>JAOWBP010004015.1:6430057-6489212 GCA_028571105.1 Tragopan temminckii
TAAACGAGGTGACTCGAGTGCAGACGCTATTAAGAGCGTGGCAGCCGGTGGTTGTGTTGCCAGATGGGCTTGGCCCGGCTTAGTCATCGCGCATCGCTTCTGCACTTCCTTGGCCCGTATTGCGTGCTGTGCGATGGTGCTCCTGCCCCAGCGTGGGGAAGGATGGCGCTCACGGCTGTGTCTGTCACCGTTCGCACGATCTAGGTCAGTAAGTGTGTGGGTCCGTGGGTAGTCGTGTGGCAGCTGGCAGCGGTGTCGGAAGAAGCGGGTGAGCCCAGCTCTCCGTCGGCACGCGGTGGCAGCTGGTGTCACAGCTCCTGCATGTGAAAGCGCCCGAGTATAGCGGTAACCTGACCGCGGAACAGACACAGCTCTCGCTTTGTTCTGCAGGTTCTGCAGTGTCTGTGATGGCTTAAAACCGAAAGAAGTGAGTTCTAGGTTAGATGTTAAGGAAAAGATCTTTACTCTGAGGCGGTGAGGCCCTGGCACAGGCTGCCCGGAGAAGCTGTGGATGCCCCATTCATGAAGGACTTCAAGCCCAGTGTGGGTAGGGCCCTGGGCAGCTGGAGCTGTTGGGTGCCAGCTAGCCCATGGCAGGGGGTTGGAGCCCAATCATCTTTTAGGTCCCTTCCAACCCAGTCAGTTCTATCATTCTGTGACTAAGATGTTCTTCTATTCCCTTTTATGAATGGGTTTCGCCTAAGTCAGTAAAACTTGAGTCATCAAGTGCTGAAGTGCTCTTACACCACCAAATCTGATCTGCACCTGGATGAGAAACTTCTGTTTTCTAGTTGTTTCCAACGATGCCTCAGGATCAGAACATAAAATCATGTAATGCTCAATTCTGAGGGTGTAAGTATTTGTGTGATAAAGCAAGTCTGCATTATGAGAGCAGCTTCTAGGTTTCACTTTTATCTCTTTATAAGGTATTGTTTACTGAAGCTGTTGAAGTTGTCTTCAGTGAGCTCAGTTAATGTTAGCAGTTGTAACACTTTCTCTTGTGCTGATCTTTCATTAGGAAACAGAACTAGCACTTGGATGTGAGAATTATTTTGGAAAGCGAGTAGCTTGTATCTGCAGTCGTGTGAGATGTATGGCTTGGACTCATGCTGATGGTGGTGTGCTCTGATGTTTAGGCAGTGTTGTCTAGCTTTATACATCTTTCAGCAGAGATAACTTCCAAATGATGTGGAGAAATTTGCATTCCAGCTGTACTTCTGCAAGTCAGACATAGGTGCGGTTAGGCTGAACAGGGACAGCAGAGATCTGTGTTTGAGTTGTTACTTTAATGATGTTGTTCTTTATTTCAATATCAAGAGCAGTCGAGCAGAGTCCCACTACATGCCAGGGTTAGCTACTGCGTAGATTCTGGTAGAGGATCAGGAAGGTGAACTTAAATTTTGACAAGAGTGCTCAGAGATAAGTTGGTGAGTCGTTCAATTTCAGTGACCTTGTGCTAATTCTGGCACACTCCTTATTCCTTCCAGAGTTTTTGGTCTGCTTTCCTTCCTCTTGATATATGTGACTCTCTGCCTTAGATACTTGAGGGAGAAGTATTCTGCAGGTCTTGTGAGAGTTGAATGGTGCTACTGTGAGATTATAAATGAGTCGTAAGCATACTTCCTCTTGATTATTGCTTGTGGTCAAAATCATCTTTATAATGAAATAAGCGTATGTGGATTCTCAGCCCTTGGTTGGTTAAGGAGGGACAGTTGGGTCTGCTTACCGATGAGAACTCTGCTGCTGGTCGCAAGCTCCAGTCATGCATCATGTACAAGATTTTGAAAACCTGTTGTACCAGTTAGACTGTAACAATCTAGGGTTTTTAGTTAAAGAGAACAATAAAGGGATAGGTGTCCTGTTTTCTGACAATTAATGAGGATGGTCTTCTAACATAGTTTACTGAGAGTCCTGAGACATAAGTGACATGTTTCTGAAGTTTTGAGAAGCTCATAATTGAAGTTCCGAGTTATTCTCGTGTTCAGCATGACGTTTTCCATGCAAAGCGCAGACCTAAGCATCTGTCCAAGCCTTGATTGATGCAGGACAAACTGGTAGTGAAACCCATGAAATCAATTGAGATAAGCTACACCCTCATGGCTATAATGGGGAGCAAGAACGGGCTGTTCTAGTTACCTGAGAAACACAGCGTAAACAGAGTAAGCCATGAGTCACATCAGGCTTTTGAGGTGGGTCAGACAATTAGTAGAGTGCACTACAATGTTTATATGCTCACCATTTTAATGGTGCACATAGTTTTTACTTGAAAAGACTTCTTACAGTAAGAGAGCCTCAGTGAGACTTGCTGCTGCTTTCTTTCCTGTCTTTATGCAACTAATCTGCTTCCTGTGCTCTTACTTGAGGCTTGAAGCTGCGTTCTCCCACTTAGTCCCTATCTCAGGCTTTAGATAGGTGTTTAATTCAATAACATGTTGTTTTACTACTTGGTAAAAAGACATTTTATTAACGAAGTCACGTACATTGTCTTTACCTTTGTGTTTGGAGAGGCAGAAATCGTCTTATAATTGCTACTAACTAATGAGTAAGGAAATGAAATGGAGCAATGTTATAAATGTGGCTAAGGGTTCTGCCTTGCCCATAGCATGACAGTGTGGGTATGAGCAGACCTTTAGATATCCTACATGAGAGCAGACTGCACTTTCTCGTGGCTGAGTCAGGGTGTCAGGTCTTGCACTCACTTGATAAGGTGCAAGTCTGGGTTAGATTTCCAAAAATCCTCGTGTTTGTAGTGAAACGTGTTTCCGTGGGGGGTGTTGGTACTCATGGCGAGCACTGCTCCCTCCTGGCTGACTTGTGGTAAACAACAGATGGCTTACTTGTTTCTCTGCAAAGTCTATTGGCTCATCCCAAGTCATCGCCTTCATGCTATAAATTAGCAATTATGCTCTTATTACTGCTTTTCTCTTTGCTCTGAAACAATATATAGTTCCTCTCTAGGAGTTTGTGTGGTTTCTGAAGTTACGGAGCTGCTGTCCATTCGAGCAATAGAAATGAGTGTGCTCCTTTTGGATTAAGCTTTCATCTGTTTTCTTGACAGTTTTATTAATGTTTAATGTATGACGGGACACTCTTTAGATGAAGTAACACAGTAGATATCAGATTGATGTGTTGCAAGTCGGTCACTTGTTCTGCTTTAAGGAAGAATCATTCTTTTTCTCCATAGAAAGGCATCCCAGCCCAAAGTGACAGAAGCTCCTGACTTTGCGGTCTGTTTGACCTGCCTCCTGTCAGTGTGTGACAGAAAAGTAAACCACTGAAAAATCCGAAATATCTGCTTCTTAGAGGCTGCCAGGATGACTCCTTTTTTATTTTGTAGTATATTACTTGCTAGGAAAGGATAACTTTGTAAAGCTTTGCAAAAGATTCCTAACATTGTATGTCAGCACCTACAAAGACAGAATTTAGTGTGGTGACAACATCAAATGGCTCTCCACAACTACTTTAACAGCTATTGTACAGTTAATTTGGATTAGGAGACTTGTCTGATAGCAACACTAAATAGATGCTGGGATCAGATCGCAAATGATCTCATCCTGTGTCTTCAGAATGCAGTGAGTCTCCTAGATACGAGCACCATACATGGTGTGCATGGTTATACTATTTTTGTTCACTCTTTCCTTCTGTTGCAATCAATCCTTACAGTAAACCTGCAGGAGGGAAGCTCCATGTTTTAAGCTTCAGTTTGTGCTAGAAACAGCCAATCATTCACACTCAGGATCTATTTATGTGTTGAGTCCTGGAGCTAGACGTAGGAAGATAGTATTGGAATGAATAACCGCATTCTGGAAACAATATGATCTTATTTGGTCTGACTGTCAGGTTGAAATTTAAGTTTAGTTATGCCCAGCTGTGTGAAGGCCCCTTTAGTTGAAGAAGCAGTGTGATGAGATAACTGCATATAGTGGAAATGGGGCCCAAAGACACTAAATTCTCAGCAGTCAGAACCTGGTCTGCTTGGAGTAATCAGTTGTGTTTATGGAACTTGTAACTTTGCTCCTACCTGCAGTGAACTAATAAGAAGACTGTGGCTAGCCCTTCCCTGTTGCAGAGTGAGGTGCTGAGGGCAAAGAGCAGGAAGGAGAAACTGTAGCTGATGCAAGTATTTGCTACTGCAAACAACGCAGGTCTGCTGTATGAGGATGGGGGGCTCTGTTCATGGCGGTGTCTGACAGTGTCACCTGCTGGGTACTGTTTAAATGCCATGATATCCTTTAGGAAAGAAGTGAACAAATAAGAGTGGGACATAAAAATACGGTGGGATTTCTTGGGAGGTAGTGCAAATGATTGCTTTGCTCAAAACAGGGTACTGGGAGGTATTTTTGAACTTCGACAGCAGTCTTTTTTGTTAGTGTGTTATTGAGACTCATTGACTGGAGTAATGTGTGGGTGTATCTTGGGGCCCTTTGACTTCATTCCGTAGTCATCCCTAACTGATGCACAGTCACAAGAGTGGTTTTAATAAAACTTTTGTACTGTGTTTCGCATTATCATTTTGTGTTATGGATTTGTGTAGTCTTGGCAGATACAGGTAGGAAAAAAGCCAGCATCAGTTCTTGATATGAGAGGATGTGTGTCCAGAGAAGACAGAGGCTGCCTGTGCTCAAGCTGCGGCTGGATCCCAGTAGATTTCAGTCTAAAACATTTATAATTGTGGAATGCAGAGTTATGTGAATGACTGACACTAATTATTTTGGAGGCAAAGATGGAAAGAACAGAAGAGAGGGAGGAGAAGGTAATGACAGGACTGCTGTGGAGAAATATCCTTGAGATAGGCATCTGAAGGATACTGAAAGAAAACATGAATCTTCTGTGTCCAAAAGACACACTGTTCTTACCTTGGTGTTGGTTTGTTTTCTGTGCAATATCTGTGACTGTGCCCTTTGGAGCTCTATCCATAGGTTACAGAACAATGAATTGCTAATTGCACCAATTCTGAGTCTTTAAATGCTGTTTATTTTCACTTGTAGTTAGCAGGATAGGAAGCCAGAAATGCCCAGTAATTTCTTGATGGATTGCTTCCTGTTAAT
Organism: Tragopan temminckii; assembly: GCA_028571105.1. NCBI lineage: Eukaryota > Metazoa > Chordata > Aves > Galliformes > Phasianidae > Tragopan > Tragopan temminckii. The sequence continues at coordinate 6,435,106 of JAOWBP010004015.1, forward strand.
TTTTTTGAAGTTGTATTAATGAGCTGAAATAACAGGATAATATAAGTGATTGGCAATCATTTATTCAGAGTAGCCCCACTTCATGCACAGTTCAGTTTGGTAACCAGAAGAATGTGATGGCTTATATGTGATGCAAAAACAATTACACCAGGTACCAGATGAAGACTGAAGTGTAGATTTAAAAGAAAAGTCTACATGAAAAAACTGATTGCTTGTTTTGCATTTTCTTTCTTTTCTGTAGCAATGAATGTGTTCAAGTTCATGACTGGCGCAGAGTAATCTGATAATTCATTGGGACGTTTTTGAAGTGTATGTAACTTTGCTGACGTTTTCAACAGACCTTCTGGCTTATGTTCCCACATCCAGGAACCTTCCTGGAGAAAGAATGTTTTACGTAAGAAAGTTCTTCACTATTTCAGTCTAGTTTTTGTCTCTCAAATTGCTGTAGCCTTGCTGTGCAGCACTTGAAAAGCGGCGGTGTAACAAACTACACAGCAGAAGAAGAACAGAAGTGAAATAATTGTTACAAAAAATAAAAATAGAAGGAATGTCATGGCCAAATAGGGTCAGCGCAGGAGTGTTCTAGTCAGTATGTGTGGAGGCCCATAGTGCAAGAATGAAAGATGATCCAAATAGATCTTTAAGCATTTGTAGCTCTGTAAGTTGTTAGCAGTTCTTTCTGGTCACTGCTTCACTGTGCAGGAGATTATCTTTATGCTTCTTGGTTGGCATTTTTAGATGACAAAAGAAATGGCAACCCTTGAGAAAAGAAACTCTTGTGTCTCAGGGCTGGGTCTACCGAAGGGCAATGTGGTTTCCTGGTAGTGACCAGGTACATGGCAAGTGTTAGTGCTGGGCACGCTTAGCACTGGTTGCCAGGGCTTGCACACAGCAGCTGGCACTTAAGCTGGTTCCTGCTCCATTGTTGTAAACACGCCTATGTTAAAAATGCATCCAGTTTTCCACCAGAGAAGTAGTTGAAGCAGGAAGTGACGTGGTGACTTGTGGTTATAACTATGTGTTGTGTTATCTGGCAGTATATGAAATGAGGAGCAGCAGAGTCTGCTTGCTTGTTGGACATCAGTGAGGTAACTGAACACTGCTTGCCCAGGGAGGCTGTGACATCTCCCTCCTTGGAGGAGCTCACAACTCGAGCAGATGTGGTCTGGCATGACCTGATCTAGTTGGGCTGAGTTTTTGCATGTGCTGTGAGTGAGCAGTTTGCGTGTGGGGGCTGGCACTGCACTCCCTGCAGCACCTGCTGGCTTCCTGGGGCTGTACCCAGGGAATGCGCAGCTCCCACTGGCCCATTTCTGCCCTCAGTGTGGAAGGCACTTCTCAGAGTGCTCTGTTTGCTCCCTGCGCTTGCAGATTGCTGATTGCAGTCTCAAACTTCAACACTTAAGTAACGAGTACACTTTTACAGGCTTTAAGAAGCTTTTGTTTATACTAACTTCTCAGATTTGTAGTGTGACGGGGGAAAAAAATGCGTGCACCTGCTGAGGTACAGCATGCATTTTGGTTCCCTGCTGTTTCTATTCTGCTGAAACTGGCTTGAAATTTGGAAAAGAACTGCAGGACCAGGATAGGCGGAGGCTTGTGCGCCTGGCTTCCTAGCTGCTGCAGCATGAAGTGTGCCTGTGGGGCAGATGCAGAGAGAGGTGCCCCCCTCCACGGATGCTAATTGCCGGCTCTGTAAACCTCTGAGGAATTTCCGCTTTCTTTGGCTCGCGTCATCCTGAGCGGTGGAGGATTTGTAATTGGAATGTTGCTTATGTTTTATTGTGCCTGTGAGCCAGAACAACACTTTCCTTGTTTCGTATTTGTGTAGCTCAGGTAGGGAGCAGTATCAGCTGGCCTTGATGAGAGTTCACTTAACTGACCCCTTCTGAGTTGGTTGGGAGAGCCTCGGGGCCATGTGGTACAGGATGCTGTGTGCGCTGGGCAAGGGGTTGGGTTGGCATTGTCTTCAATGCAGGGACTCCTTCTGCCATGGGTCATTTTTAATGAACTTCTTTTGGTGGATTTGTCTATTAGAAGGAATGCATCCATAAACTTGAGTAAATATGATGTTTGTTTTTGTAGGACATGGGCATTACATGTAATTGAATTGATGGGTAGATTATTGTTGATGAGTTATTATAGAAGCAACAGCCAAGCTGGAGTTTATTAAGGACAGAACCGCAGAAATGTTTATCAGCTGAGATCAAACACCTTTATTGGAGTGTGTGACATCTTGCATAGATTTCCCTATGCATAATGTGCTGTATTATCAGACCTAACTGTCGAGTACCACATAATCCTTAGCCTTTTAATTGAAGCCTGTAGATACTATACATTTTGGGTGCGTTTTCTTTGCCTTTTCTTTCTGAGATAAAACATTAAGCTTTTTAGTGTGTGGATAGGAAAGATGAAGGAGGCATTACAGATGTGTCTGAACACTTTTGAAAGCAATAAACAGACCGGAATTCTCAGCTCCCTTTATGTTTGGTGTCTGTAGGCTAATCTTGTTAGACTTTGCTCTTTTGAGGATTTATACTAATTACTGTGGAAGTTAAAAAATAAAATAAAATGAAATTAAAACAGACTGATTGCAATGACTGAGCAAATCCTGTTGATTTACTTAGCAGTTGTGCAAGACAGCCTTGCAAAATAGAAGGTGTTTCGAAGAATTTTTGGCATATGCTGTAAGTACACCTTCAAGTGCTCAGTAACTCATGCTTTCAGATTGTTCCTGTACTGTGCATTGTCCTCTTGGGATTACCCACACTGAGTGACAACACAGGCACTAATGCCCAAATGAAGAAATGGGATGTAACTTCCCCTCAAATCTTCTGTTTTAGAGCAGAAGTGTTGGGATGGACTTCCTTCCCCTGTTCTTTGCATCCCACTGGATGAGCCAGCGGCACTGTGGGCATGTGAAGAAGATGAGCAGCACCCACTGGAGCAGTGCTGCTGGGCCTTCTGTCCTGATCCTGCTGCTGTCTGCTGCTCTGTTTTAGGAGCAGTTTGTGCTGTGGCTTCAGGTCCAAGCTAATACAACCTGCAGAGCTTGCTGGCCTGGGCATTGCTTGTCTCTGTGTTTTGCCTTTGCAGACATGCCTCAGTTGTTACACTCTGAGAGGTTGCTTTAATTTCCCATTTATTCTAAAGTACATTTTCACACGTAAAGATGATACTGTTTTGGTGCTTTGAGTGAGTAGTATAAGCCCTAGGCAGTCATGCCATTGCTTTTGTATTTCAGGCTTGTTTTGTACTGTGCTGGCAATTGTATACTGTGTTCAACTCATAGTTAATTTTATATGCAGGTTGTCTGATCAGCAGGGCAGTTACCAGCAAACACATGAGAAAGTGGAAGATAACTGTTGTTGTGTGTGATGAGGAATTTTGTCATCAGTTAAATAGTTAATTGCTAGTATAATTCAGAATAGACCACTAGATTCAAGAGGATAGCTGAGACTATGTAATAGTAATGGAATGTTGTAGACTTCAAGTAGAGCTAGAAAATTGCAGGCTTAGAATTGTTTTCTGCCATTATTTTGTCATGTCTCCCAGGCTGTCCTCCACAGATGGTTCAATCCCTGGAGGTGTAACTTGTGTTTGAGTAAGCAAGTTTTGGGGATAAAAACTAATGCCTTCTTTGAGTATAGTTTTTTTCTTGTCGTTATGAAATTACTAAGAATTTGTTAAATTCTGGGGACAAAACCTAGCTCTGAATTGTGTGTTAGTTGTGTGTTTTCCTGACTTGACTCTCAATGTGACCAATACGGTACTTCTTAAACCTCAGCTGTGTTATGCTGTTGTTACCTTGTGAGTTGCTATATTTCATAAAGTCAAATGTTTCATTTTCTCCCAACAGAAAATCTTTAAAGCTGGCGACACTAACCAGGATGGGCAACTAGATTTTGAAGAATTCATGCAGTATCTTAAAGATCATGAGAAGAAAATGAAACTGGCGTTTAAGAGCCTGGACAAAAACAATGATGGTATGCTGTTATTTGATGTGTTCAAATGTTTGAAGAAACATTTTCAAAGTTATCTTAAATTTTGTTTAAATTGGAGACAAAAAATTGTGTGTGGGAATCCTTGACTTCTTTGGCCTATCAGGAACGCAGTTATTGTTTACTGTAGGGTGAAATACGTCTCTTTTCTTTTCTCTTTTTTTTTTTTTTACCTTCCAGGTTTGTTCATCTGAGTATCTTTGCTTTGTAGACAGTGAAGCATAAAGAAGTTACTGTGTATCAATTACAGATAAAATAACTATTAACTTACTGTATATTTGTATCTTATTTGGGTGTAGAATTTTAATGTTCTTACCTTTGCTGTGTCCTTAGATAATAAAAATGCATTGCCTCCGTTTAAAATTTTTTTTTAAAAATAATCTTTTGCTTTTGTGTAGATTTAACAGTGTTAGAAACACTGAATGGTTTGAGCTGGGAGGGACCTCAAGGATCATCAAATTCCCATCCCTCTGCCATAGGCAACTCTCAAGACCAGGTACTGGATCAGGTTGCCCAGAGCTCCATCCAACCTGGCCTTAAACACCTCCGGAGATGGGGCACCCAAAACCTCTCTGGGCAGCCTGTTCCAGCACCTCACCACTCTCTCAGTGGAAAATGACATCTAAAGGAGGGGAGGTTTAGATTAGTTTAAAACCATTCTCCTCATCCTGTCACCCATATAAAAAGTTGATTTCCTTTCTATTTATAATCTCCCTTTAAACTGGAAGGCAACAGTGAAGTCTCCCCACAGCCTTCTCTTCTCCAGGCTGAACAAGTCCAGGTCCTTCAGCCTGTCTTCATAGGAGAGGTGCTCCAGCCCTGATGGCCTCAACTTTTCAAGTATGATGGAGAGCAAACTGGCAACCACATTAGTCAGTTCCTTTAGGACTCTGTCATCTACGCTGTCTGACTCCACAGACTTGAGCACATTCAGTCTCTTGAGGCAGTCTCAGACTAATGTATTAAGCTCAGTGGACTCCATATTGTGTCTACTTATTATCTTTCTTTTTATGCTTCAAGGAAAAATTGAACCATCAGAAGTTGTCCAGTCCCTCAAGATACTGGGTATAAACATTTCAGAAAAACAGGCAGAAAAGATCCTGCAAAGGTTAGGAATTAATATTTTGAGCTTCTTTACGTTCTTCATATTTCTTATAATTCAGAGAATGCAATAATTGAGTGGGTTTGTAACTTGGAAATGGTGTTGGTAACTTCAGTAGCACATATACAGGAATTCTCACATTCCATCTGTTTTTGGGTTATAGGTGGATTAGCCACTGTTTTAGCATATGGTTATGGGGGGGAATGCTTATACCTCATTTCTGTACAAATATCATTGATAGAAATAAAGGTTGTTTTATATTTCAAAATGGAGAATGCTAGATACACATTGATAAGAAATGTATGGTATTGAAACACTGTGGCAAATTTACCTTTGAAGTCTCCATATATTGTCTGTAGAATGGATCACCACTGTGATGGCCAGTATTTAAAATAACGTCTGTTTTCTTATCCGGTGTTGTTCTGTTTGTGTTTTGTAATGTTTTTTAGTATTGATGCGGATGGAACCATGTCAGTGGATTGGAATGAGTGGAGAGATCATTTTATGTTTAACCCTGCTACAGACATAGAGGAAATAATCCGATATTGGAAACATTCCACTGTAAGTTCAACATTTAGTGCATCTTTCAAGTTCATTTCTGCTGAGACAACGTATAGTATTGAGCATAACAGCTTCGTAGTTATATTTTGTGCATTTGAAAGATTCTTCAATTACTGTTTAATTGCCAGTAATTCCTAGAAAGAAATCTTTCTTTTGGAGATATTCCACAGAAAGTAATTACGGTATTAAGTGTTCTCTTCAACATTAAATTACATTCTTATGTTCAGTGCTCTTGATGTGTTGAAACATACATAGAAACATTTAAGTCTAATGTTGAAGTCAGTTCAGTAATTGCGTTTCTGTAGTAATATTATCATTACCATAAAATCAAAGCTGTCTTTGTCTACAATACGTTCTTACATTCTTTTGTGTTATGGAATTTCCTTTAAGAATGATAGGATGCACAGCAACAAGCAGACAGTTTTTTAGGTTAGCATTGAATGGAGCTCTTAGCACCTCAGTGGCTGACTTTAAACAACAAATAATAAGGTAAATAAGCCAGTAACAATCCACTTTACTTTGTTTTTCTTGTACAGAGAAGAGTAATCTGTATAGTTAAGAAATCTATAAAGTTGGGTAAAGATTAATTTCTTTGAACGCGTTGAGACCAACCATACTTTGAGGGACTGGTCAGCACTTGCATAACAAACAGCAGTCTGAGATGTGAGGTATTTGAGCAGCTCACACTGCACGGACTAAATTCAGTTGCGCTTGCCAGAAGAAAACCAGGTCCCTGTTTGCTGAGGAAAAGTGCTCGGAGTGCTGCTTTGTGATCAGATAGGCCTGGTCCCAGCTTGTGCAGTGAAGAATGCTTGTGCTTTAATAATACGCTTTGTATCACTTTTAAATATAAGATCTATTTTGGTTATTATGTGTTATTAAGTGTCCTTAATTATTCCTAAGGAAAGAGTATAGACGTCTCTTGTGATGTTCTGGTTTGGGCTCAGTTATGACCCAGTTATCACTGCAAGCAAAATCCAGCTATGCAGTAAGACAGCTGGTGCTTCAGATAAGAGCAGATGCGAGATGTTACATGCCTGGCTGACAGCTCTTGATACTGTTTGCTTTTTTAAAATTGTCTACTTCTATAATTATGTAATTTTAATTGCTGTCAGACTCTTCTGAGGAGGTAGCTGCACTGGCAGTTAAGGTAGTTGTGGTCTTTGGTTATAAATCTCTCCTAAATTTAAGAAAAAAGAAGTTGAAGCTAGATTTAGTTATTAAAGTTGCATTTAGGGGTCAGTAGATATAATGTTTAAACTTAGGTATGTGTGCATATAGTATCTGTAAAATCTATTGATTTTTATACTTTGAGAGTTCTGATGGATATTATCATGACTCAACTTGTTGTTGAGTAACTGAAGACACCTTATTTGGAAGTCATGAATGTCAGAAAAAACAAGATCTTATCTTTAATCTGTTTCATGTTCAATACACAGACTAGTTAAGTCTTACCCTATTTGTGGATAATCTACATAATAATTTACATATAATCTGCATACTGCAATTTTTACAGTCTGAACGAGCAAGTCAGTTGTCAACCTACTTAACAGAAATCTCTCTAGGGTGTAGTGTCTGAACTCCACATCAGCAGCAATAAAAATGGGTTTGTCAGTCAACATACTTTCTGGTCAGTACTTGTTATCATTTATTGAAACATTCCTGATCCTTTACAGGCTTTCTTTATGCCTAGTATTAGCTTTTCATTATCTCTGGTGCAATTGTTCTGTTTTTATCATGCTTATGAATTACATGAAAAGCAAGGAATCCATTAAGTGACATGTTCAGTTAATACAGACTTCAGTGATAAAGCTGTCCAAGGCATTATACCAGAATGTTCTTTGATCATATTGAATGTTAACACAAAGATGCAACTGTTAAAGAAATGTCAAACTTATATAGCTGAATAAAAGTCATTAATATGTATTTCAGAGTACCTGCTAATGAGAGGAAACTTCATAGAACGGTCATCTTGTAAGCAAATACACAGCTACTGGGAATTGAATGTTCTGATATATCAACTATGAAGTTATTAGTTTAAAATGTTGGTAGGAGGGAGAAAAAATCTCACGTATGTGTGAATACATTAGCATGCGAGAGAAATCTCTTGTTAGTGTCCTTAAGAGATTACCAAGCTAATCCTAGAAGACTGTCTGGTGAAAGGTTAGCATTGACAGTAAGCATTTGAGCCTTGGTGCTCTCTGGAAATGTTTACTGATCATGACAGGATGTCTTTGTTTGGGTCATACTCAAGACAGAAATTTGTCGTAATTTTTAATGATGATGGTGCAATCTTTGAAATGGTATGTGCTATATTGCTCAATATCTGTTTAGAAGTAATTAAAAATACTGATCATTGAATAGCAATAGTAATTGTAGTGAGTTGATTTTTTTTTTTACTGTAAACTAGATTCTTTTCTGTTGAACTAGCATCTTATTTACGTATTATTAGATGGCAGGTTAATTTGGAATTAGAACTATTGGTAAAATTGAGGTAGTGGAGTAAGACAGTTGTTTGCAGCCCTTTGCTTTGGATTCTAATAGGTGCTGGATATTGGAGATAGCTTGACTGTTCCAGATGAGTTCACGGAGGAAGAGAAGAAAAGTGGACAGTGGTGGAAGCAGCTCTTAGCAGGGGGAGTGGCTGGTGCTGTCTCTCGAACAGGTACAGCGCCTTTAGATCGTCTAAAAGTAATGATGCAGGTAGGTGCGATGTCGAATAACTTCCTCATTTCTATTATATCATTTCAGTTTTAGGGACCTGTTACAAAAAGCTGATGGCCAAGTAGAATATGTAATTTCTGGAGATCTAGTTGTATTTTAACAGGTTCTATATTTTGTGTCCATTAGAGTGTTTTCCATATTGATATCAGCAAAAATGTAAACCAAATATTATACTACTTGTGCAATTAAAATGAAATTGTCAATGGTGAATGGTTTTTTTTGCTAGTTGATGTATTTATGCAGTGACTGACTGCTTAGGTGATAAGTTTTACAGGCTAATCAGAGCACTGTTCCTTACTCCATTGGTTTTTGTTTTTTTTCTTTTTAGGTTCATGGTTCCAAATCAAACAAAATGAATATTGCCAGTGGTTTTAAGCAAATGTTGAAAGAAGGTGGTGTTCGATCACTCTGGAGGGGAAATGGTGTAAATGTTGTCAAAATAGCTCCTGAGACAGCTATTAAGTTCTGGGCTTATGAACAGGTAGGATGCTAAATCAGCAATGGAAGTAGTAGTGTATAAAATACTGTATCATTTTTACTGTTTATTATGTGCACTATTGTGTTGTATAGGAGTTATTGTCATGGTTGGGGATTTTGTAGTAGTAATGTAGAGTAACTCAGGTTTAAAATAGCCTGTGTTTTCTGCTAGTTAAAATCCTGTTTTCCTGATTTGGCCATTGACTTATAAGCAATGTAGATGAAATCTGTCATAAATTTTAAGCTGTCCTTCAGTTTTCAAAACTTCATAGGATACAGTGTACTGCGTTAATCTCATTTTTAGCTTCAAAGTGAGAACAACCAAAACCTTAGCACGTTACACTAGCTGGATTTGGATAGGATTCGTTTTAAGTCAAATATCACGGTGCTGCATAAGATGCCCTCAGCCTGGATTTCAGAGTTATATTTACCTCAGAATCAGCTTTACACATCATGTTAAGGGCTAATCCTCCTTTGGGAAATGAACTACAGTTCTGATGTAGTTAACTGACCATTGTTTTTTTATTTTTCTTCTTGCCAGAGCAAGACTTTATTAATGTATTGCACGTTTTTGTACAACAGTGAAATAAAAGTAACAAAAAAGTCAAATAAATTTTGGGGTATTGCAAGAATGAGTGGCAGATGTAGATTCTTTAGAGAAACTGTGAGCATTCTGTTCCTTCCTCTTGCCCAGCCTTTTGAGAGCAGACATGGGGTGCATTCCTGCATGATGGTGTTTGTCCTGAATGATACTGTGTGTACAGCTCTGTTAGTGCCCGTGTGAGCTGAGCTTTTGTTCTCTGATCTTGATCAGAGTGAGGGAGTCAGAGCCCTCTTTGTCTGGGCAGCACATTGTAGGCTGTTGGTGGAGTACTGGACAGTAGTGCAAGTGACTGGTGCCTTTAATGTATACGATATTTGCATGTTAGAATAATTATTGCTTTTGTGAATCACTAATGATGGAGTAAGGCTAGTGCTAATTTAGTTGGGTTTGTAAATGCAACTATTAACGTGTGGAAGAAATAAGTGAAGCTTGAAAAGGCATATTCTATTGTACTCCTAACTCCAGTGGAACTCTTGCATCTCCTGAAAAGCATGTGATGTTTTATGTGCTTTACCTTTACAGTATAAGAAGATACTCACTAAGGATGATGGAAATTTAGGCACCATTGAAAGATTTGTATCGGGGTCTTTAGCCGGAGCAACAGCACAAACTTCTATTTATCCCATGGAGGTTAGTAGCAGAGAATTTGCTTCCATTAGAATCTGCCAAATGTCTGGTTGGACATTTTTGCACTTGAAAGTATTGTAGGAATTCCTGTACATATACTTGTATCCTATGTCATTATTTTTACTTCAAACTTCCTTTTAGAATTTCAACACTAGATAGTTCAGAATAGACACTGTTCTAGTTGATAGCTGTCATTTTTGTTTGTATAGCTGTCCTTTTAAGGTATCTTTTGCTTATTAAAAGATGCTGGGAATTTAGGTGTTGATATCACTTCTCTGTGTGTGCACAGCAGAAGTCTGGATTATTGTATTGTATGATTGCATTTTGTGTGAATGTCCTTTTTGAAACAGGCTATTAAATGTGTCTTCAAAACCTGGTTTGGGAAAAGAAATCCTATAATGCGTTTAACATTAAGTACATATTCAGACTTGTTTCTGAATTAGGCCTTAATCTTTCCCACTATGTACATAAGCAAGGAATGATCTTGTCTAGAACAGAGCTGATGAAGTTGTCTTATGACAGGGAGCCAGGTCAGATGAGGAATTGGACGTGGAGGAAGAATAAAACAGCTACGGCAGAGGCTTGATGTATTAACTGGTCTTTCCTCTGTGGGACATAATTCTATGTATTATTTTTTTTACTAAATTGTAAGCTAGCATATAGTAGTGTTTGTGGTGTTCTGCATTCATGAAAAAATCTGAAGAAACTTACCCCTAACCAGCCTTTAACAGTAGCCATCTTAAAGAAGTCTTGTGCTTCCAAATTCAAAGCAGTTCCAGCAAATGGAATAAGCAGATAGGTATTGAGTTTTTCCGTATTTACAAACTGCAGTAATAAATACTTCCGTAATTAAGACTACTGATTCTTCCCTTCAGGTTTTAAAGACCAGGTTGGCTGTGGGTAAAACGGGGCAATATTCTGGGATGTTTGACTGTGCTAAGAAGATCTTGAAAAGAGAAGGTGCAAAGGCCTTCTACAAAGGCTATATTCCTAACATTTTGGGTATAATTCCTTATGCTGGGATTGACCTTGCTGTTTATGAGGTGAGTTCAGATGGCTGACTGTGTGTTCTTGTAACGTCTACTGGTTAATTTATGAACAGAGTAACAGTTACTCAGTTACTGCTACTCAGTTACTCAGATATGTGTTAGTCAGATTTATAATACATCTGTAGTGTTACAGTTACCCTGGATAAAGGGGAATTGCTACTGAACTCGCTAGACTTGCAGTTATGTCATTTTTTGCCTTCATTGGAGGGATCCTGTACAGACTGGTCCTTACGTGCAACGGTTTCATATAACACGCAGGGCTCCTTTCTTCTATCAAACAAGAAGTGTACTTGGAAGGAGAAAGTGTATTAGATTTTGGTAACACAACACTCTTGTGTAACTAAATGACCCCATTGGCTGGGAGCATAGCCTTTATTTAGCAAACCTGAGCCTTAAAAACTTGACTAGTGTTCATATTAAGTTACCTGTCCTGCAGCTATGCTCATTTTTTGCTATTTTTGATTTGTAGTTGAATTATAGGAATTTGAACTCCTTATGTATTTTTGCATGTCAACAGAATTCTTTATAGTTGACATGCTGTTCTTGTGATGAGTTTGAAATGCTGCACTGTTTCCTTTAAAGAACTGGCACCTCTTAGACTCATCAGCACCACTTAAAATGTTCTGTCTACCTTCACTTATTGACTGTTTCTTCAAAATATGTCAAATATCTAATATGCATGGACTAATTTTATTCTAGTCTAGAGAAGTCTTGTTGTGATCAACAACAGTTGATCCAATTACAGTAGTAATTGGAGTCAGCAGAATTGCTTGAGCAAGTGTTTTCCAAGCTGTATGGGAGTTCTGTCCTATGGTTTGCATCTCTCCTTTTGCATGGAGTGACGTGCCTGGTTGTATGAGTTTCTGTTGTGCCTGATGACATGCTGGGTCATTCCTTCCCAAGTATTAACTAGAGCATGGGCACTGCTGCCTGGTGCTGTGTCTTCGTATTTAAGGATTCTTTTTCTTGGCACTAACTGCTGTAGTCTGCAGTCCATGCAGAGGTTTTTGTGTAGCCTTTACTCCAGTCGTACATGTGTGCTTTTGTGAACTTAATGCTTTCCCAGGATGGAACCTGTAACAGATCTTAAGAGTAAACATCTATTTATTTGTTCAAATGCAGACATCTTCTCTTATTATTTAATCTTTTATCTTGACAGCTCTTAAAGACTACATGGCTAGAACACTATGCATCAAGCTCTGCTAACCCAGGGGTTTTTGTGTTGTTGGGATGTGGTACTGTTTCCAGCACATGTGGGCAGTTAGCCAGTTACCCTCTTGCTCTTGTCAGGACACGCATGCAGGCTCAAGGTGAGTCCCATTGTTCAGAAAATGTTTGTGTTCTCATTGAAATTAGGTCATTTGTGACAGCTGTAGCAGGGATGTGGGTGTGAAGGATAAAAAATAAAAGGAGAAAAAGCTTGAAGACTTGAGAGTTTATCTGATATGTAGGTGAGTAAAGCATTTCAGTGGGGTTTAGGCACGTGGATCTCTCTGGAATGTCTGGGGATTAAAGAGATTTGCTGTGAAGACATAAATTTTAATCGTTGGCCCTAGAAATGATAAGCTAGCTACTCAGTTGTTTAATACTTGCTGAAGAATTGTGATATTACTGGAACTGTTGAATAATGCTGTCTTCTTATTTTAGCCTCGGTGGAAGGAGCTCCACAGCTAAACATGGTCGGCCTCTTTCAAAGAATTATTGCTACAGAAGGAATCCAAGGACTTTACAGGGGCATAGCCCCTAATTTTATGAAAGTTCTTCCAGCTGTCAGTATCAGTTATGTTGTGTATGAAAAAATGAAGCAGAATTTAGGAATAGCTTGAAGTAGAAAGGTGAGATATTTCTAATTTGGTTGGAATCATCAGAACAAAAATGATTTCTTCAGTAATCTGTTCTTACAATTAGAGACTGGAGAGATGCTGCGACTTCTGTTTTTATTCTCCAGTGAGAGGAAACTTGCTTAATTTCTAGTTCACCATTTGTAAACAGATACCTATGTTGCACTTTAATGTCACTAAATTGAGAAAAAAAATCCTGTATATTTAAATCAACTATATGCCTACATATTCATATAATCATGCATATTTTATTCTTTTGTCTCCTCTAACTGAACTTGTCTCACATGAAACCAAAGGTAGAAGTTCATACTGCCTTGATACTGAATTGATGAAAGTGACTTTGTTTTGTCATGCTGCCTGTTCTCAAGCCATTCACAGAAAACATTTTGCACTTGTAGAAGTAAGCACTTAATATCATTTTTGAAGGCAATCTAAGCTCTGAGCATTGTTACCTTAGATACAGGAAGGGATAGCGTAACACAATAAATGTAGCCCCCCACCTTTATTTTCAGGTTAACCTGTTTTTTTATACAAAGAATATGAGCCTGACAAACTACTGTTCCATGGTATCTAGAATACCTCAATTGATTTATATCATGTTTTTTGTAATGCAGTCAATGATTTTGGTATCTTCTTTGGACCTGCTTTTGCACTTGTAAATGCTAGCATGACAAGCTCTCGATTGCACTTAGGTGTTTTATAGAATCACGGTATAGAGAAACAGAAAAAGCCTACTGGGTTACTGGATCCATTCCTACAAGTGTAAGCTACTGTTTAAAAATGAGGTGAAGGATCTGGTATTAAGCTCATAATGAATTAGCTGTTGGCTGTGTTAGAAGAAAATGATTTAGGCAAGAACGCAAGCTCATCATAGCTGCCTTGAAGAGCAAAAGGCTTCTTGTTCTGGACTCATAATTTGTTCCCTCACTCTCAAAGGGTTACAGTCCCCTGTGTGCTTTTAGCAAATAAGGGATTGTGTTATTACGTAAAGTTTTTAAAGGCTTGTCATGAAGGACAAATCCGCTTTTGCTCATGGTTTTCTGTGCGCTGTGTGCTGTGTATGAAATTTGGGTCATGAAATACTGAAGCATTGTATGTGAACAAATGGAACTGCGGCTCTCTAATCTAATGTCCATCAGATTCATGTTAACAAAGCAAGTGAAGCACACACAGGGAACTTGTAAGTACTTCAGAAACAGTTCCTCATTTAAAGAAGAAAACCAAAGCACTTCCTCCATGTAGAAAATAGGTATTTCCATGTATAAGCCACTTCCTTTTTTTTTTTTTATTTCTTGGAGGGGTGTGGAGCTGGGGTTGGTAGTGTTTGTCTTCTTTCAGTGGCCTTCAGTCCCAGATAATAAGAATAACAATTACTGCTGAACTCCGTTGTTATGCTTTTTCTGCAGTCTATATGATGTCTTAATTCTTTATTTACAGTAATCCCAAATTTACAGAGATAATCTTTATACTCAACTTGACCTTCAAAAAACACTTCTTTGATCACTTCCTAAAATGGGATTACTGCAGGAAGAACTTAGTTCCTATGCTAAGTTCCTGTAAGGCCTTTGAGGATCTCTATGTGTACACAGGAAGCCAAACACACACAGACAGCTGCCCCATACGTGTGTGTATGTATACACAAAATCAAACACATCAACAAGTACCCTTAGTTCCTTGTATGGAAGACTGGGCCATGTTCTTCAGTCAGCAGGTCAGATGTATGTCTGTGTTCAGTGCTTCTATGGTTGTTTTTTCTTCATAAACAGGTACATGACTTCCTAAGATTTGTATTATAAAAAGTTTTATCAGATTTTAGAAAATGACAGCTTTGGCTGTGTCTTTTGGCCTTCAATTTATGGAAAACTTGGACTTTGCACTTTTTTAAAAACTGAGAAGTCATTCGATCGAAATCATCCGTGTGTACAAAGCCTTTTCAATCTGAATGTTTCTTGGTTTTGCCAACATGTTTGTATCTTGTGGGATTTTTTAGATTGGTGATGTTGCCTGGTCACGTTGTCTGACTGTGATCAATGAACCACTGTGTGTGTGATGACTTCAGAAATGTCTGTCTTCCAGACTTGGTCCTCATTTTTGTGTGCAAGTGCCATTATGGATATTGAAAATTATGCTGGTGATGCTTTCAAACATTGAAAAGATGGAGTCTTCTTCAAATTTCATTTTTTATTATGTGCCTCTGTGATGACTGTTCATTTGTATATTCTTTGTCTCTTAAGAAATGAATGTTTATCTTTTTAGCTATATAAAACTACGAGTTTCTAATAAATGTTTGTTTCTTTATCTGGTTCAAGTGTGCTGATCTTTTTTGCGGCCGGTAGATGGGTGATATTTATTTATTGCATTGTAGGTGTACAACTCGCGGTGAAAGAGAAATAAATAATTTATCTAATGGTGTTTTTATTTTGTTTCATATTTGGAAATGTTTGAGATGTTTTATAGTTGATTATCATTCTATAAAAAAAAAAAACCCTCTCATTCCACAATGGAAGATGAAATAACGATGAGTATTTTTTGCTTGTTCATTGGGCAGTGTAACAGCATGATTGCACCTGTATGACTGAATTCTTAATCATCACGGAAATGTGTTTGCTTGTGTTCTTGATGCTTATCTTTCCTTGATGTTAATCTTCTAAGTGAAAGGATCAATATAAAGCCTTTTCAAGGTAATTGTCTTAATTAACTCTATGTATGTAACATGTTTATCCTCCTAGAAGTGTGCTCGGTAGATAGCTTTGACAGCCCCCTGAGTTTCTCATGCTAATATTTCCAATAGATAAAGAAAACTAAACAAAGCCTTTGGGAGGCTTGTCTTGTCTCTGACAAGTGCAGATAGTCTTCTTGTAAAAAATAAAAATAAAAAAAAAATAGAATTTAGAAGCTTCATTTTGAATAGTGGAAGTGGTACATGCTCTGTAAACTATTCCTAAATTAAAAATAAAAAACAAAAGACATTTGGTTCTACTTGAGACAAGAATGCTTTTAACAGAGTGGAAATTCTCTGCGAATGCTAGGCTGTCCTTGATCTGCCTCATAATAATCAAGCACTGATCTCAGTGCCTGAGTTGCATGGTCCTTCCCACCCTCACAGCAAAGATCAGTCTCACTGTAACATAGGTATTAACAATGTTACTTCCAAATTAGCCTACTGAGAAACTGAATTCTATGGTCTTGTTTGGATGCCTCTCTGATGTACAGGAGCTGTTTTGTGGGTAGTATATTTCAGGCATTTCATACCTGCAATGCGTATATTTCTCAGTGCACAGCTTGTAACCGTGATTTCTAACTGCTTGCAAATACAGGCATCTTAAGCTGAAAGAGCACTGAGGCAACAAGAATAGTCAGCTATGGATTTACTACCAGTGTAAGGCAGCACGCTTCTTGCCTTTGGGAAATATTTAGGTTGTCATCCTGAAGTTTGTTGTATGTTGGTCAAGGAAAAGAGAATGCTAAGCAGCTATCAAAGCCATTTCATCCAACTTGTTCTTTTAGCTTTCAGTGTGTTCCACTAGTGAAATAAAGTAGTTCGGAGGTGCGTTCTGAGTTAATAGAGGAGTGGTGACAGATTTGTAGGTTGCTTTCTCCCTTGTCTTAAAATGTTTAGTCTGATGCATTCTAAGTAGTACCATCCTTGTCATGCCTCTGTGTTTCAAGACAGAGGAATGCAGAGATGGTCCCTGTATATCGTGTATATATATATATAAAAAACCTGCTTATAGTTTGGCACTACCTCTTCAGTTGAAGAAACAAGCATAAAGAGGGTGTAAATCAGGCAGAGTCACTGTAAAATTACTAACTTCACAGACAAAGAAAAGCCTTCCTTGTTTTTGCTTTGAGGTGTATGTCAGGCATCAGTGCTACTCAGTAAGATGGAAACTGGAAAGTACTGTGGAAGTGGCTTGGAATTAAGGGCTGCTGTTTTTTTTCCCCTACAGTTGATGATTGGGGTGGACGCAATGTATCTGCCCCAGAAGCTGTAGCAGTGGCATCCTTCACAGTTGCACAAGCCAGGCCCGCACTGCCTTGCCTGCCTGGTAGTGGAAATGCTGAGAATGCTGAATACTGAACCCAGCTGGGCAGTTTTCTGTGAAAGAATACTGGGTGCTGCATCACTAGTCGGGTGGGGCTGTGTGTGCTGCTGCTTCACTGCCAAATCAGCCTTCTGAGGCCCAGCTGGAGATAACTGCTGTTGTGTGCTCTGTTGTTTCAAATATCAGAGCTGGCTGTTTGCCTGCAGCAGTGTGTATTGGTATGCTTTCAGTCCTTTATAATATCTGAAGGTAGACAGGTATGGCAAGGAACGTAGTACAGCATGTGGTGTAGCTGTGTAATAATTACTGAAATACAAAAGGGTGCCTTAACCTGCAGGCTATTTGTTATGTAAGAAAGTGGTTTTGAATGCTTTCCTCTGTTATCTAAGTGGCCTTGGGAATGGCTTTTGAGGCTTAAGTTAAAACAAACAAACAAAGTGAAGTACTTTGTGGATAATGTAATTGGTGAGGGCTGTGGATATTCAACACAGTGGCTTTAGTATATTGGCAGCCCTGCTTTGTGAATTCTTTATTTAAAGCAGGTCTGAGGTCTGAAAACTGAAAAATGGCTTTGTATTTTGGCAATATTTGTGAAATTCAGGGTATGCTTTATTTGTGTTCCATCAGCTAAATAATTGTGTGGGTTTTGTATCTCTAAGCTCTTAGGCTGTTTTGTGAAATAGTCAGCAGTGGAATCTAGTGTGTATAATGTATGTATTTAAACCTACATAGTGTCCATATACATATATTGAAGGATGTTTTCTTATATGTATGAAGCCTTTCCCTCTCTGTACAAAGTTGGTGCATCTCTGTTGTGCAATAGCTGGAGTAGCTCCCAGAACAGCCATATAATTGAATGCTTTTAAAGCAGCAAAGCTGTCCCTGCAGATATTTCCTCTGCTCGCTGACGGCGTGATGTTGAAGTAGCCATTAGGTTCTCTTAAATAATGTTGGTAGCACACAAACTAAAATCCAGGCTGTTTTGTGCCCTGTAGACTCACGTAAAGCAGAATGCCTACTATTCCTTGGAAATAAGGTGAGGCAAAAACATTCTTGAAAGGTGAAAGTACAGTAGATGAACTTTTGAATGGGTAGACTTGTTGTCCTACACTCAGCATTTTGCTAACGTTTGACCCATGGTTGAGCACTTGCATGGAAGCACTCATAAAGCAAATGCAGGATGTTTTTCAATCATTAATAAATGGTTCATGTATGAACCGGTCTCCTCGGTGAGCCTCAGCACTCCCCTCTGTGTGTGGAGGAAATGCATGACTTCAATTCAAGCAGTGCCATCTACTGTTGTATTCTAATACTGATTTGAGAGGAGGAAAAGTTGTGTAGATGAAACAGCTGAGTTAATTCCTTGGAGTTATCTTGGCAACAAAGGAAAAACAGTTGGTGATGATGAAGCACAAACCCATTTGAGCCATACTTTTAGTTGTGATTGTGGCATTGTGAATTAATGTAGTGTGTGGGCACAGTACACTTCAGTGTGAATTACAGAAGGCAAGAATCATCATCTCTGCTTTAAGGTAAGGATAGAATCCATAGCTCGTATCAATTCCTGTGTCTATCTTTCAATGAAAATAATTTGAAATAGAAAATAGTCCTTTTTTTCCCCCCTTCTCTCAAAATGGTTTTTAAGTGTAAAAGTCCCAGTGAGCTCTGCTGGTGTGTAGAAAGCTTCTTTACCAGTGTATGACTGAATAACAGCTGGTGCAACATTACTTGGTTACGTTTGCTGAGTACCACACTTAAATATTTCTCAGTGATGCTGGGATCAAGCTGGATCAAGGTCTGCACTGAGGGTTATGTTAGCTCTTCACAACATCAAAACACAATAATTGAGGGCAAGTAGAAGACTTCTTGCCACATGTAAAATTTGTAACAGCATCATGGTGCAGTCACTGATTTGTTTTATGGACACGTTGCTTGAAAATGCATAGCATCTCTGGATGAAGTCCAGCCCCTTCTTTTGTCTCCATCTTTGGACTTTTTAGCAAATACTCTTCTCTTTACAGCCTACCTGTGTGTTTGACACAACTCATTACCTCCTGTCTACCACTCCCATCCTAGTCTAATACTCTAATTGTAGGAATTAAATGTATGCCTTTCCTGCTGTGGAGCCAGTCAGCGTATTGGAGCATATGGCAGAAGTCTGATGATAATGTTTTTTCTCCTTGTTGAGCAGGCTGCATCCTGGAGGCCAAATCATGTATTTAAATAAACCCTGTGAGACCACCTGCAGTGCTGGAAGCCCATGTTACTTTAGCGATGCTCTGAAGGAAGTCTTGCATGTACAACCAGTGGCAGCTGGCTGATTTGCACAAACCACATTTCTCTCAGAGTCTCGTGTTTTATATTCATTTGTGCTTAGCACCTTGGCTTCTGAGTCGAGGCCTTGGACTACCTCTCTGTTCTTTCACCTTCACCTTTTGTGAAGCTAAGCGTGTGCTTGAGTGAGAGCCCATGGTTTCAACTGAAGGAAAAAAATGCAACGTGACTATGTTGCAAGGTTGCCATTCAGTGTCATTTTCTTCTTGATTTACTGTTGGAGAGAATGAGATCTGCTTGGTGGCTACCAGGTCCCTAGAGAAGGCCCATCTAAAAATCATTTTGCTGTATTTCATGTATTGGGATTTCTCTCTGATAAAAATCTGTAATCATTTGATTGTCCTCTTTTGCACCTGGAAGAACAAGGGGTTATAACACCTGCTGTTCATCTTCCTCTCTCAGCTGCTGGGGTGACTCTCAGTGGGTATATTTTATCCCTTTTTGCCTCTTGAGAGGGAAATGCAGGCAGTCATACAGCTTAGAGGTTTTCCTTCGTTCCTCATCTCTCATGCTGACCATATCTAACCTAAATCTCCCCTGTAGTTCAAGTTATTCCTCGTTCTGTCACTACAAAACTGTGTAAAAGTTGGTTTCCCTCCTGTTTATAAGCTCCATTTCAGTGGTGCTACAGATGGCTGTCTTGATTCTGTCTGTACCTCTGAAGCCATCCTTCTGAAAAGAAACAGATAAAAAGGGTTACCTTTGTTCCATTAGTACTAGAGGCAGTCATTCACATTTGGTCGATTGCTGATAAGGTTTCTACTGTCAACTCCAAGGTTGTTTGCAGTACAGAGGGAAGTGCTTTAGTGATCCTTTCCCAACTGTGTAGCTTCTTATCTTTCCCTAGTAGGGCAGGTCTTGCAAAGGCTTCACTAGGGAAGAAAGATGTAATTGCAACTTCTGACCATGTGATGAAGAAAGGTATCAAGTTGTGACTCCTCTGTCGTCACAGTGAGCTACTTTTGTTACGAGCAAGATGTTAGGAAAGAGTTAGGAGAAAGCAGTCAGGTTGTGCTGGGGTGGTCAGAAAATGGGGTCCCCCGAACTTCTCAGTTTGCCCACACAAAAGCCTTCTGCTGGGGGTGGCGGTAATGGGTCCCCTGACTGTAACCCAGCCCCAGAACTATCTGCACTAATGAATGTGGGGCAGTGTGCATATCGGATACATCTGATTCATAAATATTTCATTTGCTTTTACCAGTCAGCCCGGCTTTGGCAGAAGATTGTCTCCTGTGTGCCACAGGAAGAGATGTGAGTGCAGCGTTGCATTTCTCAACAGGGAATTGGAGCCAGAGCAGGAGTGCTTCTACACCGTTCCTGGGCACTGCTGTCCCCTTGAAGTTACTTTGACTTAGACATCAAATACTGCTCACTGGTCCCACAAGGAGTATCTGGTTTTAGTTCATAGTTTCTCTGGACTTCCGTATTTTCTCTAGCCTAGGGGAAAAGGAATAAAGAGGAAGATTTGCTTGGAATTCTCATCTGTTCCTGCAGACAGGAAGGTAGTTACATGGTTAACACCCGTGCTTTGCTGTGAGGCCTTTGATGGGCAGTAATCTGATGGCACTCACCATTTCCATAGCGGGACACTGTGGCAGGAAGCTGTGATCCCACAGGCAGATTTCCATCTCAGCCCTGCTTCTGCTACTCTGTATGCCTCCTCCCAGCCTCTGCTCCTGCTCTGTTCCTGCACGGTTGGGTTTGGCTGGGGGGCTGGGGGGCTGTGCTGCTGTGGTGTGCAGCCTGGTGTTGTGCTGCTGTGCACCTCCTGTTCTGATAAAAGGAAATCATGGCCTCGGCAGTACTTGTTCAAGTAACACGGCTTTGTTTGTGGAGCTGTCTGCTCCAGCAGAGGTGAATAATGCTGCAGTGAGCAAACTGATGTTAAAACCAGGAAAGTGATTGTGTTCCAGAGCAGGCTGGGATTCCTTCAAAGGAATCTTAAGGACAGGCTTCCACCTGGGGAGAGGAGTGTGGCCTCTTGCCTGGTTTTGGGCTCTGGTCGTTCCTGCAGTTCAGTAGGCAGGGATGTCTCCATCTCTTCTGTTGCAATCTCTGTGCAAGTGGGAGCTGTGTACAGCGCTGGAGGAGAAGGTTCAGAACCCGCCCTTTTGCTGCTGAATCGCAGGGGCAGCAGAAAGCTGCAGCGCCTGGATAGCTCAAGTGTCCCGGCACCGGGACCTATGCCCTTTCTTCTCCAACTCGCTCTTAGAACGCCCCTGGGGCCGCGGGTCTCTCGGCGCTGTGCCGGCAGTTCCCTCGCCGTCCGCCAGAGGGCGCCAGGCCGCCCCGGCAGCTTGGGGCGAGGGGCGCTCAGGCGCGCGCTGCGGGGGGCCGTGCCCGACGCCCACGGGCAGCGGAAAATAAAGGAAGGATTCAAAGCATTCCTGGTCCGGTGGCGAGCTGCGGCAAAAAGCTCGGCCACGCGGCCGGCGGCACGGAAACCCGAGGCCGTTGCTCCGTAAGGGGCGGTGGGATCGAAGCGAGAGCCCGAGGGCTTCCTATCGCTCGAGCCGCTACGTAAGAATAGAATAAATCCGATCCATAGCAACGTGTTTCATGCACCGTCCTTTGCTGCCGAGGGTCGCTTAGCAGTGAGATGAGCGCGGACAGAGTGCGAGCCCCGTCCTGCTCCTCCAGCAGCAGAACGCTGCCCGCGCTTCGGCCCTCCGCGGCCCCGTGGCAACGCGCGGCCCCTCCGCGGCTCGAAGAAGGCATTCAGCGAGCGGCTGGCTGCTGCCTTGGCGCTCCGTGCTGTGCCGAACACGGACGTTGCTTCTGAGTAATTCCCAAATTCGTGTTTGTCGCTGTACTGTAAGATATAAGTCAGCATCTGAGATGCAAATGCGAGATGTTCTGGAGGGTTCCCGGGTGCCAGAAGTTGGCTTCCATGTGGTTTGCTCTGTGTAAAGATACCTGGGCTGGGGTTTGCCGTGCAGGCGGGGTGGCGATGAGCCGACGGGGCACCTCCGTCACCAGAGCTCAGTGGAACTGTTTGCAGCTTATAATCACAGGCTTTTCCCTTCACTTCCAAGTATATCCTATTAGCACACGGAGCGTAAACACTCACAGGATTTACAGCGCAACTGTTGAGTGTGGGACTCGGATAAAAAATGGCGAAAACTGATGATGAAGATGAAGAATAAAGAGTCGGAACCAAGTACTTCCCTAAGGACGGAGCTGCTGAGCCTGCAGGCTGGATGTGATAAAGGTGCTCACAGCAGCGCTGTGTGTGTGTGCTCTGTGTAGAACCGGTGATATTCTGGAAAGAAGAGGTGAAATAACAAGAGCTGATGAGAAGGAGTGAAAAGGAGATTAGTGCAGCAGGGAAAGGGAGGTGAACTGCTGCTGGCTCTGATTTGATGCCGGAACAAAAAAGCTTTGCATAGTAGCTCTGTGAATATTGCCAGATAACAATCTCTGCAACAGATCTGAGATCATTTTGGTTGAAGATGCTGAATAACAAAAGGCAGCAGGCTGTTACGGATGTTAATGGCACCTTGCTGATACCTAAGAAATCAGGTTGTGAATAGAAACCTGTAATTTGGTGCTCAGTAGCTTTATTTAATACGAACTGCTTTTGAAACTGCATGGCAAAACAGAGATAGTGGTGATCCATACATTGCTGATAAAAATCTCTGCGACAGACCGGAGTGACATCTTTTGTTGTGTGGTTATAGCAGCCCGTCGGCTATGCAGTGACAGAGGGAGGGAGAAAAAGTGATGATGTAAGGGGAAATAATTATAGGAATTATATCTCTAATGTACGTTCTTGAAATTATATGTATCTTTCTCTCTGAGACTTAATGTATTTCCAGCTCTAGATTCAGATGAACTGCCTGAATTTTTTATTTTTTATTTTTTGTTTTTTGATTTAGGATGTGTACAGGAAGTCTGAATTTAATTACAGATTTATAATTCAGGGTTGCCTGAGCATTTGTTTAGAGTAATACTTCATCTTTGATGTCAAGACGGAAGAAATGTATCTACTCCTTGTTTAGGTAGCTGCCGCTTTTAGCTTGATACCAAATAAGGTGGGGCTTGAGGACTACGAGTTGAAACCTCCCTGATGCCTTTGTCATTTTCTGTGGAATTCAAATTGTTAAAAACAATCATTTGTAACCCGTAGTAAATAATAAAAAAAAAAACATGGCAATGCATTGCCTCCTTCTGCGTTGCCTTTGGAGGCAGCTTTCCAGGTGAGCAGTCACGAAGGGATAGCACATGGGTTGGCTTTCTGTCAAAGTCAGTGTTATCACTGGTGAGTAATCAAAGGAACGTGTACTGGCACAGCTTTTGTTTCGCTGGGGCCATGTAAATCACCTCCCTTAGCCAGGCACAGATTGCAGTGCCGATGGTATCTTGGGATAATCTACCAGAATTAAATGACCTAGACATTGAAAACTTGCAGTAATTGTTTGATGTGGACAATTTATCTGATAGCAGCTGCCTGGAGGTAGGTTTATAAGAAACATGTACTAATGACGCTGCTATCTCTCTTCTTGAAAGTGACCTTAACTGTGAAGGTGAAGCAGAAGTGGTTCTGGACTTACTTCCTTTGGATGTTTGCCACATTCCTCCCCCGGGCAATGCAGAATAATGGCATTTGAAAAGCTATCTCTGTGTCTTAACGAGGTACATGTGGAGATAAAGGTACTGCACGTCTCATGAAGATTTTGCTTGAAGAGAACTAAAACTATACTAAATAATACTATATGAAAGACAAAATGTTAAACTACGACACTTCTCATCTACCCCAAGCCATGAAGCTTTCCAATGGCATTTAAACTAAATCACAACACTGAGCTACGCATTGTGCTTACAGCAGGCAGGCAGTTTAGTGGATGGAGAAGTTAGGTAACTTTGCAGAAGTCACAAGAGAAGTCAGTGACCACCAGGAATAGCAGCTGTGCACGCTGACAGTCAAGTCTCTGTGAGCCACAAGACCATCCTTCCTCCTGCACTCACAGAGGAATCAGCAAGAAGAGGAAGGACTTGCTGTGGTTTCAGAGGGGCTATTCTGGTCATCCCAGTGTTATCAGCAGAAGCACCCTCCATTTACATGGGGAGCGGCAGAATGGCTCTTGCTTTAAGTACTTCTAACTTGGTTGCTCTCAAAATGTTCTCAGGTAGGGCCAAATTTTTCCTTAGTAGGAAGAAAGGTCAAAAATGAATCCGCTCTGGCTTATCTTTGGAAATATGTTGATGGAGCTGTCGAGTTAAACAAAAAAACAGAACACAACCGTCCCGTGTAATGCTCATCCATCCTGAGGAGTAGCTTCTGGGCAAAGGAAGAGCTGATAGGGCTAATGAGGAGCAAGGTTCTGCAGTACCACTTTTACATCTGTCGCTGGGGTAAGACTTGCAAAGCATCACTACCTGATTTATTAGTGATTCTCAAATACACTCATTTTTTCCATGGTTAACACCACTTCCCAGTTCTCATCAGTCATCTGTCAAGCTTCTCCTCTTCCCCACTCTCCCTTCAGTCTGCACCATCAGTAATTCTAGCAGCAACTGACAGCATAAGTCATAACACCATGTAAGCGAGATGGGAAATGATGCCTAACACCTAACAGACGTTTTTCAGGTGTCAGTCAGCCCCCTGCGAGCCCGGGTAATTCTTACTGGATGCAGCTGAAAAGTTTGGGGCACGGAGGAACAAGGCAAGGAGCAGAGTTATGGGACAAACCCTAACATGGAGTGGGATCACACAGTCAACAGAGGACTCTGTGGGCACAGAGGGCTTTCACTCAGGTGACTTGGAGTAGTCATCTTGAAATTGGGAAGGAAGCAGAAGGTAGGTAAGTGCAAGTGAAAATGAAAGCTAAAGAGACTGAAAGAGAAAAAGCATCTGTGGAATGAGAGTGGGTGAGCATAAAGAAAGTGCTGAGTGCAACTCGCTCCAGTAGAAATGTAGCTTATGTAGCAGCTGGTGAGAGCCAAAGACATTTGGGTTCCCGAACGCATCAGCAACTCCGGCTGGCGCTGCCAGCTCAGCAGCAGGAGCCCCAGAGGCCTTTTCAGAAAGAAGTGGAGCACTGAGGCAAACAGCTGCCCGAGCTCTGCCACGGCTTTATTCGAGTGAGGGAGAACAGAGCCTGGGATGTACTTAAGCCTGGATTGCCAGAGTTCTGGGCCTCCGAGTCTTGCTGAAATGAGTGCTTGGGCACTATTTGTTTCTCATTTCTCTTAGTTCTCCAGGGTTTAAATGCTGAGTTTTCAGTGTCTTAATATATGATTTGTTTTATCCTGCATTATAGCATTAAATCACGTTCATATTCACGTATCCTCCCCTCTGGCAGCTTTTCTTCCGTTAGCATTGCTCTGATTAGCTGTGAAAGACTGAGCAGATAGACTTGAAATAGGTTCCTAAGGCCCAGTCACTCTGATGTTTATCCTCTTATGGTGCGGCACAGCTGGGAATGGCAATTTGCTCTTGTAATGGGTTGACCAAAGATCAGCTGCAGTATTAAAAGATTAGTACCCAGTTAATTTCCAGTGAGCTGTTCTGTAATAAACTCAGCATATTGATGTGGATTTTCGACATATGAGTAACTTTCTCATTTACAGAACATTGTATTTGAAGTCTAGCTTAAAAGAAAAAATAAATCCCATTATTTAGATTAATTTATACTGTGCCATTAGAGAACACATGGATTTTAAACTTACATGTAAGGCTATATATTTTTTGACATCCAGACAATAGATCTAATAGTGCAAACAGGCTCCTAACTGGGAGGTTGTAGTGCTGCCAACCAGAACAAATGAGAAGTACGTGGACTCAGTAATCAGAAAAACAACCATTTAATTTGTTTTCTAAGATTATTAAAATGATTCAATCTTACTGATTAATGAACTCTGTACCTACATAATTGAATTCAGCTGGTATAACAAATTTTATATTTATCTAGTGGTGCTGCTGTAAACAGCCATCTCTGTAGCACTGCAAATCTAAGCGTATCTCTATTTCTCAGACGCTTAGCAGCTACATGATTGAACTGATTCCTTACGAACCCACGTTTCCTGTGCCAGCAGAGAGAGAATTAACTCGGTGAGGATTTCCTGGCTAAACTATCAGTACTATCTTACAGTTTTTATTCTGCATTCTTCCCAATATCACTTATCCTTCATGAAGCACAGTCATGAGATTCAAGGTAGGCTGCTTTATGGGACAGCAGCACCACCGCTACCTTTCTTAGTCTTTCAGTCGTGACGGTGTACCAGCACCTTCATCTTTCTCTGCCCTCTCCATTCTTCAGAGTTTTGGAAACTAGGACTTGGATGGTGTTTCTGCACCCTGTCACGCTTTCCTTACATGAGCTGGCAGGCAGGATCTGTCCTTATCTCACTTGTGATTTGGCACTAAAACCACAGCAGGCAAACGCCGTTTTGCTGAGCCTTAAGGCCATGAGCCATCAGTGCTGCCAGGCCCAGCAGTGGCTGCGGGGCAGGCTGGGTGTGAAGGTGTGCAGTGCTCTGTGCTGTGCTGTAAGGGGATGCTCTGCCAACAGCGTGCTTCTGGCAGCCTGCAGTGCTTATTCGTGGTTGGGTGTCTTGAGTCCTGAATGGATATTTTTCCACTGCCCTAGATACAGCAACGCTTCGATGTTATTTGGATTGTACCCAAGGTAGTTACTGCAACTCTTTTTCTTGAGTTTTTTTTTTTCTTTCCTTTTTTTTTTTTTTTTCCCCTAGTGGTATTTTTGGATCCATTCTGGTCAGGTGCTTAATGTTTGCTTTTAAATTTAAAAGCAACTATACAAGAAAACTGAAAAATGTCTTTCCCCCCTGAGCGAGACCATCTTTCTTTAGTCCACAAATGAGAATTATGCTGTTTGTCTTCTGGCCTGGGGAGATGTCACAACGTTCATAGAGATTATGAGATAGGTGCACTGTCTTCCTGTGCTGGCCCCTCTGAGCCCAGGACATGTGAGGGGA
This sequence comes from Tragopan temminckii, assembly GCA_028571105.1. Taxonomy (NCBI): domain Eukaryota; kingdom Metazoa; phylum Chordata; class Aves; order Galliformes; family Phasianidae; genus Tragopan; species Tragopan temminckii. Next base: position 6,462,413 of record JAOWBP010004015.1, read on the forward strand.
ACTGCTCCATGCCTTTTAGGGATGCTGCGGCAGCTGCCTTTGAGCTGCAAGAAGTTGTGCCAGATCTGATCAAAATAATTTAAAGTGTGCTGGTTTTGCTCACTTGTGCTGTGTGGGAACAACAGAGTAAGCAGAGCAAAATGTGGACGCTTTGGTAATTCTGTGGGTTATGAAGCACTGGAAATGGTTCTGACAAGAACCGACCTTTTTTATTCCTTAAAAAATGTGATCTCTGGGTCATATATAATAAAAATAGATTCTATTTGCAGCAGAGTGTATTTGCTTGCTTTCCTAGTGGTGGATGAAAAATCTGTAACTGAAGGGTGGGTTGTTTTCCTTGTCTGCAAGGCTGGCCTGTGAGAGCTTTAGTCACTGCTCAGGTCTGCTCATGCCCCGCTTTGCATCTAAAACGTTTTGGCAAAGAGCACGAAGTGTTTTTCCTCTTCTTCCCCAGAGGCTGAGCGGAAGCTTCTGTGTGAGCTCGGTCTGCCTGTCACCATATGTTTAAAAAATGAAAAGCAATTACCCCTGTTGTCAGACAGCTGGTGAGTAATGCGCATCTTTGCCTTGGAGAGGGCTCTGAGCCCCCACTGTGCTTCTTCTGTGTGAGAGCAGGGCTCAGAACATTGCAAAATAAAATCCAGGATGGTGCCATCAGCCGGTGTTTGGTTTTGGAGGCAGAGAAAGCAGGAAACTTAATGGACTAAGCTCTAAAGTCAATAAAAGACTGTGTTTTGCCCTTGCTAGTCTTGGCTTGAGATAAAAGTAACATGGGTGATGTATTTGGTTGTAGGAATCCCACATAGCGGAAAGCACATTCACATTTCAGATTTATGGTATTTCTAATATCTCTAGCCCAGCACCATGTGTCCAAAAAAAGCCAATAGTTCCAGCAGCAACAAGAAAACCTGTATGAAGTGATTAATCAACAATGTGTCTATGAGGCTGGGAAATTTTGTAGTCTTGGAAGTAAGTAGTTGGCTCTTGTCTGTATCCTTGGTTTTCCAACCTTTCCAGTGTTATATGCAGATTATAAGTATGTGAGGGCTGCTCCAAATGTTAAGCCTCCTGTTTTATTGTGTTGGCCTATGACATCAGAGGCAGATGTTGGTGCTATGGCAGTAGAAGCTAAACGTTCTCAGCAATATTCAGTTATGTTTAGTTTCCGTGTGACAGATGGAAGCAGAGGGGCAGTCTAACAAAATGGTGTCTTAAATGGAAATGTGTATGAAGCAAAGGTGTGCCACTGAATTCCTCCATGCAAAAATAATTTCCTTCACTGACATTCGTTGATGCTTGCTGAACACTGATGGAGACCAAATGGTAGATGTGCGCACAGGCAAAATTGGACTGCATGGGCAATGTTTTCCTAGCAACTATGCCATCATTGCAGCTGTAAAACAGCAGCTTACCTCCACTGGTGCAGATTGTTATGAGTGCGGCACACAGGCTTTTGTTTGTCTACAGTGGAAATGCTAAGTCAGGGCTTGAATCGGTGACTGAGTATCTGGTGGGAAGGCAGGGCCAACCCAGGGGAGCTCAGGTGCATGCAATGTCCCTGAATGACCAGAACGGCAGGAGCCAGGACCCATTCCTTCCCAGATGTCATTTAAGGATTAGCAGTGGAGGTGAGGGTATCTTGCTGGAGATCCCTGCCTATATGAGGCTTTCCTAAGGTAAGCAGATTCTTTCCTTTGGTTCTGTGTCTGCTGCATTTGGGCTTATTCTCTTGTGTTGTGGCCTAGGACTGTACTGCCTTGCTATTATTGCTGGTGGAAATTTGTAGCTAACGGTGGTGACTGTGTTGAAAAACAATGTTTTGTAGCTGAGGATTTGCTCTACTGGATAGTGTTATTGTGCTCTCTATATTTGTTGTAGTCAACATGGAAATAAGTAGGATGTATTACTTTGGGAGTAGCCTACATCTTTATAACTTGCATTGGTACTGGCATGCAAAAATCTTGAACTAATGTTAGAACCTATTAAGTACAATTCAAGAAGAGATGTATCACTATAGATATATTTCTAACACGATAAACAATGTTTTTTTAATTCCATTTTTATAAAGGGGGAGGGGGGGGAATATGATCTTGCCTAGATAAACAGACTAGTTTGCAGTCAGTGTTCAATAATGTAGGAATTAAGTTTAGATAATTAATGTTTGGTCATATTACAAGCATCTGAAAACAGAGCTTGATAATCAGAAGATTTCAAAGGTCAAGCACTCTTAACAGTAGCCACAACTTCAAGCCTTGCTCTGAAGTGTCAAATTGAACTCTCACTTCCTGTGTGAGATGTAGTTGTTGAAGGTGTGTAAATTTTACAACACTAGCTTAACGTCCCTAATTGTTAATTACATGTCGTCACCCTGCTGCAACAGTGTACAAGGTTTTGTAACTGACAATCAGACTTAAGAAGCTTTTAAGGAGCTCAGTGGGTTCCTCTCCTATGCTATTTTAATCACAGCAGCTGCCTCTGTGCTGACAGCACTGCTGTCAGGGAGCGAATTCATGAAGTATTTTCTCCTCCCCCCCTACCCAGGAGAATACCTGGGAGCCCAAGGCAGGCACGTTGCAGTGTGACAAGTGAGACCTCCTTTGTTAGGAGTAAACCCATAACTCTGAGAATCACATTGTGCCTCCAAGCTCTGTAATCTGGAAGAGAGAGTAGAGAGGAACTGCTTCTTTCCTCACAGCTGGGTCACACGAGTGCACCAGAGATGGGGCTCTCCTTCCTCTGCATCCTTCTGCCTCAGAGGCCGCTGCTTCTGTCTGTGTGAGCTCGGGGCATTTTGGGGTGCCCAGCCTTGGGACTAAGGTCTTTTTTAATCACTCAAAATAAAAAAAAAAAAAAAAGAAAAAAAAAAAAGGCTTTGCAGATTGGTGCTAACTGGAATCCTCTTCGCTCAGCTTTTTCCTCTACTGTGTTTCTCCACCCCACAAGACTTACTTTAATCTTTATTTTGCACAACAGTGTTGTGAGATGATAGAGGGAAGTCAGGCTTTGTCTGGGACCAACAAAGTTGTGCGAAACTTCAGAGAAATAGAAACCTACAGAGCAGTATTTTTGTTTCCTCTTAAAATTGTCAGGTTTACCAGTCATTCTATGCCACCACTAAAGTAATTAAGGAAGGCCCTGAACTCAGTTTGCCAACTCAGAGTTGGAAGAATGATGTTTTCTGCCCCTAGAATTATACAGATACCAGCATAGAGATATGTACTTAAGTATGCATGAATTACAAAATATTTTTAAGTATAAACCAAATAATTATATGTGAAACTGGGGGAATGTCTTCTGTGCAACAGGTGATCTAGGTCCAGAGGCATAAGCTACTGGCAGCTCATAGAGGCTGCACCTGGCTTCCTCAGCAGAGCTCTGTGGGCAGCTGCTCTGAGAAAGCATCTTCTGAAGTTATTTTAGGTGCTCTCTCAACTTTCCAGACTTTGTCTTCACCATCTATCTGTGCTATCTCTGCGGTAGGGCTGAGGTGTGGACTGTTGCAGGGCAGCTAGCTGGCACAAGCCTCAGGCTGCCCACCTGTATCTTGCCTCCCTTTGTATCATCAGGACACCAACTCGAATGTGAGAAGTTTTCTTGTAAAGATGCATTGTGACTGTCTGGATTTCATAACAGGTGCAAAGAACTCCAAGGAAGAGCTTTGCAAAATGCTGGTATGCAATGTATGCGTGCAGTGCTCAGCTCTTGCTCTCTGTAGTGGCATGCCATCATTCTTGCAGGTGCAGAGCAGGTTGTAGGAGCGGAAATGGCCACCAACTCAAAACCAAAACACTTTGCACATTGGTGTGACTTTTGAAGGTGTAAAGCGGCAGCTCTCGGAATACGGTCCAAGGTTATTAATAGAGCTGTGGTTTTGTGAGGTCAGGAGCAGTGCCACTGTGTGTTTTCTTCTTGTGTTCCGGTGGATCAGTGCAAATGAATTTAACTTGCTCCTTTGTATTTTTCCCATAACTGCGTTGACTTTTCACTAGCTAGGACTCATCTTGGGGCAGAATCCTAGATTCTGCTTTGGTACTATGGAAATGGCTGGTTCTACCTGCATCATTAGCCTAGTGTTAGTTAAAGATACTTACAAGTGACTGTGCAGAACAGGATCTTCAAAGCTCTTAGTAGTTCTTAACTAATTAATCCTCCTGTCTGTGAGCGGGAAGTTAAATAAACACCAACGTTTCCTTTTTAACAAAGGGGGAACCAAATAGGAAGATTAAGTGATTTGCATGGACTTAGTGGCAGGGCTGGCAGGAGTAGTCCGGTGCTTCAGTACTTACGGTCATCCTTCATGCCCCGCTGACTTGGAGTGAATTAAAGCCTTTGCAATTATCCTCTGTAGCCTTTCCTGTTGCTTTAGTTGTTTCCAGAAATGAAGCTTGTGATGCTCTGTCTCCTGCTGGGGGGCACCCTGTTTGAGTGATCTTCTTAGTTGGCGGTCAGTACAAAAGAGGTACCATGAATAAGGGGACGTTGCTTCAACAACCTTCATGCCTTTCAATGTGACAGCACTTGAGTTGTCTACTGTTTTCTGAGACTTGGTCACATCCTTGGGGTTCTTTCACAGCTTTCAAGTAATAGTTCTTTTCTGCTGAGGTTGCAGGTCTGATGTCAGAATTCTCTTTTATTCACCATGGCCTTACTTTGCACTGGCTTGTAGTACACACGTAAATGTTAATAGCTGCCATGATGTAGGAAGGCATCAATCTGAGGGATGAGGAGGTGCAGCCCATGCAGAGGATTCTCATTTCCTCCTGTGTCATCCTGCCCCACTCACCCAGCAGCCTGCCTTCAGCCCAGCTGCTCATGCCTCAAAGTGTGAAGTGTGGGAGAACAATGGGTCACAGCTGAGCTCGATGTTTGTTGAGATATTTTCCCTGTATCATACTTGCTAAATGTCCATTAGAGATGGATGATATGCTGGAACATGGGCTAATTGGAATTATAAATGATTTTAGTTTGAACTTAGCAAAAGCTTTCAGCCAGAGACAGGAGAGAGTTTGGATACTTTGAAAATATTTCAGTGCTTTCTAAGTTGAGCGTTTCATTTCAAAAACACTGAAAGTTGAACTGAAAACAACCAAATATTATTCATCAGAATCATGTTTTTGTTTTTAAAGTGTCATATTAAAAAACAAAATACAAAGGTTTTTAGAGAATTTGGAATGCAATTTTTTGAACATTTTTGCTTTCTCAGCAACAATTAGGGTTTTTTCCTCTGTTCTTCTGACAGTGAGGATACTTCACACTCAGTGAGAATGCTCAGGATCTTTGCATCAACCTGGCTTTTTGGTAGTTCAGCCACTCTCCTTTTGTACATCTTGGCTTTGAGTTCATTGGCATACCTATCATGTTCTGCATGGAGAGTCACTTATGCTCAGAGATAGCCCCAGTCAGTTGCCCACAGAAGCATTGAGTTAGCTAGCAAGGACTGGAAAGTTCACAAGAAAGTTGCACTTGTGTTTTTCTGTGCAACAAAAAGGAGTTTAAGAGGATGTTTGCCTTCAACTGTTTGGACTGTGGTGTGTATTTTAACATTCTGCTTCAGATCAGCATTCCCATAACTCCTGTTGGCATCCTGGAAGTAAAGGGAGTGATCTGTGCTGCACAGGGACCTGATGTGGAGAAAATACAGTGGATTTCAAGGAATAGTGATCCTGATTTCCTTCTCACCTATTGTCAGAAAATTCCTCTGTGATTCTAATAGGTATTCAGTATTCTCCACTTTAAATTTCTCCCTGCTCCATTAAGCCAATGTCAACTCAATGGAGATGGGCTTTGTGTTGTTTTATATTTGTCTTCACAGCTGTGCTTATAAATTACATCACCTTTTACGAAAGCAGTTGCTGTCAGAAATTCAAGGTTGAATAGGTGGTTTTATTTTCAGCTTACTAAAATGCTTGCTATGGCTAATAACTTTTCAGTGGATGTTTAGAGGAGCAGAGTGATCCAATTATCTTTCCTAGCAGGCAGTTTCTTGGCTGTGGTGAAGCAGTACCAGGCTGGGCAGCTGTGGGATGCCTGGGGATGCCAGGGCAGAGACCGGCGCTGCAGAGATGTGAGCTGCTGCAGGCAAGGTAGAAACTGGATTAAAAAGAATTTTCCAATGCTGGCTTTTGTCCTGCAGATTTCTAGGTATGAGAAGGAGAGGGGCAAAGACACACAAAGGGGAAATGAGTCTTATGACAAATGACATTGCTACAGTGCTCAGACGTGCTGTTGCACTCTGGGACAAAGACTGTCTTTCTGTTGTGTATTTTTATATCTTGCATTAAGCAACGTACCCCCTTGGCTCCTGCAGTACAATCCTGGCTAATTCACAACAACAGCAGTCTTACTAAGCATGCAATTTGTGGGCAGTATGGCCCAGTGAGTTGTGCACCCTGTTTGCCATTGTTAGGGAGCAAAAACTGTGGCTAAAATTCCATTTGGAAGGTTTCATTGCAGTACCTGGTGCAGAGTTAATTAATATTTTTCACTTTCTCTGCCTTGATACCTAACTACTTCCAGAACAGGGAATGTGTAAGAAAGCCTTTGATTTGTTTTTGTCTGTTTCCCAATTGCAGCATCTGAAAACCTGAGCGTTACAAATGATGCCTTATCGTTTTCCTCACATGGGCAGTGTCTGAGGTCGTGGTCATCTTTTTTTTTGATTCTGACCAAAATCAGCAGCTTCTCCTGCTGTGGGCAAATGCTATTTGGCCAATTCCCTGCAGAAGCTCTCCAGCTTTACTCAGTTACTGGTATGTTTTGAGCAAACACAGATGAGGGGAAGTATGAGACACCACGTTAAGATACTTCCTGCCCAGTCCCTCAAAGAAAGGTCCCTGTGCAAATGCTTGACATAGAGATCATATTCGACCTTTGATCATCTGTCATTTTGTTGTAAGAAAGCATGCCATCGTTTGCCACCGTTTAAAATAGACCTAAAGGAAGTGAGGGCTTAAACTTAACCTCAAACACATTGAGCCCTGCATTTCCTATCCAGCTATACAGCATGCTATCTGGTTTCCTACACCTCAGGCCTGCTAAGTTTAGTTTCTCCAAGCCAGCTGCTAAGTAGTAAGGGAAGCAATGTTTTCCCTGGATAAAGCATTCACTGTGCACAGCAATGGCAGCTCCTTGCAAACTTAATCTATGATCCTCCTGGCCAGTAGGCAAAAATATGCTCTTGAGGCTCTTCTCTTCTAAAAACACACATTTTGAATTCTTTTTTCTCTTTCTCTTCAGTTATCTCATGGGTTCGTGCACTTAATTTTGTGATGCTATGTTTTCTTGAGTTTCTTTAGGAAGAAGTTATTAGCTGCATGCTCAGGCATAATCATTTAATGGTTGCGAATGTCATGTGGTTATACTACTGCTAAATTCAGCATTGGAGTATTATGCATTAATTAGTGTCAGATCAAACCCAGTGCAGTCACTCTGGTCTTCTTTCATCTTAGGACATAAATGAATGAATAGGAATATATAATGTATCAAGCAGAAATTAGCTTGCTTCACCAGAAATGCTATTTGTTACAGAAGGAAGCTGCATGAAAGAGCTGTGATAAAACTGGCCCATTTTCCCTTTCTGTTAGTATGATTTCTTGTCCATTTACCAGAGGCAAAATTATTTTTATAACCCATGAGCTGCTGGTTCCTTTTTCAGGGGTTGCCTTTCAGGTCCTATTATGAAAGCCACAGACGTTTCAATAGAGTGTCTTCTGGGAGCTGAAGTATTTATTAACTCAATTTCTTTTCTTCACCTTATTTTTTAAATAAAATTTTCCATAATTGTACCTGTTGAATTATTGGGTCCTATCTGACAGCTGTATGGCACAGAGCATGGTTGGTTGCACGAGTGGGAGCTCTTCTTTTGGGGCAGGCTTTGAATCTGAATTCCTATGGCACAATCATCTGTTTTTTCCCCAGACATGATGGGGCTCTTTCTGTTAGAATTTCTAAATTATTATTTACAAAGCAGGAATCTTAGTAATATTAATATCTCAGTAAAACTTACAGGACTGGGGAAATTCCCTTTGCCTCATCTGGTTCTATTAAGCATTGGTTAAACTCCTTCTTTGTGTTGTATTAACAAACCTCCAGCGTTTCAGGCCACAAAAGGAAAGACTTCTGAAGGAAAGGCCTTACAGTGCTGATAGGAACAGACAATGTGCAGGAGCCCTCGGACAGGTGCAGCAGCTCAGTACAGAGGCGTGCATCTGTTCTGTGAGTAATTCTTTCCCAGTTGGACACCAAAGGACTAATTATGGTATTTGTATGGAAGGGATGTTCTCTTTTCCTAGAATTGCAGATAGCTTTATCTGAGTTGTTCTGATGTTTCCCTAATGTTACATCCTTCCACCTCTGCTCAGCCCTTGCTCCAGCTGTCAGTGCTCGTAAATGCAGTTTTGAATTTGGCATCAGGAGCCATTTCTCCGATCAGCAGGGTGAATGAAAATGTGTTCTAATGAAATAATCCAGTCTAACCCAAAATGCACTAGGCTTCTGTAGAGCACGTGATGAGAAAGAAAGGGTTAGTTTCAACAAAAGTGAAACTGGGTAGGAAATGTTCTTCTGCAATATTACTTCAGCAGCAGGATATGTGTCGTTCTTCCCTTGTCCCTTCACATTATAAGCTTATTTCCCCTTTCATTTTACTCATTTTAAAATGGAGTAGTTCATAAGCTCAAATACTGCTTTTTTTTTGGGCAAATTGGGCCCGATGTCTGCTTGCTTTTCTGAAATGAAACAAATGCACGAAAAAGAATGCAAAACAGCATGTTTTCTTTATGGGAACTATAACATAGATTTTAGTACAGAGCACTGTCATAGAAATAAGGACAGCAAATGCACAGGATGGAGCTGTAAAGCAAGCATAAAAAAGATTGTCTGAAGCATGTAATTGAATTCACTTTAATCCAGTCATGCAGACAGAGGAGCCTGATGGCACTGCTCAGAATGCTCAGTATTAGCCTGCTCAGAAATGGCCAGAAATATGAAAGACTCTGGATATTAATGGCTGCAGAAAACTGCTGTAACAAATCTTTGGTCTATTGGGATTGGTTAATGCAAAATTTGAAACTGGAGGTTCTTCTGAGCTGCTGGAGACTTCTGTGCTGAGGAAGCTCAGGGTATGTTGAATAATCCTGCCAAGTGGCTCCCAAACAGGCTGTGATAACAAACAGGGATGTGAACATGGTTTTCTATGTTTATTCTTGCAAATTTTGGGATTCCAAACCTGGCACCCTTCTTTCAATGAGTGTGCATATAGATCATCTCATTGATTTTAGTGCAATGTGCAGTAATGCTTAGCCTCATTAAAGATAGCTAAGCAGCCTACATTGGGGAGCTGGAATGTATATTTTGTCTCCAGGCTCTGCTACAGTGCTAGCAGCATCTCAGTAATGTTTTTGGGTTAAGGCAGACTCTGAGAATACTTATTATCCTCATATAGGTTGGCAGTGACACCTTTTGTTTACAGTCTGTTACCTTACTGCTTTATTTGTATTTTTCTTAGGAGATTCAGGAATAGACACCTCGATAGCCTGGAAAAATAAAGATCAGCAGGAAAGCCTAAATCCATCCATTTGCCTGTCATGTGTTAGGCAAATGGTGCTGACGTTAGGAAATGTGCAGCACTTGACACGTGTGCTCTGTAGCTGCGCGGATGTAGCTTGCAGACACGGTGTGCAGTCAGCGCTTTGTGGTGCTGACAGAATCCTGATGGAGAGCCACAGTGCACTGAAAGGAGGATAAGTGAATATAAAAAGCATGTAATTGCATTTGTATGTACGTAAATACGTAGTTAATGCAGATTTCCAAAAATCGCCATCTATCACAGACTTGTGTGTCATTTAGATGAGTTTTTGAGGTGTTTAACTTTTTACAAGGGCAGTGTTTTTAGGTTTGTCCTCACTTTGCAGGTGCCATGCTGGGCAGAGGGGCTGCTGTCACACCGTAACAGGGGACTGGCACTGGAAGCCTGGCACTTTGGCAACACAGATCAGGACCTCTGGGAAGCTTTGAAGTGGTGCAGTGAGAAGGTCAGGAGGGAAGGGGTCCATGGCCATCAAACCCTGTCTGTCCACTGCAGCCCAGGAGTGAGTGAGGACCCTGCTTTGCTGTGCTCTTGAATACTATGTCCCACGGTGACATCGGTGCCCTGCTGGGCCCATGTCCCTGGGATGCCGGGGGGGGGTGTCTGAGCATGTTGTGAGAAGTGACAGTCATGGCTTAAAAGGATATGTTAAAAGGCTGCTAGAACCTTGTCAGAGTGATGTGGAACATCTGCGTGCATGGAATCTACCTGCCTATTAGGAAAAAGACTTCAACGACAAGGTGGTGTTCCTGGCATCGCTCGGATGAGTTACTGTGCACAGTGTATGACATCCATGCAGAGCCTTGAGCAACAGATGACTAAGTATCATCTGATGCTGTTACTGAAAAGTAGGTGAATGTGTGTGTTTCATTGAAAGAAGGAAATGACAAAACTTGGGCGACGCACTTGGAAAGAACTCAATTTCAAAACTCCTTTTTCCCCTTGAGGGCAAAGGAGTCACAACTTAATTGGAATAAGCCAAAAACACATTCATTTGCTTTTAAGTCTTTTGGAGTTATGGTAGGGAGGCAGTGACAGAAACTTTATGAGGTGTGTTTCCAATGTGATGTTTTGGAGTGGGCAGAAGTTTCACTGCTGTCTCTAATGCGAATTGAGTCTTAGTACTCAGATGTATGCTTGGCTGTACTCATAATTTTGCAATCAAATGTCACTCAGTATTGACTCTTAAAAAAATTGATTTTCCTAATGTAAATGGTCTCCTAACATTACCTCAAGTGAGGCAGGTCATTGCAGGACCACTGGAAGCAGCACTCAATAGGAATGCTGATGCCTGAGTTGGGCAGTCCTGAGTGAGTACAGCAGTTGAGTCCCACCTCATCCTGACACAAAGCTCATCCTTGTCCGTCAGAGGCCTCATTCCATGCCCGCAGCTAGCAGGTAAGCTGCTGTGGAGAAGGAGATGGGTGCTGGAGGCCTGCAGGGAGATATTTTGTGACCCCCAGGAGTACTTTTGTTGTATCAAAGCAATGTGTTCTTGTGGATTTGTTGCAGACCACCTGGCTGTTCCATGAGATAAGGCTGCTGGGGTGCCCTGAGTGGAAATAGGTGTTGTGCTTAGATCAATCTGTAGCGGTGCTGAGGTCTAATGGTTGCAGATTGAGCTGGAGTGATGTGTTGCATCTCACAGTGGCACAGTGCTGGCCAATTGCTCACCAAACATTATGGTTCCTAGAGGTAGCTTTTTAAGTATGTGCAGAGAGATCTTACATCTTCAGTTATCTTGTAATCACTTTGTTATGACTTCAAATGTTCGCGTGAAAAACACAGGAAATAACAGAAATGCAAAATAAGCTAAAAAAACTCAAAACTGTGCATCACTGTAATTTCCATTATTTCCTGGGTTTGACTAGATCAGAAATACTACAGGAAGTGCTTTTCTTGTGGTATTTTTGCTTCCTTTCCTAGCAGAGCCAGAGTGTTACACAACATGTGACAATAAGATCTGCTGCTGATGGCCTGGCTGTGGGAACACTGGTTTCTTGCCCCCCGTGACAGACCCCAGCCTGGCAACACAGGATGAGGACCAACAACTCTGTGGACTGGAGGTGGCCAGGAACTGCTAGTGCTGCAGGGAGCAGAATGGGGCAGTGGACAGGCAGGGGGTGAACAGAAGGGTATTGCCATCACTTCTCTTTCCATTTTTAAAAGCCTGCAGAGAGGCCTGTCAACCTGTGGTGTTGCTTTTGAAGCTTTAGGCCAGTTCTTATCCTATCTGAATGGATACACCCAGCTCTCACACGTGAGTTAGTGAACACTCGGAAGGGTTTTGCCTGTCCCTCAGGCATACATTAGCATTCTTAGGCCTTCTGAGATCTCAGTTAGAGACATGGAACTCCTGCAGCCAGTCTGCACACTGGCCAATTGACATTCTGTGGGGTGAGCCAGAGTGTATGCATTAAATCCTGCATTAAAGCTCTGCTGATAGCATTATGGTTATTAAATAATACAAACAATTTTCCTGTTTGCCAAACAGTGGAGATTCCTAGTGTACACTGGGGAGGCATGAACTATAAAAGCCTCTATTCTTTTTTTTAATTAGACCATATCTAATTAAAATGATTGCCTGCCATTACTAGCATTTATGAAGAATTTTCCAAATCAACATGACTCATGGGTCTGTATGGAGACAGATTGCACTGCAGTCAATTTGGGATCTGTTTGGCTTTGCCATGCAATTGTTCCTTATCTTCATAGGCAGGCAGTCTGATTTATCACTTAGCGTGCGTTGCTAGCCCTGCTGGCCTCTGCAGTTCCTCTTTCATATGGACTGATCAGCATATTTTGCATACATATGAGAGCTGTGTTTGAGATCCAGTTTGGGGCTCTGAATGGACAAATCAATGCAAAGGTGAAAGCAGGACTGTCTTTAGATGATGCTGGTGTGGAATTTAACAGATGGAGATAACAGGCTAGTTAAGTCGGCTATTGAAATTGATTTGGAAACATTAAGTGCCTTTCTCTTAAGCCATTTGGGAACAGGAACCATTGCTTGCACTTCAAGCAACACACAAAGCTCAGCCCTAGAGGACTGACTGTTCTAGAGGTAAGACAAGACCCCCATTAGAGCCAAGGCTAGCCAGCAAAACCTCCTGGAGAGGAGCCAGTTACTCCTGCTAAGAGGGAGTTACAGAAAGCCAGCCTGCAGTGATGGGAACCTCTCTTGGCCTGAAGAACGAACCCTGGCCCAGCTGGAGCGCAAGGCGTGACAGTGTGCCTGGAGGGGAACCAGCCTCCTGGTTGCATGAGTGGCTTCCTCCTGACTCAGCTGAGTGAGAGACACTGGTTCCGGGGCAGAGCCCAAGAAGCTGCCTGTGGAGCCAAGGCTGCTTGCTGCAAGTAGAGCTGTGTGTCCTAGGAGAGACTGGGATGGTTTGCAGGGACCTTGGCTTGAAATATGAAAACCAAGATGCATGTGTATGGAAATTTGAAATATTCAGGCTGAGTTCCCAGGCATGAAGGACATGGGGTTTAGAGAAGCATTTCCAAATCGATCAGACATATTTTTTTTCCGTGAGGTATATCCATGTTAGCAGGATGGCGTGGAGCAGGATAAGCCCTCTGAGCTGGGTGGAAGAGCAATGCTTCTGCCAGCATCAAGTGACTGCTCCCCCTCCTTTTGCAGATCCCTGCTGCTTTTTCTGCTCATTTGTTGCAGTGTTTTAAGTACAAATGGTGGTGGAGATGTGAGGGAAGAGGCCGGGAGCAGGGTGTTGCTTGGAGAGCAACAATGGCAGTGGGCATTACTTGCTTAGCAACTGCAAGTGAAGGGCTCAGCTCTGCAGTTGGTGAGCTGAAGCTGGTGCTGATGTTAGTGCAAGGTCTGCAATCTCACTTAAGCTCTTGCTCTCCCTCACTTTCATAACTCATAGTTTTGGTGGGTTTTTCTTCCGGGAGTTATTAAGACATATGAAACATAGGTCCATGCTATTGCCTTTTCTTTAGATCTGGACAGTCCAAATAATGTGTGATAAGACATAGAATTAGATTTCTATGGTAAGATTTTAATTTAAGTTTTTAATATAGACATGTGCATTTGAGATTCTGTCATCTTTATTCTGAATGTATGTATGTATATGTAAATATGTAACACTTGCTGTGTGATCTGGTTATCTAAAAGGCAGTGCCACTAAAAAAAAAATAGAAAAAGGAAAAAGCAATATTTTCAGCCTTGTTTTGTAGGTGAGGAATTGGGACACAGACAATGTATTTCTCTGTCATGTAGACTAGAAATTAAAATGTGCTTGAATTTCCAGTTTTGTCTTAACCACAAAACCAAATTTTTTCTCTGAGTGGAGATAGTTTGCCTTCAATTTTAAAATGTTTCTTAAAACAGAGTACTGAAATAAAAGCTCTTGCAGTGTTATGGTTGCTTCCAAGGACAGAAGATTTATGCCTATGGTCTTTTCTCCTGCTGCTGATAAAATTATACATTTTCTCACCCCATGTATGGTGGTTGTTGCTAAGACTTTTTTCTTTGCTGTACCTTGAATTACAGTTGCATGCATCATCCAAATGCTACAGAACTATTTCCCATGCTACTAGAACAAAAATGCCCTGCTTTTTCTCCTGCAAGCAAACACTTTGGTTTTAATTAATGAGAATGCAGTTTATTAGTTGACTGCCACTTGCATTGGCTTTTATGGGTCACTCTTGTACTCTGTTTCTTTCTCTTTAATTATACAGCTGGTAAAGAAGAAGCTGAGGCTGTGCATGGGACAAGGCTCATGGTTGCTAGCTAGCAAGGATGGGCTTTGCAGTCAGGTTTTCCTGTCTCAGAAGACAAAACCAGTAGCTGACGTCAGCATGAGGCTGGGTGTTGCCGCTGTGACTGGTGGTGGCCTTGTCTCCTTGGTGCTGTTGCTGGGGCTGAGATTTTGCCAGGACTGCCCACCAAAGCTGTAGCTGGGCCACAAGAGCTGTGGTTTCTGCTCTCCCACTGGAAGTAAGATTTGCCTTCAAAGTTAGGAATGCAGTAATTGCACCTCTAGAGTTGAACACAGCATCTGTGACAGATCTGGGCATGGGCAGCTATTTTTACTCAATTGTTACAGAAGATGGTTTTGGGTTAGTTTGCCTGGATTCTTTTTCATTTTCAGTCGTATGTTTCCATTTTGTTAGTACAACAGTATTATTCTGGACACCTGAACTTCTCACAGGAAAAGGAATGAGAGGAGAGTGCTGAAATGAAATTAGCAGATAACAAGTTTATAGTGGTCTCTTGTGCTCTTTCCCGCCAGCAATTGCAAGAGATGGGAATCTGAGTGATTCAGCCCTTCAGTGTGATCTGAAAAGGTCATTGGCATGTGTGCACGTTCTCGAAGACAGGCTGCCTCACATATGGGGTAGAGGTAGCCGAACTTGTGAATCTACAGTGCTCATACACCAAAGCACAAAGAAAAATGGTAAACCTGACAGGTTGGTTTCATCTGGTCCCACCAGTTTTAAGGCTGCTTAAACACACCGTCACATGAAGCTGCCCTCAGAGCAGAGGACTTACCTCTTGGTGCCCTCACACCTAGGAGGCCGCAGTGCTTCCCAGGGCCTCCAGCTCCTGCCCCAAAGCGCTGCCAGCGCCGGGCTGCCTCAGGTTGAGCAAGGTTGGCAAGAATGAGCTGCATCTGAAAGGGAAGCACTGCCAGAGCTGTTAAATATAGCCTTATTAATTATTCCTGGCAGCTCCTGCAGCGCCAATTAAACGAGGATTTACATTCCCCAACGATTTTAGCATAATTTTCACTTTTAATCTGCTTTAAGTCCTAAGTATGCAATCTATTAGAAGATGGTTGCTTCCCCAAGTGATTTAAATTCGTGGTATTTCAGGAGTAGAAAAGGTTTTTGCTCTCTGTAAGAAATCACTAGAATATATGCTTTTGGCTAGTTCTTAATTAGAATTACACATGCTGGCTTTCTTTTACTGCTTTGGATTACTTGCTCTCTACCCCAGCTCTCTGTTTTTCATAGCTAAGGTAGGAAAAGATGTACTTCTTGTTGACTTCTGTTTGCCCACGTTGGGTGCACAGCTGGTACACAGGCCAGTGTTGCTGTGACCATCCCTCAGGAGTACTTAAGGAGCACGACAGAACTGGCAGTTCCTGGCTGCTGACAGGAGGTAGCAGGGGTGTGGTGTTGTGCTGGCTGGTAAAGGACCGTGCTGGAGGATTGGTGCTACGTGCATCAGAGGTGTTGTGGCCACACGCAGCTTTGCAGCAGTGGAGCTGTGTTGTCACTTTGCTCACGTATGCTGCAGATGCCCTGATCTGTGTGTCATTGCCACTCCCCCTGCATGAGAAGAAGTTGTACCACTGTCACAGTTGAACTGTGATGTATTCAGTGCAAAAAACCCCCACCACCTAAATGACATTTCCATGGCAGTGTGACGTTGTATCCAGCACTGGGACTGAGTTGGGGATGGAGAGACAAAGAGGATATTGAAAGCCAGAGGGCTGTTGTACCATAGCATAATTACTTTATATCATCATAAAAGAAAATAATGTGATGAATGTAACTGAGGTGGCTAACTCTCCTTCCCCTCATGCACTGTATACATTGAGCTGATATTAACACCGAACTCGTGAGCAGTGGAGGTAAATCTCTGTAAGCAGGCTCAGCCATGGGAAAAGCAGAGTAACCGCTCAGGGGAGTGCTCGGCACTGAGCCTGTAATGGCACTTGGCAGGGCTGTGCTGAGCTTACCCTCAGCACTGGCTGCTCCTGCCCCTGGAGCTGAGCACTAAAATGGTGATCTTTATTATTTAAGATGCAGTTTGCTGACTTCTTGCTGTGAGTTTGAAGGCAGCCAGTCTATAAGAAACATGCTGGTGTTTCCCCAGGAGCGATGCAGTTTTGTGCCCATGTTGCTCCACCACCTGTGCCAGCTGTCTTGTTTGTCTGGCTGTGCTTTTTTGGGAACGCTGATCGTCAGCTTGGGGATTTCTATGGAGAAAATTTGCTGTGATTGTAGGACATCAGGAAACCTTTTTCTTTTTTTCCTGTGGAAAGATGAGGGCATTTGGCAAACCCTGAGTAGCATGATCAAATCACTTCTAAGTGTGACAGTGTTGTTTCCGTTCCCTGAGCTATTTATGCAGCGCACGTTTGATGGCAAGCTGTGAGTGTTATGTAAAGAAGTCTGCTAGCAGGCAGTCTCTAGGAGCAAACCTGAGATTTCATTTCAGGCAGGATCTGCCTGAGAGAAGATTACAGAAGGAGTGGTTCTGTACCCTGACTAGCTCAAACCTAAAACTTTCTAAGTAAGAAAAAATTAGTGTGTTTAATGTTTATATATTCCTGATAAATTTCTGCTGTGGTGAAATGCATATGTATGCATGGAATCCAATGAAATGCCCACAAGTGTGCACTAACTTTTTTCACCAGTTGAGGAAACTCAGGTGAGAATAATGGGGAGCACAGAGGCTCGATGTGGGCAGTGTGGTACTGCTGCCACGGTGAGCTGGTGAGCAGTTCTGGCTGCCACTCCGTGGGGCTGAGCTGCAGCAAGGAGAGTGGTCTGTTCACATACATCAGCTCTGGAGAACACAAACAGATTGGAGTTCCATTTCCTTGGGTATAAACACTTATACAGCGAGGGCACAAACTCTTGTATTATTGTAAGTAATGCACTTCCTCATGCTGCCATGGCCATCTCTCATAGGTGATAGCGTCTTGTTTCAAAGAATCAATATTTTTGCATAAAAACTTAACTATGACCTCAACTGCAGCCCTCATGAGGCATCCCCTTGTCCCTGCTAGGCAGGATGATCTCTCCCCAGGCAGCAGTCAGACTCCCCATGGCCCTGGGCTGTGACTGATGGCAATGTTGGATGGCAGGAATGGAGCTGAGGGTGTCAGAAATCTGTGTGGGGCTGGCAGCCCTGTGCTTGGTCTGCAGGCTTTCTGGCCTGCTCATGGGGAGGGGGTGAACTTGTGGGTCTTAACTCCAAATACGCAGCAAATTTGAGAACTGCTCTGACTTATTATTGCACTGAGTTTGGACAAAATTCAACATTTTGTAACAAGTGTTGGAGCTAAGTGCATCCATTAAGAGCAAGGTGAACTAGCAACTTCCACCTAACGTGGTCAGAACTGGCCCAGTGACCCTTCCTCGGTGTGCTCTGTTCACCAATCCCTGCAGCCATACTGACCTGCTGGGCTGGCCTCCCCAGCCATCAGAGGCCCATAATTTTGCCCTTGTGGCTTCTAACCTGTGGAAAGGTAGAGGGGTCCTCTCCTGTGTTTCTCTCTGACACCAGCTTTTTCCTTCCCAATGTGTGGAAAGTCCTCTTTTCATCGCATTTCTTTTGCCCAGCTTTTTAGCCTTCTATTACATAGTGCATGTGGAAATATATTGGTCCTCCGTGGCACTTTGGATGACAAGAAAATACAAATGTTAATATATTTTCCCTGAATTTAAAGCTAGCTGCATGATTTGTTTTTTAATTCAGGTGTACTTGAACATTGGCAATGAATGCATTCCAGCGCCTAGTGACAGCATTATTTATGAGAAATCTTCCCTTCGAGTCAGTGTAAAAGAGGAGAAGGAGGTGAGGGACAACTGAGGCCATGGCACGTTTGCCCAGGAAGCACCAGAATGTCTGGTTGTAATAGGTGACCTGAGCCCACATCCACAGGGCCTTATTAAACAGTCACAGAACTGTAGTGGCTATGACAGGGTGCGAGTTTTGTGTTAATCATTCAGCAGCAGGGAGATCTCTATTTTGCCTCAGACTGACACTTTACCATCTGTTTGAAGCCTTATTGTTTCCTAACAACTGCTATTAACATGTTAATTTTTTCCCTGTTGGAGTAACCATGATGCTGATCAACCAGATTGTTTGAGGTATCTAAGTTCCAAATAGAACTGTGCTGTTCCAATTAGCTAATTCACTTCTTGTGTGTTTGATTGATGTCTGGTTAGTACGTTTGTCTCAGCTCTGTGATCCATTTGTGGCCTTGGTCTTGCTCTGAACTGTTCTATCTGATCTTAGCGGTATTCCCATCATGTGACATCTGAAAGGATACCATGTCTTGGCAGTGGGCTAAGCCTTAATCTCTGCAAATATCATGCAACAGCTTGCAGTGAATACAAGGAAGAGACAGACTTCATAATACGAACCTGCAGAGTTTGAGACTGACATCTGCTAAGATCTGCCCCTAACTGCTCACAGTGGCTGGGAGCTGCTCCCAGGGTCAGCCACTGGCCCCTCCAGCAGGGTTTCTAACAGGAGCGACAAAGAAAACGTTGCCAGTGTGTTTCCTATTCAGAAAGGGAGTTTGTCCAGTTTGATCTTTTCAATCTACAGTATAATTTTGGAGAAAATAGTGGTAATGGGGTCATATCATCAATTTTATTCAACTACAGAGGAAAAGGACACTGCAAGCATGGCACTGTACTGGTCCATTTCTTTTGTGCCCTTTCAGATCAGTGAATTTGTGAGTTCTGTCTCTCCCCTTGCATGGTTGGTGGGTTTCTAAGGTATGGGTTGGGATCTCATAAAACAGAAATAGCAATCCAAGGCTGCGTTTAGGCAACACAAAAGTAGCCAGATAGGATCTTACCAGCTATGCTAAAGCAACAACATGTGTCACTGCCTGGGTTCTTGAAAGGTACTTCTGTGTGCCTTCTGCATACAACAGAGGTGAGTGATCACCATTGTTGTCTCCCGCTGAAGAGAATGTCACAGCTGGTGAAGGTAAAGGTGTTGATTATTGTTTTAGTACACATAGGTTGGGGTAATAATGAATCAGTACAGATCCTTCTGTAATTGCACCTACAAAACTAAAACCATTTGAAGAAAAAAAAAAAAGCTTTATTTCCATGAGAATGATGTTGACAAGCCCACAGGGCTGACAATTTTGTATAAGTCTTGCCAATCACCTAGATTCACACATCAAATAACGATGTGTGAGATCAGTGAAGTCTCTTTATGTGTATGCTTCTCTTTCCTTGACAATACTTAAATGCACTCCCTCCAAGAGGAGCTTAGCCAAACAGTTAAGCTAACTTGTGCTCCCTCAGCTACCCAAGGGGAAGCAGGGCAGAAGTGCTGGCCCAACTCAGCAGGCTGCTGGTGGGCTGGGCCACTTGGCTGCTCTGAGCTTCCCGGGAAGCTAAGGGCTGACTGTTGGGGCTGACTGCTGGTTTGCCTGGCCGTTGGGGTGTGTGCACCCTGGTGCTGCCTGGTGGTTGTGAGCTGATTCCTGCTCTGGGTGTGGGTCCGTGCTGCTCCTCATCTGCCAGAACTTATCTGGCCCTTGTCTGTCCTTTGGTCCCTTCCTAGGAAAAAGAGAAGTAAAAGCCTGTAAATATCCCCTGTTCTTCTACCTGTTTGTTTGCACAACTTAATTGTAAATCCACAAAAGGAGGCAGTACGGCTGTAGATACTTGTGAAAGCAATTAACAGGTACAGCTCTGCAGTATTTGGGCTTAGAGGGAAGGAAAATCCCGGGTTTGTGATGGCAGGCCTAGTTTCTGCTATTGTTCTTGCTAGCTTTGCTGGTGACTGCTTCCTGCTGGCTATACTTGTATCTTTCTGTCACTTAATGGCACATTTTCATTCCTTTGCTTTGTAGTACTTCATCTAATTCGGTTATGAAACCTTTTGATATTGTCTTGTTTAAACATTTATGGCAAAATTGCTCTGAGGATGTTTGCAGTTTCAGGCTTGTGCAGTGGACATTCATAAAGGCTGAGGGAAACACTGCAGCATGGTCTGCAGGTGTAAGGTTAGCTTCACTTTTCCTGTTTGAGTATTGTATACAAGTTGCAGTGATGTAAGGGCTGACTGCAGGAAATAACAAAGTGGGAGGAAGGTTACGTGGCGCTTGGACAGGGAGTTTTTTTCAATTTAATCTAAATCAGCTCTTTAGTAGGCAGAGTTGTTGTGCTTCTCTGTTGGAGTGGCTGAAACTTTGAAGTTCACATTATCTTGGTGCACTATTTAAGGCAAATTGTGTTTATATTTTGTTCTGTGTGCCTTCATCATAACACGCGTGCTGTCAGAGAGCATTGCCTCTTTATTGCTTTGTGCTAGAAGCTAGTTATGATTTCTTCTGAGAGCTGTTCTCTGTCAATCCCTCAATCTTTTATAAGTGAGATGATTCACAGTGGAGCACCTGGGTCTACACAGGGAAGCAAGTGGTAGCTGTTGGGCCTTATAAGCTACTAAAGGACTTCCACTCCTACCTTAAGCCCTGGTATAGTGCTGTAAGGAAAAAGGTGGCAGGGAAGAAAGAAGAAGTTACACAACTTGGACTTGCCGAATGGACCACTCTGACCTCATCTGAACATAAACCTAAAGTTGTAAATGCACCTTGCTACTTGCAGCAAGTTCTGTTTTGTCCATAAATGTTATCTTAGCTGCTTTATTATCTTTTAAGGTGTAACATAAGTCTAAGTAAGCCACTGGAAGACTTCATTTTGTGGTTGTTTGTCTTTATTCGAGTCTTGCAAAGCCAGCTTTCCAGTGCTGCATGCAGATGAGCAGCTAACAAAGGTCATTACGCTCATATATGGCACTCCCTAGCTCCACAGGATGAGTAAATCTCAAATGCTTTGCACTGGCAGAAGCCTGCTGCTATTTCTAACATGGCAAGAGCAGCGTATCTCTGCTCTGACACTAATAGATATGGTAGACCTGAATCTAAATCTTTGTTTTTAAATCATCATTTCACATGGACAACTTTACCTCGAATAATTGTCAAGCAGGACTGAGGAACTTTTGGTATTAGCATAGTGGGTGAGACTTGATGGCAGGGAGATAGAAGATAATTAATGACTGTCATTGTCTTGCCTTAAGATGAAATACTACCAGCCACTATCTTAATGGGCTCTCTAATTAGGATACGCAGCTTCATATCCCAGGTTGTTGGCAACCACAGATAGCACTGACTGTAACTGAAGCGAGGATCATAGACATGCAAATTAAAGGTCTGGGGTGAGATCTTTTTTTCTTCCAGAATGAAAGAAATGTTCTTGGCACCCGTGGGAGTGAGGTTTTGCATTAGATATAGAACAGAGCATGCAGGAATGGAAGTTCACAACATTCAGGGGCCAGTTCTGGAAATTCCTATCTTGCTCCTGTGGTGGCTTATTTTTCTGTGCTGCAGATTGGCGTTCATGGTCCTTGTTAGCTGCAGGTTCTGTCACTGTCCCTACCAGTGCAAATCCCTATGGACCGAATAAGGGGACCCCTTACACGTCAGCCTCTGCTGATCTGCAGGCTAGCATTTGTCCACGTTGTTAGACGAACAATACCTGAGAACTCTCATTAACAAAATAGGTAGCGTCCTGTTCTGAAATACTTATATTTTTTATTCTTGAGGAGACACAAGCATGGTAACACTGGAGGTGCCTACTGAAGCTCTTACAAATACTTTACCTGCTGTCTTCAGGCACAGTGATAGAGTGCCTATCTCTGCTCTACGGTTTTGTTGTTAAAATTTTTTACTATTTTTCACTTGTAAGCATATAAGGAAGCTTTTATTTACCAAACATTGATTAGCATATAGACACATCTGACACTCAGTAAAAAAAAAACCAAAACAACAGGGTCTTAGAGGTTATATGTGACTGTCCTATTTGTTGTAGAAGTTAACACAGCAGGAGATGAGAGACTGAAAGAAATTTTGACCATAAGATACGAGAACTTAAATTGCCTAATATTATAATTTTGAAATAAAGTTCTATAAGTAATAGTGTGATAAATACTGCTCTGTTCTTTGACTCTGAGTAGATATTTCATGCATAGTCTTCTTCAGTTTTTCCCAGCTTTAGGTAGAGTGGGCATTTTTTTTTTTAATGTGAGAATTTTTCTCTGACTGTCCTTATATACGAATGCCTTCCCATTTGACCTTCCTGCGAATGTTACAGCTGCAGCAATTGATGCCTTCATCCAAAGATACAGATAAATCTTTCTGGATTCTGGGTTTTGCACAAACTATGGAAACAAACACACACAAACAGTATGCACAAACAGCACACAGAAAGTACTTTTCTGTTTTTTAGGGCTTGCTTCCTGCTGGTTTCTAGCTTTCTGCATTTGTATCTTGGTCACCTTGATGTTTCATAAAATTATCACTTCCTTGTCAGCTGGGTTCATGAAAACTACTTTGGTCAGCATCTCCTTTCCCTCTGTTGAGTGAAAAGAGGTATTTTCATTATCCCATAACCTTGTCATCTGACCTGATTTGCATTAAGTAACAAGATGAGACTGTTGAGAACAATTTATTGAAGACAAAAAATGAAGATAGAGTGAAGGAAAGGATAAAGAAGGTATATATTGCTTAGAGGCATCAACGAAGTCTAAGGAAATTGAGCTGGACCTACTAAGACTTGAGGAATGTTGGCAGTTGGCAGTTATATCCCTCTCTTCTCAGGTCAAAGAGACGACATATTGTTGTTCCCTTTGTATGAATATTTTTAGAAGTGTTATGTGTGAGTATCTACACAGCAAATACTGTATTTGGGATTTTAACAAATGATTTGGGACCCACTATAATCTGACAGACTTCTGTTGACTTAAATAGAAAGCAAATATCTAGAGGGGGAAGTAGAGTTGAAAATGATGGTTTAAGTTAATAATTTGGCAGGTAGCTGTTGGATCTAATTTGTCTCCCTTAACAACTTATTTTGACATTGACTGGTTTAGGTGGCTATTCCCTTGCAATATGACTCATAGATTCCTCAAACATTCAAACACGTTCTGCACGTTGAAGCAATTTTATAATAAACTGGGTATCTTGGTGTTCTGTTGGTGTTAGTTGGCACTTGGAATTTCTCTAAGTTTATTACTATCTACTTATTGACTGCCTGCATCCCTCAGGTCTCTACTGAAAGGTAAATTCAGTTCTAGTTCTTGTTATACTCAGTCCCATGCATCCTTCCAGCTGCTAGTTTTACTTATGATTTCTTTGTTTTCAGTGTTTCACATGGATTTCAATCACTATGATTATTTCTATGCAAACTTGAGTTAGGTTTTTAAAGCAAATCATAACACTTATAGTCAGATTGATTTGTTAGTTTAGAAGTTTTTTTTAATTTTTATCTATCCAATGTGCAGCTTAAGACTTTTCATGGTAACACTAACAAATAATTAAGAACCAATCAATTAAAAGCAGCAGCACTTGTTTGCTTTCTGCCACAAAGTTAGCAGAGCAGTCCTGAAGCTGGAACCAAGGGCTGTTGGACACAGCCTGGTGCACCCAGAGCTCCTGATCCACAGCCATTTCAGTGGCAGGCCAGTTACTGAAGAGTGCTGGTCAGCGATCTTAGCCTCATTTTCTTTTGCTGCGAGGTGAGGAGGCTACTTAAGAAATGGTGGACACTGGCCACCTCCTGATTATTCACTTCCAGCCAAAAAAAAGCACAGCTCAAGGGAAGTTTTTGGCCAGGAGCCACATTAGCCCAATGCATTTTCAAGCAGGACAACGATACGAATGGCTGAAAAAAAGACTGTATTTCTATACTCTTGCAGCCTGCATGTAACTGCATTTCTTGCCAGTGTAATGAAATGGGTCTAATTGAGACATGCTGAGTGCGAGCTCAGTGCTCAGGCAGCGTGCGGGCATTTAGCACCCACGAATGAAGGCAGCGCTTCGCTTCAGCTTGCACCACTTTCTGTATTATTCAACAGTGTGCTCAGAGCTGTTGTGAGGAGGCAGGGAAATCTTAAGAGCCAGAACCAATAGCTTATAAAGCAAATCGAGTTTCTCTCAATAAAATAACAAGAGAGGAGCTGGAAAGCTGCCACTTTCACAGGATGCAGCACAGGGTAAAAAGTAAAGAAAACAAATTTATGGTGATGTCTCCAGCAAGGAGACGGTTGTCTCCTGGAAGGAAATAAAAAATATGCAAAAGCTCCTTTTGGGTGCACTTTTGTGTACAGTTCTCCTTCAGACTTGTTGTTCTTTTCATGGAATTATTTTTAGTTTTGGATTTCTGCGGCTGCTTTGCAGTGCTGTGAATGCAGAAATGAAAGCCCAAAATGTTACTGGTTTCTTTATAAGAATCTGAAGATAAAACAACTTCAGTGAATAGCTTAGTAATGTGCTGGGGCTGGCATGGGGAGGCAGTATGTAAAACACCTTGGGCTTTTTTGAGCAACTGAAATGTAGACCTTGCTGTTAAGGTCTGGGAACGTCAGCCTATGCTGGTGGAGGAGATGGCTGCCATGGCTTCTAACCCATTCCTCCTGCTGCCTGGGGCACTCCAACTGGTCTGTTACTGGAGAATGAGGATGGAAATAGTTCAAACTTGCAGTGTGGACAATGTAGGAAATAGAAACACTGAGGTGTTTCAGCCTACTTCAAGAGGAGAACAGTGAACTTGTGCCTATCTCGCTCCTCAGCAATGGCCAGCCTGCTGCTCTTGGTAGGGCTGTGCTGAGCCTGAGTTTGGGCTACAGCTCTGCTTTGCCCCTTCCTCCCTCTCCGCCATGTAACTCTGCCAGCAGCTGACTTTCTGGGATTGCTGTAGAGATGTGGATTCTCCTCCACATGAATCTAGAGCAAGCTCCAAGTGCCTTTGCTAAGCTGCACTCAGTGCAGGTATGGGTAGTGAGCACAGAGCGTGCTCCACCCAGTATAAATGAGTGGCTGTCGCATGGTGGTGGCTTTTATTATTCCATTTTCAACTAATTCCCATTGGCATTCCCGAACATGGTCAAATCCATCATCTTAATGTATCTGAAGGGATGCCACTGGCTGAGAGCGTTTTCACTCTTTCCCGTGCTGTATCCCATATTTTGAGTGAGATGTAATCTTTAAACACAGTGCGAGAGCTCATGAGCAGTATGGGACCACAAAGCAGATTTGTTAGATGGTAGTTAAAAACAGTTAAAAACTCAAGCTGGAAAGCTTGGAGTGTGGAGCTTGGACTGTTCCCACTACCCTGGTGCAGTGATTTGGTCCATATGAGCACCCAGGTGCTGTTGCTGTGGCTGCTGTGCCCTAGAGTCAAGCTTGCTCTCCTGTGCCCTGTGTTCCCACTCTGTGCTGCCCTCAGCTGCTGCTGTGCTGCTGAGCCTGGCTGGGGCAGGGCAGTTGTGCTGTGTAACGTGGTGCACACGGCTTTGTTTCTTGTGTTGGTTTGTTTGCTTTGCTGTGTTCTGGTTTGGAGTCAGAGTTACGTCTGCTGTGGGCCTGAGGGGGATGGCTGTGGGCACCACACAGTGTTTACTTGCTTGCCACTTGATGTTTAACTTGTCACAGATAAATAAATAAGCCTTACTCCTGGGCAGTTTTTTATTGTATTCTTGATTAAACAGCTCTCCTGTTCAATCTGAGGGGTGGTGATAACCAAACCATGGCGGCTTGTTCATTTCAATCCCTTTTGATGCAGACAGGGAACTGCTGCTGCTCCTGCTCCTCTGGGGGAGGCAGTGTGGTGGGGCCAGTCCTTTGCTGTGTGACCCTGCACTTCTTATCCGAAGTAAAAGGCCTTTCCTGCCTGGGGAGATGCCTGGGCAGTGGACCTGCTGCTTGTGGCATCGTGAGGCAGTACCTTAAGGCTGCTGGGATGTATGTGTTGTGTGAGGGCTTCATTACACTGTGGGCTGCATCCCTAGCAGATGTGTGCTGTTGCTAGAGGAACCATTAGCAACTCTCAGGGCAGCTGTTTGCTGGGCAGCGAGTGTTGGGCTCCAGGACATTCAGGGCAGCTGCAGGCAGCACTGGTTGTGCTCTCTGTCAGAAGACGTTCTCACCCCAGGCTGTGCTTTTTTTCCCCCCTATGTTACACATCAATAACAAGAACAATTTTTTTATTTTATTTTTTTTTTAATCTTGTTAACAGACCTCTTTTAAGAGCAAGTGACTTTCCAGAAGCCGAAAGAACAGCTTTAGAAATTCGGATGTGGAGAGCAATGCAAACTCTGGTAATTGTAGTGTCAGGTTTTTTTGGTGGGGGAGGGGGGTGGTTTAAGTCATTTTTAGTAACTTAATTCTCGGAATATTTTTTACTTGGTGTTACCCGAGTGCTCGTCAGAAGCTGTCGCGCTATTTTTTTTGAATGTGATGTAGGATATGTACAAAATAGAAACGGGCGCAAGGCAGCGCGGGCAGAGCTCGGTAAAGCAGCGCTGCCGAAGCTGCTGAGCGGCACCTGCCGCCCCCCGCGCCTCGCGGCTCCTTTACCCGGCGCGCTCTCGGGGGCTGCGCACGGCCGGGCCCGGCACGGAGCCGCGCGCGGACGCACCTG
>JAOWBP010004015.1:6534003-6563592 GCA_028571105.1 Tragopan temminckii
AGCAAACTATGAGATTCATCTACAACCTGAAGGTGTCTTCGACTATGCTACAGGAACCACAGGAACAATCGGAATTTCAGCTGGAATACCTGGAAGTGAAATGTCCTTTACAAAGGCATTACCAGCTGGTGGTGGTCAACCAGATGGCAAAGACCCTCCAAGTCACTCAAACATGTCCCATGTCCTTCTGCGCCATTTTCCTACAGGAGAGTTAACGAGCACGTGGCGGTTGATTGAACATGAGACTATACCAGAAACATCCCTGACTGAAAGCATTGATGAAACCACAAAGAAAGATGCCATTTGTGAATGCGTCAAAGGCCCTTCGACAAGTGAACAACAGGCAGCCAAGGTTGAAAAGCACCACTTAGAAATAGTAAATATTGGAGGGAAAATTCAGAATTTGCTAAACAAAAATACACTTGTTTCAAAAACCTCTACTTCTACTACTGCTAAGCGTGGGTGCAGACAAGAAAATTTTCTGTTGATTAATGAATATGAAGATGCATGTATCTTTCAAAACACAGAACAGACATATGTGTTTAAGAAATCAGTTCCATCTCATGAGCTCATAGAGGGCCAAGGTGAAGCTCAGAAGCATCAGGAAGACAATAATGAAGTCGCTTCAGAAATGAAAGTACCAAAAATGAGTGAAAATAATAAATCCATTCCCACCATTAAAAGAACAACATCCTTCCCTACATTGCTAAGGAAATCAGTAACCGTTAACAGCATTCTAGAAAATCAGAAATGTTTTGATTCCATTGAAGTCACAAATCAGGAAGAAACGAGCATTCCAGAATTGTCCCAACAGCAAAAGGTAATTAGGATAATTTAAGAAGATGAGAATTTCTTAAGAGTGATCTGTGCCAGTAATCACTTCCACAAAGTTCTGTGGGACAGAATCCCTGGGGAGCTTTCATTACAAAATTAATGATGTTCTGTCATGATATTCCGAATGGCAAAGCATCGTAGCAAATCACCAGGAAATCCACTGTAAGCAGTTAATTCCAGTATTATATGACAGTGTTCTAATTCACAATAAGTAGTGCAAATGGGAATTGTTTCTTAAAATATTTTTAATCCTGTGCCTGTTCTTACATTAAAGACTTACTAACACGCTTCAGCTATTCAGGCCAGCATTCATTGAAAGGTCAGGATTTTATTTATTTATTTTTGAAGGTTTTGCTCTATAATAAGATTTGTCTTATTCTAAGATTTTAAGAAGCAAATTTTAAGATTTCTCTTACAGTAGTAACTTCCTGTTAAGATTTGTTTGTAATTAGATAATCACTTCTTAATGCCATGCCCTGCCACTGAGTTCACTCACAGAGCTACACAGATGCTTAAGTCCTTTCCTAGGCTTATCCCTTCCTAAACTGTTCAGGATGGAACAACTTCTAATACTTTTCCCTATTACTTCTTGATGGTATATTTAAATGTGAATGCAGCACGCTGACATCAAGAATCATATTGATCTTCTGAGATTACAATCATCAGATACTGAAGTCTTCTGAAGAAGCCTAAATTCATTCTTAGTTCTGCTGATTATTCAGTCATAGAAATATTTGTCACCTTTATAATATACTTCCCATTTACACAAATTGTCTAAATACAAGTTTTCATAACCCCAAGTTGCGTATTTCAGTATATACACTATGAGATACTACACAAACCAAAGTCAAAGCAAATTATATGGTACAGTTATAACGAACTTCCCATTAACTTTAGAAAGTTGTCCTATGCATTTCTAAACTTTTTATTGTCCAGAGCATTCTGTATGCTTTTTCTCTAACCAAGGTTCTCACTAACCAAGGTTCTCACTTGAACAGATACTACCTCAGTCAGGTTTTCCAAAAGCAGGATTTGCCATTTACTCAGGAGACACTGGGACAGCCCCTGAAGCCTCTACAGCAGGCACTTCTATCCTTCTACAGCCTACGCATGGTTTGTCTGAACCAAGTAAGTGCAAATAACTAACTAATTTCAAGTAAATCAGTAGCACTTTTGGGTAGAAAGTTTTGGCAAGAAGTCCAACTAATACATTTTGTCTTGCATTACACAGCACTGCCATGTGGGACAACAGCATCCACATTTCCAGCAACTCACACAGTAGAAGTACACTGTCTAAATGCTTCTAATTTACTGCCCGAAATAACTCAAGGAGAGAAGATGTCTCAAATACTAAAGGAACAGGCAGATCAACTAAAAATTCAAGTAAAGAGCTCTGTTTCAGTATCTATTTTGCATTGATTCCTAAGTTTTATGGTAACTTGGCATGTTTGCTTTTAAAAAAAACAATATCTAAGTCTAGTATTTTCTCTTGAAGGTGGAAGACTTCTCTAAACACATGACTGAAGAAACATTCCTGTTACAAGATGATTATCTGGTAAACTTATGTCTTTTCAGTTATCTGAAGTGTACTTTAATTGGCTAATAGACTTGAGATTTTCTGGCAATATACTCAGTGTTTTTCCCAAACAAACATAATTTGTTCTGAATCTCAGACTTAAACTGAGTTTAAGAAGCAAAAATGAAGGAGCTCAGTAAGTGGCTCAGTTCTTAAAGACTACAATTAGAAAGTAGTTAGTGAAAGGCCTTAAATTGGCATAGAAATCATTAATTATGATTTGTAGGGTGGTATGTCTGAAGCATTATTTAGTATTTTACTTCTAAATAACCAAGCAGCACAGCGTGCTGGATAGGTATAATAGATGCAATTCAGAACAGCAGCAGAATTCTACTAATATCACTGCAAACATCATCTGTCTTACATAGCATACGTAGATATTATTATGTCTTGCTAATTATAACATCATTTACTACTGAACTCTTTCTTATTGGTGAAGGCATTAAATCAACTGAAAAGATACCTTGAAGCCTTGGAAAGGAATTATTTAACTGCTAGAGAGGAGCACCATAACTTACAGCTACAGTACTACCAGGACAAGTCTCTCAACATTGGAGAATTTGATCCCAAAAGGTTTGAAGATAAATGCTAAGTACTTCATCAGTATATTTTCCATATTTTGGAGCATCTAATCACTATTACTTTATCCAGTCACACTTTACAGAGGTGAAAACATGATCTTAATATTACACGGGGTAAAATAGAAGTTACTTGGCCAAAATTCATCTCATGCTTTACATATCCTTGTTATAATAAGGATATCTATTTGACTAATTCAAGCATTTAAAAGGGACTCAGGGAACTCCATTTCTTTCTTCCCTCTATGAACTGTTTATTGCAATGCCAAATATGGTTGTCATAGTAAGAAACAGAAGTTTCACTAGTTGTGTATTGCGATTGATTTTAGAAAGGTTGAAGGGGAAATATTTAGACTTGGCACGCTGCTTGAAGACATCCAAGAACAAGCTGATGACAGCAAGCACAGATGGGCTCCTTCGCCTACTTCCTGTGGATCTGCCCATTCATCATATTCTCTTTGGGAGGTAACTGAGTCTTATCATTTAAAGACTGCATTATTATATTTTATTACAGAAAGACAGAGTGGTTACTGCATGTTCTCCTCTAACATTTATAAAACCATGATGCTTTTGAATAGCATGTTACTTCAAAAAAAAGTTTTTTTGCATGAAATTATAGCTTAACTTTTCATTAATTGTAATGAAAACTTCAGTATGAACACAGCTGCACTGAGTAATCTAAGTACTAGCTTCAAAAACATTCATTTCTGAGTAAGAAAATGAGCAACTATTTTCAGTTTTACAGAGCTTTCTGGTTTTGAAAATTCATTATTATAATTCAGCTGGAAGAATGATTACTTTGTCCAAGATTCTTTAACTGCAGAACTGCTGGAAGACTAAACATTCTGCTACGGAAAATTGAGTTTACTGTTAAATATAGTAATATTTTGTCCTGGATCATAAATACATGGAAAAAATTGAATTAGTTCTCTACAAATCAGAAGATAAATATCTCCATCTGCTTTCATACTCCATATTTTAGAAGTCATTCTTCTCTGAATCTCAAGTAAAAGATAGTTAGAAAACACAGGCTGGTACAAGTCATCTACTTGAAATACTCTGACTGAAAACTGCTATCCTGGGGTTACTTTATACAGAGCTCAGTACTTTCAAGTATTGCTGATTCCCTTGAAGAAAATGCATTTCTTCCCAAGAACAATGAAGGAGAAAATACAAGCCAGACAAGTTCCGTAATTCCACAGAGAAATGCCCACTTCTCTTTGGAATGTGACAGATGCAATCTTCGTATTCACACGTAAGTGTAAAACTTATACAACTACTGGAATTACAACGAAAAAATGGTACTGTAATCATTTGCTGAGTGCAGAAAGTTAGGGTGCCTGGAATATCTGAAAGCAGGTAGAGTGCTCACAGACTCAACTTCTCAGAGAATCGTAAGAACTCTAAGAACTCCTTCCAGGCTGGCACTCCTATTCCGAAGCCTTTCCTGAAGCCCAAACACTACCACCATTGTTTTGCTAAGAGTTAAATCATACCTCTGTATAAAATTGATTGCAACCACACTAATTCAAGATATGAATGACTGGATACAACACAGTACCAGTACAAAATGTTTGCTTACATTTGTGTGGTATTTTAAACTAAAAAGAATGCAGATATTTACACAATTAACCATCAAAACTTCATCAAACAACTCTAGAGTGTCTGTACTCCCTTGCAAGTATTTTATGAGATCAAATGTTTTCCTCTTAACCAATTAAGGTTACAGAAGAGAGCTGACTCAACTTATGGAAAAGAAATGGATCCTCTGGGAACAAGTTGTCTGCTAGCAAGCAAGCATTCTTCAAATGAAATGGTATGAGAAGTTTTCATATTCATTCTAATTTAGATGAACATAATCATCTTGGAGATAATTTATGGAATGTTTTTCCATTTAGTTTTTGCAAAACATGAAAGCTCAGCTTTTGAGGTACTACAGTTGTGTAACTTGTATTGATTTAAAAAAAATTGAAGGGACACTGAATATTTTTTGAACTATGTGATGAAGCTTGCTTCTGTTAGGAAAGACTTAGCTGTGTTTACTAGCCTGCTTCTATTACTCGTGCAGAAGGCAAAAATGTACAGGCAATTGCTTGCCTACAAAACCTTTTAATTTTAAGGCAATAACAGAAGTAGATCAATGTGTTAACCTTCCTCAACACTACATGACAATATCTTGTACTCCAACTTTACAGATTAAGAAATTGTCCAGTTTCCTTCACAGTTAGAATGGTAACAGACCAAACGGTAGATTTGATGGCAACTAGACAACTAAAAGCTGTACAGAATTAATGTACAGTTGATGCTGCTGTTCACACTGTGTGATGAGTACACAGTAATATACAGTACAAAATATCAGTTTGTTTTACCATCTGTGCACAACAGAGATGCTTTTCACCTGAAGGAAAATATGAGGCTGAAGGTCTTGGATTCCATACTCAGGGTACATTAAGTCAGAAAGATAGTGCCAGTGAAGAGAGTATAAAAGGGTAAGCATATTATGTGTTTTGGCTAGGTACAGACACTTCTCTTCAGCTAAATGAACTGATACATGCATGTGCACAGTATGCCTCTATTCTGGACTCTGCTCACTACACTGAAAATTCTTCTGATGTGTATGAAATGCAAGGATGATCTGTTTTCTGAATTAATACCAGTTAATCACATATGGTATGAGATATATCAGACCACTGGAGAAAGGGAAAAACACCCATCTGTTTTTTTAAAGACAGGATTATTTTCCATTTTGAAGTAGCTCAAATGGAAATGAATGGAATAAAACTTAAATAACACAAGCTTACTTCAATAAAGTATGAAAATAAATTTACTCTTTTTTCAGTGATGATGACAGCAAAACATTCAGCAACAACAACGACCTCAAATATTTGTAATGAACTAATCTGGTAGTCTTGAAAGGAGAGCATATTGGTACCTCCATATATATCTCAAGTGCAAGGGTCTATATGTCAGGTTTCATTTACAGATTCATCATGGTGCTAGAATAGTTCATATGGCTCAGTTGGGCTTTAGAACTTTTAGCAAATCAAGTCTCCATCCGAAGTCAGATCTCATAACATTCAGTGTAGAACATAATAGTCATTGTGTTAGTATGCTGAAAGAAGGCAAGCATAGGAGAAAAAAAGCTGACAGACTATTTACTGAGTAGATACTAATATTTATCTAGTAAAATTTACCTAGCTTGCTTTCTTCTCCATCTGTCATTTAAGGAAAACTCGCTCAATCTTCGAATGTTCCCATGAGTAGATAAGAAAGACTTGCAAATAAATTTGCTGATACTACATGCCCTACAGTGAAAATATGTATATCAAACACTGCAACCAATGATCTTCACTCCTGTTTTGACCAAAAGTACATCACAAGTATTCCTCTAATTCCCCAAAGGCTGCAAAACTGAGACCTTCATAGCTCAGTTACAAAGAAACCATATCATCCTTACCAGTAATAATATTTTGATGTGTGTAAGCATCTCTAAATACACAGAATTTTATACTCCACTGTTTTCCAATAAGGTGTCATTATTTTAAGGTGTGCTTAACAGCTCTGATAAGGCAGAGTCTTTCTGTCAGAATGTATCCTTTAACAAAAAGTCATTGTTTTGTGATTATTCTTCAATTTAAGCTTCCACTTGACAACTTTTTGGGTTGATGAGAAAGATAAGAGTTCTTTCTGTTGGTAAATCTGATTTCTTCTCAGTTAAGTGGTCAAACATTAATACATCGGTAAGGCTTATCATGAAGATATTATAATCTAATTGAAATATCATTGTTTTCATGCTCAAAGAAATAACATAATGGAAAGGAAAACTGGAACACGTACAGCCTTCATTCTAAGAACACCAACTGATTTATCAGATAAAAATCTGAGTAAGTAGCAATGGGACACCAACATGAGAACTGTGTTTATACCTACTATTCAGTCTTGTTAAACAATCCACTCCTGTTACACCTAAGCACCATGAAAATTATTTTGGAATTCCAACAAATGTACTATGCTAAGCAGTAACAAGATACTAAGAATAAAAAGGTGACTATAAGGGAGATCACATGAAACCCATTTAGCCACTCTAAGGTCTTAGTGGCAGACAAGCTACTAAGAAATTAGCAGTGAAATGCAAGCAAAAGGTTTTACATTTGGTTAGAATCAGATACTACAACAGTTTACCCCTGAGAGGATGTCTTACCTCCATCCTCGGAGATACTGAAAACTCAGTGAAGGTGTCCTGAGCTACTTGATATAAGTTGGTCCTTTGAGGAGGGATTGGACCAGACCATCTCCAGAAATACTTTCCAAATGGAATTACTCTGTAATTCTACTCCATCTTTTTAGATGCTTTCAAGTATTACTAATGTTTTCAAAAGCATAATACTGACATGCACACTGTGTTTTTTCTCCTTATCACATGCATTTATATCATATGCTAGAAGATTCTGAAATCTGGAGTCTTAACATGAAAAGTTGCAATATCCACTTTCAGTTTTGGGATACAGCTTGCTTATTCCGCATGAAAACTAAATGAAAGGTTTTCCTAAACCTCTGTTCCACTCAGGATGGAGACAAAAGACTGTATGTGTTCTCCTTCCTCAGGACAGCTTCTAACGACATAATTTCACCTAATCCAAACTAGGGCCCTCATTGGCTACTTGAAGTAATTGTTAGCTGTCAAATCATTTAAGATCCCAGTTCTTGGAGATTCACTAAAAATCTTTAGACATTTGTTTCTCTTACAGCAACTTCACTTTTCCTCTGCAGAGTACTCCAAAGCTGTTGATATTCAACAACCTAGAAGAGTAGTATGAAGTGTCCTATATTTAAGTTTGAATACACGTGGTTTGCTTATGCTTTGGGCCTACCTTTCATCCTTGATTTCTCATGGTGTCCTTTCCCTTAATATAATACACTGGGCCTTCTATTCTTAGCACAAATTTGTTTAGTATCTAAAACAGCTACTGTATCCTCCCAGCTTCTATAATGTTCTTAGGCTGCCTTGTTTGTATAACACTTCAGATTTCAGCCATTTGAACCTCCAGAGCAAAAAGCTAAGGACAGGAAAAGGGGAGCATTTCATTGTTTTGTTGTTGTGTTGTTTTTTGTGTTTGTTTCTTTTTTAAACACTTCTAGTACTGAAAAGAACAGTAAAAAGTGCATTTGAGGCTTGCAATTAGAGCTGAAAGCCATTCTTAACAGCTCAGACCCACCTGTAAAATGAATGGAAAAGTACTTCAAACTGCAGAACTGTTACTGACTATGAAGGGCTCAGAAATTATTTAGATAAAGTTAAATGACGACTTACATACACAAGTCAAAATTTCTAGTATTTCAGATATTTCTCATGTGTTTTGGGATTTTAGGCAATGATTCAGAAGCCATCTCAGCCTACCATTCTTACGGTTCACAAAGCGATGAATTTATGAAATGTGAAAGTCACAAAATATTTCATACAAGACTACATAGAGAGAGAAAAGGTATAATGATTTCAAAAATACCCAAATCAGCACCAAGTTTTCTTCTTTGCATTGTTCCAATTGTTCAATGATTTGTCTTTGTTTCAGGATTTAAATGCAGATGCTCTAGAGAAAGCCAAAATCCATTTAAACTCAGGAATTACAAGGAGTCTGTTCAGTCTTGCACTCCACGTAGAAGTAAAAACTCTGGTTCAACTTGTAAGTATGACACATTACTGAACTAATTTTCAATTACGAGCCTAATTTTCAAAAGCAAAAAAGCTGTATTGTGCATGTATCAGGCTAAATTTCATTTAGTACAAGCAAGCCACAGCGCTTAAGCTAAACAGTACATGAGTACAGATCCCGTGGTGAAATGAGCAAATCCAACATTCACACAGCTACCCGAGTTTAATTCCCTGTGCACAGCAGCTATCGCCTTCCGTACTGCTCTCTGACAAGTCCCATATTTCACTACAAACAGTAACGTCTCCAGTTATCCAGTGCCACACAGAAGAACATGAAAAATGGCCATAATTACACCAACCTTTTCATTACTGGCTGTTACTGTACATACTATAAACAAGTATTAAAAGCCAATACCAGCTCTGCACTGTAACTGTGACATACAGCAAGGTCCAGGATTGCCTGTTTTTTAAAATACATTGAACATCTAGCTTTTGAAGTCACTTCTCCCTTAGACTCTTCATACTGTAGGAATAAATTGAAGGTAGTACCAACCTTCAACTGAAGGTCAATCAATTGAATTGATCTACCTTTCAACAGTGAGCAGAAAGTACAGGTCAGCTATTTCTCTATTAAGACAGAAAAACACTGCATCAAAGTGGTACTTAGATCATTATTGGGACTGAGATTATGCCATTATGCAACACTTTCTTTCCGGGGTCTTTCACTGTTAAGAAATGCAATACAAATCTATACATCACTCGTTCAAGAGCTAAACTCAGCCCAAAAAGGGAACCCAAAGAAATATTTTGGTCTCATTTAGATAAATTCTTGACATGTTCAGATTTTTATTCAGTAGCCTTGTGAAATTGAGTTTTACACTGCACAGAGAAAGATGCTAAACGTATGTAACGTTTCTTTTTGCTTTTATTTCTACACATGGCTTCAATGTTCTAAGCTTATTCGCAGAAGAGAATCCCCAGTCAAAAGGCTCAAACAAATCAACAGCCTTCTGAACCTGTCAACAGACTTTCTGAAAGGTAAGCTACAACAACTGCATGTGTGCATGCATGATAACAAGAAATGCCCTTATTAAAAGTTCAGCACTGAAAAAGTCATCATATCATAAGCAGGGGCAGTGCTTTATCTTTTGCAAAGCATGCTATGCATTACAATTTAACTCAGTAATGAAATACTTACCGTAACGTAAATAACGACCTGAGTAGTTCTTCTATCTTTGTAGTTTAATGAATCAAGCTTCAGCTGACATATATACTTCTCCATCTTGAGAAAAATTAACTCTTAATTACTATTATATAATCACATTCCCATTCACAGATCCCTGGAATAATACAAAACCTCTGCAAATATGTTTAAGTCCTACATCTAATAATCCTTAACGTAAAATTATTCATAGAATCTGAGAAATAAAATGGATTCTTAGCCGTAGCACAGACTACATGAACTGAAACAAATTCTGTGACCATAAGTTTTACCAGCTTTACCAAAATAACAGTAATTTCCTGCAAGTACGGTAGCCACACTTGAGAACTTGTAGCACAGACTACTCAGAGAAGTTACAGCACCAAGAAAAGGTTGTTTATATGAGAGATTTCTTGACTGCATTCTGGAATCTATTTTGTTTTATTGCAATACAGATTATGATCAGCTGCAATTTTATAATTTAGTCACTGTAAAACAGACTTGAAAATACAGGTTATCAGAATTATCAAATTCACAGTTTGAAAATATCTTGGCTTATCAAGTTGTGTATTTCACTACCTGTTACATTTAAACAAAATTTTAAGGCTAATGAAACCTGCTATTCAAACACAGATAATCAAATAATCCTTTCACATTAATGCTTACCCAGCAAGAAGTCTGCCCGAAACACATCTGCGATCAACATCAGAAACAGAACTGCCAAAGACTTCAACATAAACGTAAGACTTGAGAGTGAAAATTAGAAACCTTACAACTTATCAAAAAAATATGTACCCCCATATCATGGCACTGTTGAACATCCCCTTTCTTAGCACATGATTATCTCCATCTAAGTTCGCCTAGTCCACTATGGGACAGGATGAAGTAAGAAATTAGACACCTGAAATCTTTTGTACCACTTCAAAATCACATATAATTTAATACATTCATATAAAGCTTAGTATAAGGTAGAGCTCCTTAGGTTAATACAAAAACATCATCTTAGTATTACTTTTGCAGTATAGTAATAAATAGTACTATATTTTTGTATATTCTACATTGTGTTTCCCGAATGTGAACAATTGCAGAATCTGTAGGTAAAACTGTCTTAACAGCTCTAAACCATCCTTACTCTCCCTCCATTACAAGAGCTTCTTGTCCTGTAGTTTCATTTCAACGCTGCAGAATTACACAAAGAGAAATAAGTAACAAACACTTCAACTTAAATCGTAGAGTAGCCTTCAAAATACATGTTTTACTTCTCAACGTGTATTCAGAGTAGGTTTGTTTCAAAAGCTATAGAGAACCTTAACTACACAGCACTTCCTATTCTGCACCTATGGAAACAACTACATTCAGCAAAGCTGTATTTTACTGCTTCCAACAGATTTTAAATTCTACTCTGGATCATGCAATACAGACCGCAAACAGTTTGAAGAAAACTACAGAAAAAATGGTGCAAGCAATTTCAGAAGATCTAGCTAAAGCTAGAAGAAAACAGCTTTAACAATCTAGTTTCAGATGGTACTTTTTTTTTGCTGGTTTTAAATTAAAAACATCTCTACAAATATAAAATGACAAAGATTAGAAAGTCAGCTAGCTTTAGTTCTATGATTGTCGGTACTAACTGGTACATACTGGTATTCCACATGTTTATACTTAGTGTCTGAACTAGAAAATGAATTGCTTATTCTATTGAAGTCTTTGATGTTTTGACTGGCCCCTGTTACTGCTTACAACTACCTTTCCTAAGCATTCGTTAAGCATCCATTTCAGGTAGCTTCACAAAAACTGGCCTATCAAGCAAGGTTAGTTTTTTTAATTTCTATTTCTCTCCACCCCCAAAGAGCAGAATGAGTTTCATTCACTCCAACATGCGTTTGCTTTTCACACTTTAAAAGTAGCTGCTTGAACACACCAGCAAATAGAAGCAGGATCTGCACCTGTAAGCAGGATGCTAGTATATCAAGTCATATTTAAAGCATATAATTATTTCTGGAGTACCCTACATTGAGAGCGTTTTGTTAAAGATAAATCTTCGCATGTCTCAGAAACTGAGTAATGCCACTGGTTGTTGGCCTATTCCTAACAGTTAAACTGTTGCTTCACTCAGATGTCCTTACCTGGTCTGATATATCTGACTGATATTTCTAGCTGATGATGCAGGCCAAGAATGGTGTTCCATGATTTTTCTAATGAAATTTAACCGTAGCAATTAAAAGCAAGCAGACAGTTACAGCTGTGTATGTATCAGAGATGCTATTCACTGAAACAAATCCAAAAATATATCAGAATCATTTGAATAGAAGGGACCTTTAAAGATCATCTAGTCTAACTCTCCTGAGAGTGAA
Source organism: Tragopan temminckii (assembly GCA_028571105.1). Classification (NCBI taxonomy): domain Eukaryota; kingdom Metazoa; phylum Chordata; class Aves; order Galliformes; family Phasianidae; genus Tragopan; species Tragopan temminckii. The sequence goes on from JAOWBP010004015.1 coordinate 6,546,194, forward strand.
GGCATATCCACAGTTACATCAGGTTGCTCAGTGCCCAGTGCAGCCTGACCTTGAATATCCCAAGGACAGGGCATCCACCACTTCTCAGGGCAACCTGTTCCAACGCTTCACTACCCATACTGTAAAGGACTTTCTTCTTACACCTAAGATAAATCCTCCCTTCTTTAGTTTGAAACCATTTCCTCCATCCTATCACAACAGACTCTGCTAAAGCATCTGTCCCCTTTCTTCCAGCCCTGCTTTACTGGAAGGCCACTACCAGGCCTCTCTTCTGCAGGCTGAACAGCCTCCACTCTCAGCCTGATTTCCTCTCACTTGGACAAAGTCTAAATGCTGAATAAGGAGACTTAGTTTAGCATTACCAATTGATATTTCTTCAACTCTGTGCAATAAATCAATGTCAATAAAATGGGTTTTCTACAACTTGTCAGTTTGGTCCTTAAGTAGGACATTCTGATATTTTGTTCTGCATTTATTGCTTTTAAATTCCCCTTTTTAAAAATTATAAAACTGCTTTAAAGGAAGGGAAAGAAAAAAAAACAACCTGCACTTTTAATTAACTTTGAATGAACTTAACTAGCAAATACATTCTCTTAACCCACTAGTTAGCCCGAGGACAACAAACCAAATCTTTCTGCAAAGCCAGAAATGAACACTCTTACAGCCTGGAGAAAATGTGTATTGAAACCTGAGTAATATGTTAGGTGACATTATGACACTTCTCATTTAACAAATGATATATCAGTGCATCTCAATACAATATTATCTCCTTAAAAGGTTATTAAAATTACACTTAAATAACTTCTTAATACAGACAAACATTAGTATTATAGAATACAATTTATTCGATCCACTTCAACACAAACATATATACACAAAGAAGAGAACAGTAAATTATCTGAATAGATCATGTTTTGATGATAGTTTGCTCCTTTCTTTATTAAAAAAATGAACTCCTGCCAAAACCATCTGCTTTGGCTTCTTTTCCTCTCATCTCTTCCCCCTCTCCTCCAGAAATTTAAGCTTCATTTATTTTATTTTACTTTTTTACATAGTTTGGGAACCAGTAGAACACTGTCATAAGGAATTTCATTTCTTAAATAGATGGACTATGTAGACATAAAAAAGGAGTTTATAAGAAATTGTATTTGAGAAGCTTTAGTAATAATTCCTGTACATACTTAAATATACAGCATACTTTGGTCCACAATTAACTGCATTTATCCAAAGCTATTTATTGAAATCAAAACTGCTTGATAGGTCCACAATTGTATTTCTACCTTACCCAGTACCACCTGAAAAGAGTATTTTAACAATGACATACTATTAATGTTACCAATGAGTTATTTTATGGAGACAATGTCAGAGACATTACACTTGTGTGAACGTTTTAGCACTTCTATTTACAAACTTGCTTCTGAAGCCTTTAAGTGCCTAGACCCTTTTTAATTCAATCAGTTTTAGAAACTATTAGAAAAATGTTTCACAGTTTTCAAAAACAATTACAGTTCATCTATAACTTGCATATAATTTATTAGGAATGAACATACCCTTTTCAAAAAGCACACCCTGATTATTTTTTCCCCTCTGCCTTCTACTTCCCCCCCAAAAAGCAGCAACTTTATAATTTAAAGTGACATTCAATTAGTCAGAAACATACTGTGTCCCAGTACGCTAACTGGAAGAGTCAGCTGTGTGAGAATATGTACATGTTCTAGACTGTTTGTTTGATGCCTAAAGCATCATAAGCATCACCATTCCTACTCATCTTTAATGCAGACTGCATCCTTCGGTTTATTAAGGCTCTTGACTTCATCCAGTAGTCTTCTAGGTGTCAAAACATGCGTAGAACCTGACAAAACAGCAATTTCAGTGTGATGCAGGTGTGATTTACAATCATTCCCTCTTAAAACATTGTATATGGTAAAAACAACAGCTGTGTAACAAATAAATACATAGCTAAATATTAATACACACAAATATATACGTATGAGTACCAGCTGAAAGAAGATGCACTCGTGTTTTTTTTCTGTACCTGGCCATCAGAAAAGTACAACAGTTAAAAATGTTTTTATGTGTTATATAAAGCATTATAACAGTTAAACTGTCATGATTAGGTAGCATCTCTTCCACACACCAGAGATATTCAGAAGAAAGCACCATGTCTCTTGACACTCTGCCCCTTGCCCTCAGTTAAATGAAGCCTGCCAGTATTTCAGTACCAGGAGAGACTAGAGAAGCAGAGAGGGGGTGGCAGCGACTGCAAACTTACAACTCTTAGTTTGGACACCAGTTTCAAGTCCCTACTCTGACTGGTTTGAATCACAGGCTTTAACCTGCCCCACCAACTCTATCCAACAGCGTACAGGAAATTTGCCCATTCTATTAGAGGGTGAGTTAGTGACCTTTTTATCCTAAAAAATAACATAAAATGAAGTAAAATACCTGCACTACACATTATCATGAACAGTAGTTTTATATAGGAACATCACAGAAATTACGCTTTTATTGACCAACGTTTTCCTGAAATTTTTACAGCAAATTCCAAATTCAGAACAGCAAACAAAATTCACATTACTGAAGAGCTCTTAACTATCACTTCTGTTCTCACGGAGAATTAGCTTCTACCTTGAAGGGTCACCCTCCAGTTCTAAAGGGAAACCTTAACTACTTAAGGTTAGGGCTGTCTTCAACAGTTTTAGTATCGTCAGCCCAAGCAGTCTACTATTCCTTAAAATTATAATTTAGAATAGTGTAAGGCTTTCACTTTGAAGTAGGCAGCATAGGAACTCGGCAATTATTACCTTACCTCAGACAACAGGATCACAAGCAAAACTACAAGAAGAGCTTCTTTACAAAAGGAAAAATGGTGCTGAATTTAATGCCTCACATTACAGTGGAAAAGATATACACTAAATACAGTTTTGGAAACAACTGTCAGATGAGTAAACTGTCTTGTCAAACTACATGCTCATTACCCTGGATTTCCAATTGCAAGTAGGACCAGTGTTAAACCTACCTCAACAGCCATCAGTGATAATAAAAATCCAACTCTCTACAATTGTTGATAGCAGATTCTATAGCTCAGAATCAAGGCTGACACTGCTTTATGGAAGAGTATTTCTATCTAGATAGAGTAAATCCTTCTTGGCACTCAGAACTAAACTTAGTTGCCAAAATATAGGCATGTCAAGCAATTTAGGATGTTTTGGATGATCCTGCATCCAGAAAACTGCTGCCACTTACACATGGGTATAGGTCTCCACAAGGTCCTGTATGTGGGAATTCTGATATATAGCACACCCCAACGTTTTCATACTTAGATATAAACAGCATTGCAATAAATGATTACTTGCACTGGAGAACAGCAGCTGATGGAAAAAAGCACTTGCTGCCTCACAAGTAGTAACAGATTGTTACTCCAGCTAGTGACCCATGCATTAACAACTATACTAGGATATCCTAAAAGGATTAGGGAGATTGCTAGTTGTCAGGGAAAAACCTGTTAATGTGTTTTACGTAAGTTGCCCAAAGTAACTATGACAAAACGCAAAAATTTTGCGAAATGGACTAAGTAAACTACACTTGAAAAAGCTTTTTTGTTGAACTTAAATGTTTTTTTTTTTTAAACAGAGGATAAAAATAATTTCTTCCTCCAAACTGAAGCGATTAATTTTGCATTACCTCACCAGCTTTCCTACTACTTATACAAGTAACTGCAGTAATAGGCAAGTGTAGCTGTATAAGTCCATTTAATCATTTCTGCTATATATCAGGCTACTATACTATCATAATATATTTCCTCTGATAATTCATGATTATTCTTCCATAGTTTTCAGAAATAATTTATCCATAATAATTTACCCATATTTACTGTGAAAGAAATACCCTAACTTCAATCACTCTAGATAGAAGTAACTTTTCAGTTTAAGTATCTAGTTTAAAATAATATATTGGCTGTAGCATTACTTAGCAGAATCAACTTCCAGAGGAAAAAAAAAAGCTCTGTTTTTAACAGAAAAGCATTTCAAGACTACATAGTTGTGCTTGACGTAAATCCCTGCATACCACCCTTTCCCCAAGCTAGGCTTACCAATAATAACTTCACAAGACTTGTAGGCTTGAGAAACTTCATAAGCGCAGCGCATCTCCGAGTACGTAATTCCTCCAATCACAAATAAAATCAATCTTGCATTACTCTTCCGCTCATCTTGATAACTACCTTTAGGCTTCTGGCGAGCACTGCAATGCATTTTGTAACATTGATATAGTTGTAATGATCTCTTTGTCTGTAAAAATGACACACTTAACAACAGCAACAGCTTCTGTCCTGCAGCTCATACTGCAAAATTTAGATCAATTGGTAACTCAACAGTAAATTAGAACATTACACAGAAACTATTCTACTATCAAAAGGGAAAATACAAAGCAAAACCCTCGTTGCTTCTCTACTAAGAAGCTTAGTTCTGCCTGCTACCAGTTCCAGTGGCAGCTTTCATCAAAGTTCATTTGGAAAAACTAAAATCTTAAGTTTTACAGTCTCCATGAGCAGAACAAAACTAAGAATATTTGCCTGTTATCGAGAAAGATTCAGAAATCTAGGAAAAGAAAAAACAAAGCCCTTAAAACATATTCTGCAGTCTATCTATATACGTATGTATACAAAAACTAATAGTAGATTCAAATTAAACCATCAGCACTCAGTCTCTTTGCTAGGCTGCAAAAACTATTGTTCAATTTCATCAGCTTATAAGACAAAGAAGTGGTTACAATGCAGAGGAATTTGATTTACGGGCTGTATTTATCATGGTCATGGTCCTGCATCACATCCTTATCTCTGAATTGGAAACCTATGCATTTGTAGGACGGACTATTTGGAGATTAGAACTGGATGATTTTTACAATCCCTTCCAACCTAAGCCATTCTATGACTGGATTATTTCCTTGCACTGATCATTCTACTGAAGGTCCAGGAACAATTGGACACAGCAGCAATGTGGTAAACAGTGGAAGTAACAGAACTATTTTCCTAAGACTGTGTATCTTGAGCTTTGTCTTACAATAAGATACAAATTCCAGTGAGTACTCAACTCCTAGGATACGTGTGATGTTTCACTCCCTATGAATTCCAGCATCTGATGTGTTATGAGCAAAAAAATCCAGTTCTTCAACAGTAGGAACACTTATTACCTCTTCTCAGCTGTGTCACCATTTAATTAATACTACTAGAAGCAGTAACACTGTCAAGATGGCAGATACCAGCCTGGAGATTCAAGAACTACTGGGATAAAGCATACAAGTACAATTTCCTAAGCTAGAAGAATTCCATAATTCCCTCTTAGTGCTGCTGAGCAAACAACCCCTTGACAACAGGGTTCAATTACGGAATGTAATCATGCAAATAAGCAACAGAGGTTGAATATGAAACTCAAGGCATTATTTTCAATAACGATGCCACCAAACACTATCGCAGAAGTAACTGTCAGAAGTAGTGAAAAAAATCCATTATGCTTAAGTCACAGTACGATCATCCATTATTAAAACTTCACACTAACCTACTAAAAGTGATTCAGTCTTCTCTTACTGGAAAGATGGAAATGCATTTCTAAATGTGAGGCAAAAATAGCTAAATAAAATAAATCTAAATAATAAACTACCCAAGGCTAAGAAGAGTTACTAAATTAACAATCAAGTTTTAGATGAGTCAAAAAAAAAAAGGGAGTTTTACACTTAAAATATTACCTTATATGAATTTTTACACTTAGAAGATTAACTTCTACAATACCTTGCAACATATATGACAAAAATGTCAAGAAATAGGTAAATCTACTTCTGAAAAAATTAGATAGTTTACCTGACAATTCCCGAGCCATTCCAGGTAGGAGGACACTGGGAACAATAAGGCCACTCTTTTGAATCCAGTTTGTTTTCTATAGCATCCTGAAAAACAAAGACTCACTTTGAAAAGCCATGGAAAACAAAAGCCCATTGAGTTTCAACTTCCAGTAAGGATGGCTAACTGGAATTTAATGTAATTTCTCAGAAAAACCAATGGCAACCAACATTCCAACGACTGTGTTTTAATGTGGCAAAACATTACACTACATAATGCTAAAAATTCTTCTAAGGCTTTTGCACATCATTAGGAAATGGGAGTACACATGCTTTCTTTCTAAAAAAGAATACTGATTTAATCATTCAGGTATTCATAGTAGTTTTTCCATCTGCAATCACGTTGATGCATTTAGTTATTCCAGGGGACTATGTGAGAGAAGCAATAGACCCTTGAAGGGCCATTAGGTTAATGAACTGATCAAGTTAGCAAAAACCTGCAAAAGATGAGTAAGAATAAAGACCTAGCAACCCTTCTATTCTGCCAGACATCAAACTGATGCCAAGTACCATTTTCTAGCCTCTACCAATCTGCAATTATGATCTGCATTACAAATTGAACACGTTCTGGAGGAAAACCAAAACAACAGAAGCAGGTAATATGCAGATCTACATTACACAGAATATTACCAATTCCATGATAGGCAGTTCAAAAAATACTTTCACTTCGATTTCCTTCAACCTTAAGCCAAACTACAACAAGGAACACGGCACTCTAGTTATCAAGAGATTAGAAGTCATTACTGAACAGAAATAATATATAATATTACAGTATTTCAAAAGATTGAATACAGCTGCACACTTAGTATCTCTCTCTGCAGTGTGCTCACAGAATAATTAATAGGTCAAATTTACCTCCATAACATCTTTTATAAGAGGTGTCCACCTAGAGAGTTGAAAAGTTTCTTCTGAAGAGCGGTCCCTCCTTGGTTGGTTTTGTTGCTGAACAGTTGGCTGAAGAGATTTTCAAAATGTTACTTATGTTATACAGGACATTTGGGTTTCATTGCAACTTCAAAGTTTGCAGCAGATGGGGAAAAGTCAGTAGGAAGTTTTAAAGAAATGATCATCCATTACAATCATACCATTACATAATTGATAATCATTCTACAGGTAATCATGCCACAAAAATTCAGGATGTCCTAGAAAAACACCTTTCAGAGACAAGTAATTGAGTAAACAAGCACTTCCCAAAACCAAATAGCTCAATTCACCATCTGATGGTTTCAGAGGAAGCATTATAGGTATCTCTCCTTGAAAATCATTCATTATTCAAAGACACATCATGAAAGCAAGTGCACTGAATAACTGCTTGCTTCCAAAAAAGTCCTGATCAATACTGCTGATGTTAAGAGTTACTGAAAGTTGTACGCAAGTGCTTGGACAGTAGGACGTTTAAAAAGAAATCTTACTGAAGAGATAATAGGAACATGAAGGTATTCCCAGTTTCTTATCATATCACTATCACTTTCTATTTGTACATTCTGGATCAGCTTGTCCAAGTTCTCCTGGGTAGTTCCTTTGAAATAAGAAAAACATATGACTTAGTTACCATATGACTGTCAGCGAGACCAATTTTACCTTATGCATTCTGGGTTGGTTTTTTTTTTAATTATTACTTTTGTTTGGTTGGGTTTTTTATTTTCTTTTTTGATTAGCCAGTACACAATAATTTTAGCAAAATCTGTATTTTAGATAAAAACTTTGTTCAGAGGTCTTCTTATGAGAACACAACTCAGTATTGTTAAAGATTCTACCTACATTCTGGATTTTACCTATTTCTTTAGTACAAATTATTCCCCATTTTCAGGTTGCACTGGACACGGAGCTCCCCCTTTAACACCTCCAGTATTGAATGAAAAGGAGAAAAAATATATTGTTGTACACATTCAAGCACAAGAATGATACTAAGGAATACAATCTGTGCTTGTATTTAAATCCATATTTCTTTATCAAGTGTATCTTTATTATCTTTCATGTCAAATGTGGGGAGAGAAGCTACAGAGGATAGACAGTATTTCTTTCAAACTTGGCCAGCTGCTAAAGTTCAGTAAAAACTCTAAGCTCTACCATAACATTTGAAATTTATTCCATAACACTGCGACAAAAAGCAAGGCAGCTCAACATACCATTTGTGCTGAAGATATACAGGAGAATAGCTCTAATTTTGTCATAGCTGTCGTGACTTTTGTTGAGCAGAACCGGAAGGAGGACTCTCATGGAGTCTTTCACTTTTTGACCTTCTGCATCAGTTCCAAGAGCCAAATCCTAAATTAAAAAGAAAGCAAATACTGTTAGTGAATAGTCATCTAAGCAAAGTGTATTTTTTGTCTGTTTTGAAATACTTTAAGAAACTGTAGGGCACGGGGAAAAAAAAAGAGAGAAACAAAACAATACACACCCATTTAAACTCATTATGAAAAGATTTTGACTTAATTATATCAAGAATTACACGATTATAATAATACTATATTACGCAGTTGAAAAATTGCAACTCAGTTTGCACTGGACATTGGAGAAGATCCTAGATTATAGGTCAGGCAAAACATTAAATTCTCCTAAAAATTATAAAAGACATGCCATCTGCTTAAGAGGGATGAGCCAGCAGCTGAAATACAAGCAGCTGCAGCCACTGATGTATCAGTATTTTAGACACAAGATGTCAGGTTGTTATAGATTCCTTCCAAGCTACAATAAAAACAATTTTATCCCTTTCCCCCCCTCCAAAATTATAATATTCTATAACTCAAAACACTTTCAAAACATCAATTAGAAAACATTTTAATCTGTCAAGTTACAGTAGAATCACAGAACGGCTTAGGTGGGAGGGAAATAAAGTTCACCTAGTTCCAATCCCCCTGCCACAAACAGGGCTGCCAGCCACTAAGCATGACTGACCAGGATCTCATCTAACCTGGCCTTGAACGCATTCCAGAGCTTCACCACTGTCCAAGAAAAAAAAATTTCTTCTTGACATCAAACCTAAAACTGCCCTCTTTGAGCTTAAGTCTCCCTGCTTGCAAGCTCCCTTCAAGTATGCGAAAGATGCAACAACGTCTCCCCTGAGCCTTCTCTTCTCCAAGAGGAACAAGCCCAGCTCCCTCAACCTTTCTTCATAGAAGAGGTGCTCCAGACCTCTGATCATCTTTGTGGCCCTCCTCTGGAACCGCTCCAACAGCTCTGCATCCTTCCTGTAACAGGGGCCCCAGGCTTGGACACACTAGTCCAGATGGAGCCCCACCAGGGCAGGGCAGAGGTGGGACAATCACTTCCCTCTTCCTGCTGGCCACCCTCCTTTGATGCAGTAATCCAAACTTAACATTAAAATGAATTTAGTTTTTAATTAAGACTGCCAGTATAACTGTAACTACAACTGTAATTCAAACACGTGCTTTGCCCAGATACTTAGAAAGTGTTTCCTTTATCAGAACATAGCAGGGCAACTAAATTGGATATTAGAAAGAAAACATGAACGTAACCTTTATACAAATCAGATAGATTCAAATGCAAAGACAACTCTAACAGCAATACCTTAATCATTAAGAATCTTGCACATTTAATTACTTTCCAGTATTACTGACTCCAAATGCAACAAGAAAAAAGATGTGCACTAGTGTAGCCATATACACATATAGATATTTATATCATTATATGTAATTATTGTATTTGTAACATATTTAGTATATATAAATACACTATGTTACAGACATATATACACTACATATTATATATATAGCGTATCTATAGCGTATATCAGCATCTATTTCCAAAAACAACCAAGTTAAATTTGCACCATTTTTTTGGGGTTGCTGTTTTTTTTTCTTTTCCAGCTTGTTTCAAACATACCTGTTCAGTTTTACAAAGCCTTTCTATGTTAGCTTTGAACTTGCTCATGCAGTCTTCTGCTATGTTAAGATGGACAACTTGCTAGGAGACAGAAAATCCAGTGTCATAGCTTGTTCTTTATTGATTTTTTAAACATATCAAGTAATCACTTTTACTAGTTACCAAACTCAGTCTTCAACTGTTATTTCACATTTTCTGTATTTCACCCTTTTTGTAAAGACTGACCCCCATAATACTTTTAAAACCCTAATTGCTCTGCTATCTTCAAGGCTTTGCACACAAGTAGTGCAAACAATTAAGCATGTTGAAGTATTAAAATGAAACACTTGGAAACAGGTTCTTATCAAAAATTTCTAGTTGATTAACGTAATATGGAGAAAAGTTATAAATTGTACTCAACAAGAAAATGACAGAATAAACCTAGACATCAACAACATAATTATGGAGTACAAAAGACTTACCACTAAGCTGTAGTAATGAAATATTCCTTACCCTAGTGATCTCTTTACGATACTGTGGCATCTTTTTCATTAAGTGGGCCAGACTGGATAACGTTAACTGCAAAGAAACAAATAAGTTGAGTTTTCTATCCCCATACTAGACATTTGTTTCCCTTCCTGTTGCTGTTTTGCATTTTTCAAACACTGCAATAGTTACAGGTTTACCTGTGTATATTCAGGTTTCTCTCCAATGCAACTGACATGAATTTCATAAATCTCATCAGCTGAACACAAATTAAGAGGAAAAAGAACACTCAACAACTTACTTTTCCTTCTGTTGCTTTCTTCTTTGATGAAACTTCTTTCAACAATTGAGATATTTCCCTGTGCAAACATAGAAAATAATCAGATACAACAGGACCATAATTCTTGGGTATTTTCTTAAAATCTTATAGGAACTGAGCAGCAAGAAGTTCTGACTGAAAGCCTTTTTCCACAAAGAAAAAGGAAATTAGACAAGTTGTGGTTTTTTTTTTTTTTTTTTAACATTGCCACAACTGATGTAATGCAAATAACTTGATAGCACTTTTTGCCAAATCCCTTTGTATTTAACCAGTTTACAATACCTCTTGGGAAAATATTTTACTTCAGGTTTACTCAAGAATGTAATGTGTGTTGACAGACCTGCACTTCTCCATACATGCTGTTTCTCAAAGTACACTTACTTCTTGGCATCAAGTATTCAACAGTATGAAGACTATTTTACAAGCCGTTTTCACTACTCCCACTTTTTTTTTTTTTTTAACAGCTCAGACATCCCCCCTGTAAAAGAAACCTTGGTACCCTGTGCTTTTAGCTACTGCTCATTAATTCAAATACATACTCTATTACATCTGCAATATGCTTGTGCCGAATCTTCACCCAGAGCTCATCATCTTCTTCCAGAATTGCTTCCTTTTCCTTCCCATCTGCTTTGTATCTTCAAAAAGAAAATGCAGGTTGATTTTTTAAGCTTTCTACTATTTACTGGTTTTCTTCATTCTAATAACTTTCTAGGAAGTATTAATGATTATAATTTAATCAACATACATGGCAATAACAGTAACACGCGCTAGTTTTCACTTAGAAATCAAGCTATGGTTTGAAATAGAACTAAATTTCTGATTTACAGGTTGTATATTAGAATACATAAGAATATATGATTTTTAGAATGGTTCTTCAGGGCAGTACCTCCTGGAATTCTTTTTAAATCAACAGCAACAACAGTTTCAATGATACATTTACATGCACATAAACTCATCAGCTTATAAAATACATTTGGTTGTGAAATAAAACATATTAAGAGGTGCAGCTTTTTGTACCAAATATAAAATATACTCTAACCCTGAAGGAAAATTAAAGTCCGTTTCATCCACAGAATAAATTAAGTAGTACAAACTACTTCAGCTATACAAGTAACGTGCTTCAAAACAGTAGAAAACTACCATTACTCTTCTACAAACAAACACACAGAACAAAGGAATGAACTATTGTATTACAAAACACTTTCAGTTACAGAAACTCACATATATAACGTGTGCAGCCAGAATGCAGAAAAATAAGAGAAAAGTTACAAGATTAGTTGTGCAAGTCAGATTGTGACTCTACCTAGAAACACCCTCTGCTACATCCCAAATACTCATGAAATTAGTGTTTCTGACACTGAATTATATAACAAAAAATAAACATTCTTGTTCAGTTGAACAGTGAGTATGTAAACTGATTGCTGTAGTGGCTGATCAGAAAGCAAAGACTCAAACGTCTTTGGTGTCAGGACAAGCCAACAGCAAAGCACTGAAACAACGTCACTATTCCAATTAGTACTTAAATAACACATTTGAACTCAAGACACCTTACCTAAATGGGCATTTCAGGTAGAAATGTGTAAAATTGCAACGACTATACAAACTAGATGACTGGAGCTATAAAAGTGAGTGTTTCTAAAAAAACATAATTGCTTTTTCTCCAAGGTTGTTGTCCCCTTAGTGGCCTTGTCTGCCTTACTACACAAAGCAAGGCACTCTGAAATCTGACTGTGCACTATCAGAGCTTTGATACAAGTCCACTATCAAGTTGAAATGTGTTTTTTTAAAAACAAAAATAAAACAACCGACAACACAGATTTACTTACTACTTACAACTGGAAACCAATGTTATTTGTTAGCATGAAGCTGAGCAAAAGTGTTAAGTCCCACCTAACAAAATAAGGAAGCTAATAAAACCACCTTAAAAAATCCAAGAGGAAAACTATTAACTAATCACAGCAATCCCTACATACCATAAGCAGCTAAAAATACCCATGTTGCAGTTCAGCTAAACAATTCCATAGATATGATCAAGAATAAAGTGCTTAAAGAAGTACTTGCTTGTAAGTATCATTTTCAATTGGCAGTAGATCATACGCCATAGCCTGGAACGTGAGTTCATGAAGGACAGTTGATACTGGGTCAAAGCCTCGATCGATTACTATTAATTGTGAGTGGGTTTTAGCCTAGAGAGCCATCAAGTAAACATTAGGTTAAGATGCATTGATTTTTGTACTGTCCATCCTAAATTTATTTACAGTAAATTACATCACTGCATGCTTCTTTTTAAAGCCTTCTATTGCTAAGGAATCTTTCTTAACTGAAAAAATACAGTCCGAATGTTTATCAGCATAAATGGAAACAAACATTTGCACAACAACCAGAATAGTATTTTTAGGTAAATAAAAATAAAACACACAAGCAAGCTCTTAAGGCCTCCCACTGTCTATACACAAATACAAATATGGTTTGTATTTGTATTTCAGAGTCCATTATCAATATCCAGCTGCAGTACAGGAAAAATTCTGCACTAAAGCATCCAAACATTCATTTTGGGGTTTAGTAGAGCGGCAACAGCATCAGATACACATATTTCTGCAGCAGTGTGCAATGCCACCGAGTCACAATGGTTTACCCTGTACTTCTGTGTTGAGGCTTCTGCCCGTGATGTAGGAATACATCAGAATCATTATTTATGTGAAAGAATGCATCTTTATGGAAAATAAACCCCTTTAAGGGAGCGATTTCACATATGTGAAATTACGTAAAACCACAAAAAATGGTATTAAAATAGAAGTTTTACCTTCTCCTCAGGTCTGCGCCATCTCCTACAACTTTCCAAGGACAATTAATTTGTTCAATAACAAGCAAACTGCATTTACTTACATACAGATGTGCCACACAAGTTGCTACCTCTTGGAAGAGGCTTATGCCAATTACTTGCCTTAACAAATAAAACCCATTTTTGTCAAAGCAACTGACAGAACATACTCCATAAACTGTTTGTTTTTCAGAAACAAATATTTTAGTTCACTTTTTACCTTTATTTGGCTTTGCTCATCAGTTTTGTAGTAGTTCTCAAGCTTCTTTTCAACAAGCTGTGCAAGTCTGCTGGCATTATCTGAAGGTGTGCTGGGGAGATAGGAAACAAAAGCAATTTAAATCACGTCATCAAAACATTCAAATGCTACATTTAAAAAGATTTCCTAGTCTGATGGCCCAGCACCAGAACTTCTGAGGTGTGGGAGACATGCACTCGAGCCAAAAGCCACCACATGGTCAGAAGCCCAAAGGTACTTTTTAAAAGCCCATAATTACCTTTGCCTACTTTCCAAATGATTATGCTTAAAGCAAAGTTGTATGATGCATCTGTATTTCAATTATAAATCTCCCCCCAAAAATTAAGTTTAAGGTCACAAGATAAATCTGTGGTTAAACCACAAATAAAACTTTCATACTTAAAAACTTCCTGATTCTCTTCTTCTTTTGGAAAAGAGAAACAAAAAAAACCAAACCACAGTGAAGCAATTATTGCTTCCTTACCTTTGAAAAGACTAACAGGTTACAAGAACATGACATTCCAGAAAGCCATTTGAGCATCATTTCAGATGCTTATTTTGATTTCAAAACTACTACTCTGTACCCCCTAACAAAGCTCAAGTATTCCTCCCAAAGTCCTTACTACTGAAAAAAAAAAAAAAAAAACACCACCATCACAGAAAAAGCAATATTGTCTTGGACTCCACCTGCCTCAGGAATTTATAAATCATTGATCCCAACGGAAGACCTTCAGCAGCAGCAGCTCTGTTACAGAATCAACTGGGCAAGCAAAGTAATAGAAGGCAGTACACCAGAGCATCATCTGTAGATCAATCATGAAATACAGCCAATGGCTAACAACACAGTGTATGGTAAGCACTTATGTGAATACACCAAAAAAGTAACCCACTGATTTGCCAACACTTTGCAAATTCCTACCTTTCTATAGTTAAGAGTTGTGGAGTAAAAGCAGTTAATCCACAGTAAATAAAACCATTCTGCAGCCTTGAGCTCTTATCAAATAACGTGACAAAAGTTAAAGCAACTACACAAATAAACACCCCACCTTTTACATCGCACTCCTGGATTCTCTTCTAGAGTGGCACACAAGGTAACAATTTGTTCAGCCATTGCTTCCATCACAGCATCTTTATCCTTTGTGTTTTCAAGAGTTGGACTGTAACAGCAATAGAATGCATCCGGGACGTTGAGAGTAAATACCTATGTAAAGCACAACCAAGAAAAAAAGGCATCAATTGTGCACTTCTAAAACATCTGTTAAAAGAAGACCTGCTTGTATTTTGTGTTTGAAGTTACTTAATGTACAATTCTGTTAAACAAACCTCTAAGAAATCCAACTGTATACATGTATTAGACCTTGATGAAAGATACTTAATACCACATAGAATTACTTTTTCAACAGTTCACTAAGTGGAATGCAAGCACAGAAACAATTCTACTGTCTGTAAAAGGCACCTCCCCAACTTCAGATGGACTCTTAACTACAGAGCCAAAGAGCTTCCATCCAGACAAAGATGTCTGCTTCTTTGGAGTTGATAATCACCTGGACTTGGCCCAGACTTCAGTCTAATTATTCCATCACCAAAGAAAGCAAGTACAGCGAGTTCAAATTAGGAAAAAGCAGTCTACATTCTCCATTCATTTTCTAAGGATTCAAAATATTCTCACAATTCAAAACAATGAGAACAGAAAACAAAAAAATAACATTAAGAGACCAAGTGACATTTTATTGACATTTTATTAAGACTTAAATACAGGACAGACTTGTTGAAAAGCTATTTACAGTTAGTTCTGCAGTTCCCAAGAGCTGACATGGCTTTGGGGTTACACTGCATCAGGAATTAGAGCGCATTTCAGCTTAATCTGACAACACAGCACTCACGCTTTCAATACTGAGAACGTTCCATCACTGGCAGTTCCCTTGTTTTCCTAGCAATAAAAAAAAAAAAACCTATAACAACTCGGCTACTTTTATGTTTTTCTCTTTTCTTAGGGAGGTTTACATTTTGTCCTGCTTTTCCTTATCTTCGGTTCTCTTCATCTGTTTACTCTCCGTTTCCAATTTTCACTGGGTAACTAGCTTAGCTTTGGAATTTTAACTACTCCTACCTCTGTGCACCAACCTAGCTAAGTCTGTCAAAATAACAACATCACACCATAAGCAGTAACAAGATTACTGCTTCAAGACAAACCAGAATACTTCACTTCTTTCAGTAGATTCCTACCCTACCACCTCTGTGAGATTTTCTGCCACAACTAATTCCAAGTTTCGCAAAGAGGTGGTATGCAAACGGCAAATCTTGTGGTACAAGAGCATTTGTTTTCCACTGAAAAACATGAGCAAGCACAGGAAACGTGTCAAAACAGTAACAAGCCTCACAAAGTCTGCCAGCAAAAACCAGAAAATTAAATGGAAATTACCTGTTAAAATCAACAACAGTAGAAAACAGTCTTAAAAGATATCAACTGTGGTTAAAAAATAACACTTACCTGAGATTCATATGGGAAGAAGGAAACACTGATTTCCTTGCATCTCCTTATTGATCTGGCGCAAGAAGACTTAATTTTATTGAAGAGGTTGTCAGGACAAGCTAGAAAGAAAGACACTAAGCTAAAAATCTTCTGTGCACATTCCAGCTACAACTTAAGTCATTTACAAACTCACAGTATTCAAAACCTCCTAAGTAAAACTTGCTTCCCCAAAATTTTATCTTTCTCATGTGCTTTTACTACAACTTCTTTGTAGCTCAAGTTCTGACCCCACAGCTGTCACTAAACTTAGCAGTTTAGTACATCATTGAATTCTCTTTTTCTTTCAGAATAGTAATTAACAGTCATTTACAGTAAAATAAGCAAGCTGTTGAAACTCCTAGAGTAAAGTAACATTTATAACCATATTTTATGTTTGAGGTCTCTTTTCAAACAAACACTGCTTGTTATCTTTTACTAGCTTTTGGTAGGTGAGGTTAGAACACTTGCTAGCAATCTACAACAGTGAAGGATATCAGTTTTAACTAATCAAAAATCTCTGCAGTTAAACGAGAGAAAGTATATCCCATGCTACAGGAAAGTTAAAAGAAAAAAATACCATGAATCAAACCACCAATATACCAAAACTAGAGATTTCAGAAATGCATTCTACTATATTTACAGGCTATGTTGCATCCCAGTCAAAAAAAAAAAAAAAGTATTTTAAGAGCATTTGGATGACAAGCACTACATGGACTTGAAAGTGACAGTAAAGCTCTCGCTCTCTCAGAGAAGTTTTAACAAAAGCTCATGCTGAAAGCTAGCCAACATACAAGAAAGAGAAGATAAAGAGAACAGTATATTTTCAGTGATACCAAAAACTGCTGCACCAGCATCAAATAGAATAAGATACCAGGAGACATTGATAGTAATTTGATAATTGCTATGAGGAAACACAGCTCCTTGAATTGTCATCATAAGGTTTCTATTCTGAAATAGAAAACCTAACTGCTGAAAAAAGCTAATTAGTGGAATAAATAGTTTTGTAATTCAATTTCAGTATAAACTAGAACCAAGGAATCACCAGCCTTCATCAACTAAGCTGCTGTCAGTGACAGCCAGACAGAAGCAGACTCGTGGTGCAAACAGAAGTTTTCCCAGAGGGAGGGGACCCCACCCGATAAGCTTGAATAATTTAGACATGCAACTTACAGAACAAAACTAGCAAGCCCCTTAAAGAAACAGTACAGAAGTTGTCCTTTCACTCTCAGCTGCTACACGATAGGATAGAAAGACACAAAGCACCAAAATACACTTGAGATTGGGAGTAATAAAAACCAAACAGAAG
>JAOWBP010004015.1:6600095-6611923 GCA_028571105.1 Tragopan temminckii
CTTCGCCGTGCGGCCCTCGCTCGTGATCAAGGGCGGCGCCATGGTCTACGCGGCACTCGGGGATGCCAACGCCTCGATCCCGACGCCGCAGCCGGTGCTCATGCGCCCCGCGCTGGTGACGGAGCGCCGTGCCGCTGCCCGCCGGCTGAGGGGCGTCCGCCTGGCGGCGCGCGGGGGACCGATGAAGGCGGTCTGGGAGCGGGTGCGCCGCAGTCAGAGCGCGTTCGCTTGCTCTGTAAGCCGTTCGCGTTCTCCGTTGCGTTGTGTGGAAGCGCTGCGTGCCTGAACGCCGCCCCGGCGTTGGCTCTGCGCGGTGCTGAGATGCCCGGAAATACAGGAATAAGTCCTGGAACTCCCAGCCGAGCTCTGTGAGGGCACGCTGCGTGCTGCGGCCCGTCTGGGAGGGCTGAAGACAAAGGAGTAACGCTTGTTTGGGACTCTGACGGCTCGTTTGTATTTCAGAACGTCAGACCTCGCTGTAAGTGTCACGCGAGTGCAGATGCAATTAAATTTCTTGTAAGAAGGGTAACTTAGAGACTATCCCCAAATCATTTTCTGCTTTACAGGCGTTCTCCCAGCATTGTACTTACATGCCTGTTTACGTTCCTTAGAAAACAGCGCACCGGCAATGCGAGGGGCAGTCGGTGCGGTTGGTTTGTGCTTACAATACGAGTAAGAGCAGAGCAGGAGTGAAAGCTTTCCTTGGGAAGCAGAGGAGTAGATAAGTTATGTTCCAAAGAGCTCATCTGAAGGGCGTCTTGTGCGTTGGAAGCAGAGAAGAGCTATGTCAGCTGAGTGGCAGGGAAGCAGGTTGGATTTTTTGGTTTTTCTTGATATTGGTTTATTTAGGAGATGGTTATGGGGACTTAGAAGGGGGACCGATGTTGGAATGGGCTGCTGTGAAAAGGTGGGGTAAGAAAAAAAGGTACTTTGCCAGCGGAGGACACCTGAAATTTTAAGCTTTAATACTCCTTTATCGTCACTTATACCTCAGGTTAATGCTGTGCTTCGATTGTTCTTTAGTAGTAGTGCTAGAGCTGATCAGCTTGTGACGCTGTGTTGCCGTGTGTGCTGGCAGAAGGCAGTGCGGTGGGACGGACCAAAGATGCAGCTTGAGCTCTAATCTTGAGTTTCCCTGCTGTTTGATTTTTACTGATTTTTATTATTACGTGCGCGTTGATTGTTAGAAAAACCGACTGACTTCGCAGTGTCATGTGTAAAACTACATATGGCTGTGATGGCATGATGGTGTGACAGCACTGCTGATTATTTTGACAGCGTAATGCAGGGAAGTCTGGGCTCATCAGTCTAAAAAAACTTTCTATTAAGTGAGGAACCTTCTTCGGTAGGTTTACCATTCTTTTCTGTCTGCATGTCCGATAGCAATGTTGCTCTGACACCAAATGTGCGGTGTTTTCATAATCTTGCTGCTTTATGAGATTACTGGTAGATTTCAGACTGTCTTCTGAGGATCAGCATCCAAACTACATGCTTGACTTTTCTGAGCGGGATGCCAGAGGTGCCATTATTCATCCCATGAGAAATGGGGGGGTGCTGATCATCCTTCATCCAATTTATGCGGGGAATATAAGCGAAGAAAAAGAACTTGAGTGTTAGAACCTGGCCGAAGTTCTGCGTTCAGAACAAGCTGGTCCTTTTAAGACCATACAGAAAACAAGAGCTAACTCTTGCAGGTGCTGAAGGAGCCCACTGTCAGGTAAGTGCTGTCCCTGCAGCAGGAGCTGTGGAGGTGTTGAAGCACCGTCGATGTGGCACTGCAGGAAGTGGTTTAGCAGACGTGTTGGTGGTGCCTTCATGGTTACACTCGATGGTCTTAGAGGTCTTTTCCGATCGTAATGAATCTGTGAAGTGAGTCTCAGGCAGAGTACTGAATGTTATGATTGCTTTTCTCTTAACAGAATATGAAAATAATTGAAGGTAATCGTAAAGGTCTGTATGGTGACTTCCTATTTAGAGCAGACTCTGATAGGTCCAGCAGCAAAGAAAGCTGGAGTGTGGATGTTCCTTGCTTCAAAGGGAGTATTAGTCTGAACTGTGCAGGTGGTTTCCTGATGGTGAGGCTCAGCTTCACTGCGTTGTTTGCCAAGAAAGCCATGTGAGTTGTTTCGTGTAACCGCCAATGCAATAGAGCAGAGTAAAAGCTAAATGCAAATGCTTTAAATGAGGCTGGGAATGAAGATGTTAATGCTGAACTCCTAGTTAAATTTGTGTTCATTTCTTTTCCAGTCTATAAGGACGGAATTGAATTTTTCTTTGCGACCAAAAATCCTAACCTGGTTGCCAAAAGGGGAAATAAAAATGGTGCTAAAATGTGAGGAAAGAGCATTTTGCTAGAGGTGCTGGCTCTAGGTTTGTCTGTTGTTTGTCCATCTGTTTGCTTTCCTGCAGAAAGGTGTTCTGCAAGCCAGATCTTAATTTTTTTCCCTTGACTTCACAGCCAGGAGTGGGTGCGCAGTCTCTGGGTGTGTCTGCCCAGAGCCCATCCAAATTGCAGGTGACTGGAATGACTGCAATGAGAATCAAACCCAGCTGCTATGAGAAGGCTGTTTGTGTCTGGCACAGCCAGGCCTCTGGTGTTCCAGAATAAATTGTGCTGCTATCGTCAGATGTGTTCCCAATCTGACGTCCTGGCAAAAACCTCATTGGAAAAAAGTTGGCATGTGATCGTAAGGAAAATGAAGAAGAGAACTCTTTCTTTATGCCTATTTTTTTTTTTTTTAATCGCTTAAAGTTCAGTAGCCTTGGTTTATCAGTTTCAGTGGAGTATTTGTATCTTCTCTTCATCCCTAGGGAGTAATTGGGGTATTGTGACTTCTTACTGCGGACACTTTGCTCTGTGTGTTCGTTTGTTTTTCTGATTGCTTTCATTCTACTTAGCTCATTTCTGGGGATATGGCTTCCTGCTGGGGGCTCATCACTGATACCGGCTTCTTGTTTTTGTATGCTCTCGTAATCCATTTAAGTCATTTTACAGCTTTGCTCCTGCCAGAAGGTGTGGTTGTGCTGGTTCCACGTGTCAGCAGTAGTGCCCCTGTGCATCCCAGGCGAGCAGGCAGGTGCTGAGTTGGTGCCTGGCCCTTCTGTGGTGCCACGGGGTGGCTGGAGAGCTCCTCACAGTCTGAGCTGCTCCCAGGCACAAGCTGGTGGCAGAGCTGCCCCGGTGGCAGAAGGGAATGGTGCTGAGGAGGGGCTGGGAGCAGATGAGTGAATGGGGGGCTCCAGCAGTCAGTGGCTGAATTGGGCTGTCTTGGATTTGCAGAGTTAGATTGTTCATGAAGCATGCAGACAGAAATAGGTGTCCTTTTAGAGGAATAATAGAAAGCTTTGGTTAAACCTCCATTTACAGCTTCAAAAAAAGGAGCTGAGATGTGAACTCACTGTGCTTTTTAGCATGCTTCACTTTTTGTATGTGTTTCTAACAAATCTGGTTTGAAGTTTATATGTGAGATGTCTAGATACTACATAGTAACTGGCGAATTTATATGCTCTTTGAACTTTTCTGGAAGGCAGATAGTGAGGTGCGGTTTCACATACAGTGCTTCTACTGCAGTGGGATTGGTTTCTTGGTAGACTAGTTTCTCTGGATCCTATCTATTCATAGAGAAGAAATGTAAAGGTGCGGTGTTCGTCTTACTTGAGGCCTTATAACTGACATCTTGAATAAACGAAACTTGGAAGTTGATTTTTATTTTTGTAATGCTACAGTGTTCTATCCTGTAAAACTATGGAATAAATCTTTGTAGTCAACATTTGTTAAGCAAACAGAAATAGATACTGATCATCACTGAAATTCTCTCTTTCCTTTCAGGCTGCCATCATGACGGCTGAAGAAACAGTGAATGTTAAAGAAGCTGAAATAATTAAACTGATACTAGATTTTCTGAACTCACGGAAGCTTCATATCAGTATGCTGGCACTTGAGAAAGAAAGCGGGGTCATTAATGGCCTATTTTCAGATGATATGCTGTTCTTAAGGTAGGCCTTTCTCCTGTGCTTCAGTACCACATGTATGAAAGGATACTGCTGGACTATGATTCCATGGGCAGCTCCATGACACTAAACGGGAGTTCTTGTCTTGTTCTTCTGCTTCCTCATCTCAGTGGTGTGGTCCAGCCCTGTTCTGTGTTTCAGCTCTGAAGTTAACAAATTCCTTCCATGAACTATTTAATGTAAATGACTAAGCGTCCACATAGGCTCTAGAGTTATGTTTGTTTGTCTGTTTTCTTGTTTATTCATTTTGACTTAGTTATTTTCCTGGCATGCTAATGAATTTCAAGTGGGAAGAGTCTTAACACGCGTCAGTGTCAGCAAGGGCTGAGTTGGGCAAAGCACCTGAGCAGGAGATGGGAGAGCAAGATCTAGCAGCAGTGATCTGTTGTTATCTGCTTATTATGTCACGTGGAAATGAGCATGTCCTTGATTGGTTCCAGATACAAATAAAATATTCTTACAGTCTACTAGGACTAAGATCTGGGATGAGGTACCTGCTGTCATCGAGGCATGGAAGTTTGTGTCATTTACCATTAGTTACACTGTCCTTTGAATTATTAAAAGCAGTTACTGTAGACGCACTGTAATTCTTCAGCATTGCAGTCTCCTATGACATGAAATACCATGTCAGAGGTATTTAATAACTTTGTGCAAACATGAGGAAATAATTTATCTGGTTATTTTTAATATGTAGATACATAAATTACTGAACAGATTTTCTCGTGTAGCTTCTCCTTCAGTGAGATTACAGGTACTGGGATAAAATGAAAGAAGAACTGAAGAGATTGTAATTAGTAGTAAAACTTGTTTGGTTCATTCTTCGTTAATTCAGACTATGCAACTAATGAGGAATGCAGCCTTTCCTTCTAGAACTGGACCTTTTAGGGAGTATGGTGTGCATTGGGAGTTGAAGTAATCCACCTGTGCAACACAGCACACTATTCACTGGCGTAGTTACTTTCAAGCTGTTGCTTTTATATTCTTAATATAGGTGCTCTGCACCTCTTTGTATAAGAATAGGTCCAGCAGTATTTATACAGTTAAAATTAACATGTTTTTAAGTTCGCTTCAATTCAGCAGGGTGTCTTCCTTGAATAAATGTATTTAATTAAAATTACTTGCTTGAAGAATACTCAATAAGAACTACAAGTAAAGCAGGAAACACAGGACTGTTTCATCTTCATTGATATCTCTTTAAAAGCATCAGTATTTGTACTTGCATGAATATTTTTTTTACACAATACTGAGATTTGTGTTTTACTGTATCAGTCATTTTAACATATGTGCAAAGCATTAATTTTTCCAAACAGATTAATCACCTGTTTTATGTTTAAATATCCAGCTGTCATTTAAGTGTATAGGTTTCTAAGCTGGTTGCTTAGGAAGAAGGAAGATGCGCTTGTCTGGTGAAATGAAAGCAGTGTTCTTGTTTTTCTCTTATTAGGCAGTTGATTCTTGATGGTCAGTGGGATGAGGTTCTTCAATTTATTCAGCCTCTCGAATGTATGGAAAAATTCGACAAGAAAAGGTAGGATAGAGTATATATCTCTGTGTATGAGTTGCATTGTTCTTGGGAGTGGTTGTGAAAAATACAAGAAACTAAATAATCTTTATGGAAACAGTAGGTTTCAGTTTTTAACTGGTTTTTTTTTGTGTGTGTGTGTGTATGTGTCCTGTTTGCAGTTCATAATGGCATGTGAGTGTTATTTATACTTGAAGTTAAAGCCATGTGCACAGAAGGTGTAATGGGCTTTCATTTGCTTTACATCTTAGGAATGCAATGCTACATGTTGAACTGTTCTTTTACATTTGAATGCATTTTTATTTAAGAAACAAATGTGCTTGCTGTACTTTTTTTTTTTATCCCCTTGTGACCCTTCAAGTATTTCTAATGTGTTATATTTGAAAGCAGTGATTGAAGAAAAACATGTCCTGCTAAAATTTTGTGGTTATCATGCTGTTAAACTTTGATCAGTTCCTTAACGCAGTCATTTCTATCCCTAACTCAAAAAATAGCTGTAAAATACGTTGCTTGTCTCTAAAAGAATATTGAACTTCTGGATCAAGATGGGTAATATTTCACTACTTGCCTGCAGATTTCGTTACATAATTATGAAGCAGAAGTTCTTGGAAGCCTTATGTGTAAACAATGCGATGTCAGCAGAAGACGAGCCTCAGCATGTAAGATCTGTCTTTGTGTGGGGAATTTTTTATTGGCAAGAAACTTATTCCCATGGTCTAATTAAAAGAAAAACAAATGGTCCCAGACTGAATACCCAAATTCTATGTATTACCAAATGGTTTCATAAATAATGGACAAAGTAATTGGTCTCCTTTGGAAGCGAATGTGATCCTCAGGTCACAGATAGAATTTTATATGCAAGGGTTGCTTGAAACGTGGCAGTATAGATCAGTGACCATATGTCATCTTTGTGGTCTTGAAATTTACTTTAGGCCATTATGGTAAAGAACAGTGCTCTTTTTCAGGAGGGCTCTGAAGCAAGCCTGAAAATCAGGAAGCTTTATTGTCAGAGTCAGGTGCAAATGAGAGATGAAATTGATCTTAACCTTCTTTTTTGTTGCTTTTAATGAGAAAAGATGCTGTTGTTTCTTTGATGGCAACAGATGCAGTCACAAAGGACTGACTGAGTTAAATAAGCAAACAGAAGGAGCTGTGAACTTAGATTTTCAGTATGGGGACACAAGTGGGAAATCAAAGTGACAGAAAAGGCGTGTCGACTGTGGACTTAATCAGAGTTTCTCATTTGTGTTAGTAATACAGGAGTAGTAGTTTTCTAAGACAAAGGTTATGAAATGAAAAAAATTGAAGGATTCCAGTAGTTCTCAGACAACTGATTTTGTTTTGAGAACTGAGTTAACTTGAATTCTCTGTCTCATTGCATATACTACAGAGTCTTCTCTTGACAATGTACAGAAAGCTTGAAGTAAGTGCTGTGAAGGGATGACACACTTCTGTAATCTGTCTGTATGCAATTATTAGATAATGGTATAGGAGAAGATAGTCAAATCCATTTCTTATTTTTGTGCTGAATGTTACCAGATGTGTAAGCATCTGTGGGAGAAAGGCTTGTACGTTGAGAATGTGCTAGGGAACACAGGTAAGATTTTAGTGATTTTTAAATTTTTTTTAAAAGAATCTTTTAAACTAAAGATACTATGTTAGGTATATTTAATGTGTTTTTCTGACTTCTAGTTTCAACAAGCTTTCTGCTAAAAGTCTTGTATTCATATAGAGGTTTTATCTGTAGAGGTTAACTTTTTTAAACTTCTTTTAATGTTTTCCTGATGAAAAACAGAAAACATTAATATAAAAGACTAATTAAATTTGCTAATAACTGGAAACAAGAGAAATATGTCATTTCTTAAAATTTATGCTGATAGCTTTCCATAGACTTAGGGGGGGGAAAGTATATGTATATAGAGTTGGCCCTGAGAATGGAAGTAACCGTCTGTACTACAGTAGAATTGAAGCTGTTTAGCTGCAGATGTGAAGTTTTAAGCCTGCAGAATCTGCAGCGATGGGAAAGTTCTATAGCTCTGTAGAAAATAAGAGTAGGAATGGGGCAGAAGGCGGGGATTTCAGGAAGTATAAACATCCAGGAATTTGACTCTGTAAATGCACTTACAGTATCAGCAGTTCTGGACTTAAAATATTGTATGCTATTTTGCTTAAATAGAAACAGTGATATTAATAAAGGAATGGTAGTGGAAAAATCCTGCTACTGCACATTCTTCTTCTGCTAACTATAGAAACACACGTACTATGAGCTACTCTGTTGATTTGAATGTTTCTGTAGCTGGAATTCACAATGCGAGAGGCTGTGCAGTGCCTACACGCGTTAGAAGAATATTGCCCCTCTAAGGAAGACTACAGCAAACTCTGCTTGCTGCTCACGTTGCCTCGCTTGACCAACCACGCGGAATTCAAAGACTGGAATCCCAGCACGGCCCGGGTGCACTGCTTTGAAGAAGCTTGTGTCATGGTGGCAGAGTTCATTCCCGCTGATAGGAAACTGAGCGAGGCTGGTTTCAAAGCAAGTAACAATCGTTTATTTCAGCTTGTAATGAAGGGATTGCTTTATGAATGTTGTGTGGAATTCTGTCAGAGTAAAGCAACAGGAGAAGAAATAACAGAAAGTGAAGTATTGCTGGGCATCGATCTCTTATGTGGTAACGGGTGTGATGATCTGGACCTTAGCTTATTGTCATGGCTGCAGAACCTGCCAGCTACTGTTTTTTCTTGTGCTTTTGAACAAAAGATGCTTAATATTCACGTTGATAAACTCCTCAAGCCTACAAAAGCTGCATATGCTGATCTTTTGACACCTCTTATTAGCAAACTTTCTCCGTACCCGTCATCCCCAATGAGGCGGCCTCAGTCAGCTGATGCTTACATGACCCGCTCCTTAAATCCCGCCTTAGACGGGCTGTCCTGCGGGTTAACAAATCATGAGAAGCGCATCACAGACCTCGGGACCAAAACTTCTCCCATGTCGCACTCCTTTGCTAATTTCCATTACCCTGGAGTACAGAATCTCAGCCGAAGTCTTATGCTGGAGAATACTGAGTGTCACAGCATTTTTGAGGAGTCACCTGAGCGGTAAGTGCAACTGCAGTTTTTTACTTAGGTTAAAATTACGTGCGTCGTATTTCTGGACATAAGTATAATGTTGAAACTTAGCTTGGTTGTTTAATGGCTGGTTAAGTAAGACTCAGTAGACAAGGGTTTTTATTCCTTGTGCATTTTTGATTAAAATCAGATTTTCACATTTGGTTGTGAGCCTTTTGGGTTCAGGCTTGGCTTCTTGAAGTCTAGGTGAACAGAAAATGGAAGTTGTAGCATAAATACAAATTTATGTTCTGATTATGTAACAGAGGTCGTGTTCAATATTTTGAATTTTTTCCTCGCTCATAAATATATACTGTTTGCGAGATAGCTGTAACTCCATCTTCATTATTCCATTCCATTCTCAGTGTCGGTAAACTTGGGTCACGATACTGCAAATAACTAAATATACTCAGTGCTTATCTTGGAAAGAGTTATTGCCATTTCTGAACGATCTGGTTTAATGTTTGGTTTTACCATCCTCTTCATAGCTGAAGTTTATAGATTGCTTTACTCCTATAGCTTTTACTCTAGAATGTTACTTCTCTCTTCTTACCAGGGGACTTTTTACTCATATCTTTTCTCAATTACACTTCTTTTTCATGTTGCTGCGAGAAGTGATACTCCTGTGGAGCCACAGCATCCCATTGGCAGCGAGACATTGTCCCAGAGTTTAGTTCCAGAAAATGAGCCCGTCACTGGAGCGCAGAGTCAGGGATCGGCCAAACAAGAGAAAAATGAGGTACTGGCTGTTTATTGAAAAATAATGAAACTTTTGGAGCTGTGTTCTGATACGTTCGTAATTTGCTTTTTGTGTTGAGAACTTCACGCGTGACAGTAAATTGTTTTCAGTCTTGGAGGCTTTTTTATGAGATGTTAACAAATTAAATTACAGTATTGCATCTTGTATAGGACACTTCTTTTTTTCAGTGTAAAACATTCTGCTGTCAGTTAAGTCTGTAGTGCACCCAGTGAATATGCGTTCTCAAATGAGTGTATTGCATGTAACTTAAATTTTGCAGAGCTCTAAGTCAGCAGTGTTAGATTAAACAATGCTTAAGAATCCTTGTAGTGTTTCAGCCAGGAATGTAGAGGGTAGCTTGCAGTGTTGGTGTTAGTGTCAAGTTTCAGGGGCATTGCACATAATTAGTCTAGAGCACAGTCACAGAGCACATAATGAATATCAAATAAATCCCTACTAAATGTATCTTTGCTGTCCAGAATCCAATAGCATAACCTTTTTTTTTAAAAAAGAAAAACCAACCTGAATGCTTTATGCCTTGACTTTTTTCCTGTCCTATAATGGCAATATGGGGAAGGTGAAATAGCAGTTCAGTAGGAAGGGATGAACCAGCAGTCGGTCTTTCTGCTTTTCACAGGTCTAAATATTTGCCTCTTAGTTCAGTAACAATGTATTCTTACCTGAATATTTGTAGTAAGTGTTCGAGTGAAGAAATAACATCAAGTATGTTGTTTGTTTGGTTTGTAGACTCCGGTTTGATTTTCTTAAGTAAACTTTTGACATCTCTACGGCACTGAAAACCAGTCTAGTCTTAACAGGGCTAGTTTAGTGTAGACTCTGGGTGATTGAGTGGGGCAATGGGGCTGTGAGGGGATTAACAAAATCCTCTAAATGTGAGGACTTGGCTCCACTCAAGGACTTTGCTGAGTAACCTCTTTGCTGCAGTGACATTATTTATATGGGCTGAGAATAAGGAAAGGGAGAGAGGAAAGAGCGTAGCGAGGCACGTGGCAGAGCAGTCTTCAAAAGTCAGAAAACCATGACTGAGTTTATGGGGTAGAATGAAGACAGGAGATGTTACTATGTAGGTGAAGATGTTGGCTGGGCTATTATATACAAGTGAATAACGAAGTAATATCCAGTCCAGTTTCTTCATGTTTGGTTTTGTATGTGTTATTGCTATGTGTTGATCTGTGTGAATAAGAAATTCTTTCAAGTCTCCTTAATTCCTATTTGTGGTGTTCCTAGAAAGATTGATTTTTAAAAGCCAGATTTTATACTACAGAGCATCTATACAGCATGTTTAGGTTTTGGATTCTATATCATTGTCACCCAGAATAAAGAATCCAGGAATTTGACCCAATTGCAGCAAATAGGTATTAGTTATGAAAAAAGTATGATCCAGAGTATGCCTGTTGTTTATAAGGATGCTAACTCAGCAATTTGGAAATGGGTCACGTATTTGAAATAGTTGGAATGTTTCTTAAGCTTTCAAAGATAATTTCCAAGTTCTCATCTTGAGGAAACCTAACAAGCATGAGCAACGTTTTTGCCTTCTACTACTACTACTTTTTTTTTCTTTCAGTTGGTAAAAATATTGTTTTATTTTTCAGAAAATGCACGTCACTGTTGTTAATACTTAGGTCTTGAACTGAAGTGCTTTTGGGTTTGTGTGTTTCACTGTTCCTTTTGAACTTCTTCTCAGCTGGTTTTGATGATGACATTTGGAGCTAGCAACAGAGGGAGGGAGTACAGAAGGCAGGACGTCCTTGGGAGCTAGTGGCAGGCAGTGAGTGCAGAAGGCAGGGAGTAGTGGGGGAAGCTAAAGAGACAACATAAATGTGAAGAGACAGTGTAAAAGGAAGCTGAAGTATTTGTTTTGCCTAGAGGTGCTACATCCTATTTTTTAATGTTGATCGCTGGGAGGTAGAAATCTGTTCTGCAGACTGATTGCAGAGAGATATCAACACAGCAGGAAATACTGAAATGATATTGAAAATATGAATCGGAATTTGGAATGTAGCTTGTTTAGTGATTTTATTTATTTATTTTTTTACCTTTTGATGACCACTTTGTTTTGATGTTAATTAGTACTTTGGAAGTTTTATGGGCAAGATCAGTCTTGTCCTGAAATAAGCACAAAGGCAGTACTCCAACACTAACACAGTATGGCAGTGATTTCTTTCTTTAGTAAGGTAATTCACCTGGATTAGTTTTAGGGAAAATGAAAGTACTGCTGACCTTTTGATGCCTGTAGTGAACTAGTGAACCAGAGAGTATTTAGCTGAAATACTACAAGTAACTATTCTTATTTTTCTAAGCTTCGTGATTCAACAGAGCAGTTTCAAGAATACTACAGACAAAGGCTACGTTACCAACAGCACTTAGAACAAAAAGAGCAACAACGGCAATTATATCAGCAGATGTTGCTGGAAGGTGGTGTAAATC
>JAOWBP010004015.1:6621326-6631336 GCA_028571105.1 Tragopan temminckii
TTTAATAGTTTAACTTCCATGTCAAATAATTCATCTTAATATATCCAAGGTTATTTAATCCTGAAGTCAGATGTGCTTAGGAGCCTAGCTGAAGCCATGCGCCAGCTGGTCGTGCGAAATCAGCAGGTGGCCTCAGTCTGTAGCTTACACTGAACATGAGCCCTGCTGACCTGAGTGATGCTCCTCAGATTGTTACCCTGCCCTGCACTTGATATTCTGAGGGAGAGCTTATCAATTTGGGCTTCAGTCTGCACAAATGTACAATGGCAAGTTTCTCTGTTCCTCTTATTGATGTCAGAGAACTCTTAAAGTTCTGAAAATCTAGTGCTTGTGTTTTCCTCATTGGCAATGTGCTAACTATAACTGTTATCTTGGAAAGTTGCTACTGTTGAATTTATCTGATGATTTCTTAAGACGCAAAACAGAAGAAGAACGTCAGAAGAAGGAAGATGAACGAGCACGACGAGAATTCATTAAGCAAGAATACATGAGAAGGAAACAACTAAAGCTTATGGAAGAAATGGATACTGTTATAAAACCACGTTCCTTGTCAATTAAACAAAAAAAGCCACGTCCAAAATCTATTCATAGGGATCACATTGAGTCACCTAAGACCCCAGTCAAAGGTCCACCAGGTAACCCATGCTCATGTGGAAGAAGAGTCTGTTCATGCTAAAACACCAGCTTAGGTTTTGGTACTAACAAGCACGTGCATTTAGAAGTGTCTGGTGCTAAACTGAAGCTGCACGTGTCAAAACTAGAGAGCAAAACTGGTCAATAAAAACAAAATTATGAATGTCACTTACCTGCTATGCGTGCATGCATATGTCAAGAAACAGAAATGTTGAACTGTATGAAAACCCATAGAACCAGCAATGTATGCAACAAATTTTATATACCCATATGTATTCTTACCAGTCACTAATCTCTTCTCACATGTGATAAACTAAGAATGAATAACACTTGGCAGAAAGGAGGCAGATAATTAAAATAATCACCATAAAGTAAAAGTACTTAGGTTGCTGCTTAATACAGTCAGAATTACATTTTACTTTAATGTTTGGTATTATTATTCTGTTTCGCTCGCTTAGCTACTGCATGTGTAGTTATGAGCATCATAGCAGCACCAATCATGTGAACAGTTCATTTAGATATCAAATGACTGCAGTAGTGACTGAAAGAAATGTTGCCAATTTCCAATTAGAAAAAAGTAACCAGACTACTCTGTTATCCTTTTTTTATCCTTTTTGTTATAGCCTTGTAATGTTACTGGATTTTCTCTAGCGGCTTCCCTCCATTTTCGAATGAAATTTAAACTATTTAATTAACACCTTCCAAGAGTCCAGCGTAAGCTTTGAATTAAATCTCTGAAGTTTTTGTTGTTTTTTTTTTTAAATGGCGGCTTTTTAACCTTTACTGCACTCTTTGATTAGCATAGTGCCCATGTTCATGCTTCACATTAATGCTCAGTTGCAGACTATCCCAGATGGCTGCAAATGGCTGGGTGTCAGAAAGTGTTGAGAATGCAGTGCGCCAAATATGCATGCAAGTATATCATGTACTGGGGTAAGAGTTGTTTATATAAAAGCACTTAGAAAGTTTTGGATGCTGGTGTTGGATCTAATGAACAGACTCTGCTACTTGCATAGGTTTTTAAGCTTAAACTTTGTTTTTATCCAGGTTCACAGCTTTATCGTGTTTTTTCAGTATCTAGTCTTTCACTGGCGTCGCTGAATACAGGGGACAATGAGAGTGTGCAATCAGGCAAGAGAACGCCAAGGTAAAGCTAAAATGACCGTTTCTTTTTTATTTAAACCATCTATATAAAATTAACATAGATTTGAAAGAGGTGATCTGTATATTTCTTACTCAAGAACAGATATATTTTTCTGATGCAAGACAGATTGTTTACTCTCTCAGGCATTAGGAAATAAAACTGTGGTCATTTATTTCACTGATTTTTACCAAGTAAACAAATTGAGCAGCTGTAAATGAGGTGAAAATGCAGCCTCTTGAATTCACCTGTTCATAGGTAAGTCTCATCTTGTCAATGTTTTGCTAAACCAGTGTGCTATGCGCAGCTACATAGCTTCTTTTCTTTCTTAACATAGTAACTTAATTTCTGTGGTTTGCTCTAAGTGGTAGCACAGGAAAGAATTGTGTTCACTGGAGTTTTAGGCTTTTTGGAACACTAGAATCTATTTTGCATTAAGAAGTACCTGAAAATGACATCAGAGATGACTTATAGTGAATTTCAGAAACAACTTTGAAGTTATCTTCACGCATATTCTGTAAAAGTATTTTATACAGAATGTGAATCTACTCTCTTAATATTGTAGTTTTTAAAATAATTTTTAAAACTAATGTTTAGATCTGAGTCTGTGGAAGGTTTCTTATCTCCGAGTCGCTGTGGTAGTCGTAATGGTGAAAAAGATTGGGAAAATGCATCTACAACTTCTTCAGTTGCCTCTGCTACAGAATACACAGGTCAGTGACAACAATATTCAGACAAGTACCTGTCTATTAGTGGTTCTGTGCATGAAAATGTTTTGATTATCTATGTTTGGAATCTTCAAACTTTGTAAGGATGCTTCCATAGCAATGAAACTATCTAAAACGTGATTATAATACAAGATGAAAATTTTAAGTTCAGAATAATGGTACTGACTCAGTAGCACTTGTAAACTGCAGTTAGGCTCAGAACAGCAGGTGGACTCAAAAGTTACTCTGCATTTCAATCTGTCTAGCAAGGCAAGAAGAGTAGAAATTTAAGCTCAATTTAGAATAGTGTGACAAAAACAAAATTGCAACAGGAAAGTAGTTTTCTTAGTAATGTGAATTTAAATATTCTGGGCCTTTGTTTCCAAACAGATCCTTTGTGGTTTATTAAAAACTTCAGTCTGCCTTCTAATTCTTCTATTATGAAACAAAAAATAATGGTGTCTTCATCCATTTTCTCCAGACATACACCATATGATAATGCAAAGACCACCATCATTATAAAAACTGTGTTTTTGCCCACCTAATACCACTTCGTATGGTAAATAGTAAAATAATACTAAGTTTTCTATGTCAACTTTTAGTGACTTCATGTTTGATCGATGAACCAGTGTAGTTCTATTTGTGATGGCAAATGTTTATTAGTAACGAAAGAATGGCGTTTTATTTGTTTGTGAAATTTGTGAACTCTAGCCTAATTGTAATTTATTTCTGGATTTGTGTTTTCATGCATGTAAAAGGTTAATTGCAAAAATACTTCACAGTATTTAAAGTAACTCTTTGCTGGGTTATTGATTAATTTAGCTGACTTGTCATTCTTCCCCCACAGGACCAAAGCTTTTCAAAGAACCCAGTGCTAAATCCAATAAGTATATAATCCAGAATGCTCTGGCACATTGCTGCTTGGCTGGAAAAGTGAATGAAGGTCAAAAGAAAAAGATACTGGAGGTAAGGGTATTTTTACTCTAAAGCATAAATGCCTATGTCAAACCATGACTAAGATACTAAGAAGACACGTGAGTATAAATGCAAATATTGAAAGGAATCTTTTTCTGAGATGACATCAGCTGTTATTAAAAGGTTTGAGGAATTTCTGTGGCTTGTTTCCTCTGAGCAGGAAGGTTCTCTAGTACAATAGAAACAACAGGTTTTCACATTGGACGTGCAACATGGGAAGTTGAATTAATTAAAAGGCATGTTAATTAACTAATAGCTACTATCTGTTGAATGTGGGAACTTGAGTATGAAGATTGTTACCATTTCTTCACACGCTTGCTTTTTGCAACATGAAAGAAATTCATTTTATTCATAAGGATCCTCCTATTGGTACCCTTGCATCTAAAGCTACTTTTTGGAAATAGCAAATGAGAAGTCAATACGGACTCCTTCAGTTCAAGTAGGAGAGCAAAATAACCCCTAGAAACCTCGGGAAAGAACAGCTGTAAAGTGGTCAAGCTTAACTCTAGAATGCAGCATGCATATTCAGAGCACATCTCAGAATTTCTGTTGGGTGGAGTAGGAATCTGAAGGTTTCAGCTAACAAAGAATCTTTGCTTCATACGTATCAACTGACTTATATAATAATATAATAATAATTTGACCAGGCTTCAGTGCATTTAGAGATGACTGAAACCCACTTTAGTACTGGCAGATATTTTGGGCACATCTGGACACATGTATATTTCCTGTTCCTAAACTTGCTTGGAAAGTTATAATGATTGGAAATAAGATGTTTTAACAGAAAGAGTTGCACATAAGTTTCAGCTCTGATAGAAAACAGATGAAAAATGACATTGATAATTTTGAATGTTTTCTAGCTACAATGCAAAATTCATGTTGTGAATCTTTCTTTCTTTTTTCTTTTTTTTCAAAGGAAATGGAGAAATCTGATGCCAATAATTTCTTAATCTTGTTCCGGGATTCAGGCTGCCAGTTCAGATCTCTGTATACATACTGCCCTGATACTGAAGAAATTAATAAATTAACAGGGATAGGTCCCAAATCTATCACTAAGAAAATGATTGAGGGACTATATAAATACAACTCTGACAGGAAGCAGTTTAGCCACATACCTGCTAAAACTTTGTCTGCCAGTGTTGATGCAATTACCATTCACAGCCATTTGTGGCAAACCAAGAGACCAGTAACTCCGAAGAAACTTTTACCCACCAAGGCATAGTAGATGAGAGAAATTTTGCTTCAGAGAATTATGATAAACTTGCACTTCATCTTTACTGCCTATAGGAAATAGATCTCTAGTTGCCAACAAGACTCTTAGAACTTAAAACTGGACACAAAGTTGTATTATCATGTCCAACTGGAATGTAAACACAGTGTTTAGGAGTGCAGAAGATTGTCGCTTAAGTGAATTCTTTGAGTGATTATGGAAATGTTTGACTTGTGTGGAGATCTGTATGTGCTAATACAACGTACGGAGTACGCTCTGTATTTTGTTTGGATACACTGAAGCACTGAATGTTCATCTTGAGTGAATCAAACTACACTTTTTTTTACATCCGTTGCCTTATATGTTTGTATTTGTGCTTGTCTTGAAATTCTGTTTCTCTCTTTAGAGAGAGAAATACTTCGTAATATGCTCAGTACCATGGAACTTTGCTTATTGACTCTTACACTAAAGACTCTACAATGGTATATGTTACAGAAAAACAGCTGAATGAGTCTGTTTTGCAAAATCCTTATTGAGTACTGTAATAAAATCAGCTCATTTTCCTAAGTAATTTTAATTGTTTTAGTTAAATAGTACTGATTTGCTTATAGACTAAACACTACAGCAAAAATCCTTGAGTTGTTTTAAAATTCCCTTCAAATAAATTATTTAGCAAGTCAGGGTGTAGTTGAATAAAGGAATTATTCCTGTCCTAGGAAGTTACCGTCTGAGGTTTAATGACTGACTACGTGCGTGTTCGTAATCCTATTAAAATGCAGAGCAAAAAGATTTGGCAGAACTCTAAACCAGTTTAAGCAAATGTGCATTATTTGGCATTGTTGCAGATAAAGAAAGAGCGCACAGTCAGCTACTGTGTCTCCACGACAGGAATAAAAGCTCATGAAAAACAGTCAGGACTAGATCGCTGATATTCGCCTGACAACACTAAAAATATTCAGAAGAATCACAGAGTACGCTGAGACACAGATCTTTTGGAAGCACCATATCTAATTCCCGCTGTCTGTAAGATTTAGGCCACTGCTCATTCTTCCTGCCTTCAGATCAGTTTTCCAGGGAATAGACAATTGATTTCAGAATTTTCAGTGTCTTAGTAAATTCTTTTCTTGACGTGTGCTAACAGATGATGGCTTGTGACACTTAACAATTATAAACACGGCAGAAATGGCCTAAGGGTGCATTTCAATAAATTGATGATATAACCATTTACAAAAATAAACTTTAAGCATATTTCAGTATTATTTACAAAGGGCTGCATTCTGTTTCAAAACAGTGTTTGATTATTTTACAGATGACTCTTCTGTTTCAGTGTTTCTCTTATAATTTGCTTTTAGCATAGCACTGTTCTGAAAAAAAAACAAAAACCAAACTACAAACTTGAAGCCTCCCCTAAATCTGTGGCTATTTTGGTAGTGTACACCAGAGGATTTGTTGGGGGAAAAATCTCATTCTCAGGAAAAGACTTGAATGATTTGTGATTCTGTTCTGTTTCAGTGTTGCGACACCTACATTAACATAAGACAGTGTTGTGCTATAAGTGTGTACTCCATTCTCTTTCATAGGGACGCTAAAGTTAAGTTTGTATTTCTCTCATTCAAGTGCTTTGAGAGAAACAATGCCTCACTACTATGATATACTCATTTACTTATATAAAGATGCACCTGAATGAGATACCATTAAACAATTTAGAACAGTACTTTTTTAAATTATTATGAAGCCTTAGGCATCAATGCATCTGGGTTACAAATATTTTCTCAAAAATGCTGTCAGTTTTACTGTAATTTATGTTCTTATATTTATGTATATTTGTTAAATCTGTAAAAAAGAAAAAAAAAAAAAGAAAAAACACTTTAAAATATATGTTTAATATGTTTGTGGCTCAAAATTATTTGTGGTTAGCAGATTCCTATTGCTTGCATGTATATCACCAGGATATGTAACTCTTATATTTCCAGTGTATACATATTGTGTATATAGCTATAAATAATATTAAATGGGGGCAAGAGGGTTTGCACATTCTGCCTGTTAGACAGTTCCTACAAATACCATTGTAGGAACATGTTGAATAACAGTATGAAATTGTGTATAATATACAGTGATAGAAGAAACCAGAAGGCTGGAATCAACTCTTACACATGTCGAAGGACTTGACAAGAAGTTTAATAATGGGAGGATTTTCATTTCTAAAACGTGTACTATGATTTAGCTGGTAATTTGCAACGCCATGAAGACACACACATCGATCTAATCAAAGTGAGCTTAAGTACGTAACAGAGGAATTGTCTGATTCATCTTAGATATCTGAATGTATTAAAGAAATCTACACTTGTCAACAGGTGAAAGATCTGTGCAATGTTTAAAAGTAGAATGTGAATAATGCAGCTGAAAAGTTCATTGCTCGCAGTATAAAGTTTTACTTAATACAGGAAAAGTAAAGCTAGATGTGCTTTTCCTTTTTAAGCCTGCAAATTTTCTAAGTACAGTGGGTCTATGGTTGGGATCATGTTTAAAAAAAAAATATTAAAAAAATTAAAATAAATTGAAAACATGAAAATAATAAGGAAGCTTTCCATGAAGGCCAGTATTTATCACTGACCTTTTCAGAACACACTGGTGCTTTCATCAGGGGTATTCCTATTGTTGCTATGACTGAATTGCCAAACTATCATGTTAGGTTTTGGAGCAAAATTTCGTATTCTAACAGTCACAACAGCTACTGATTTTTTTTATTTTATTTTAGGATGACTGTTAGTTTTTATTATTTGGCTGTTTAAAGCCAAATTCAGCTATTTAATTGATTTAATGGGCAATGTTGGAAAATGTACAGTGTATTGTGTGCTTACTTGTCCACTTCTATGGAGCATAGCTTCCATGTTTTTTCAGATGCTGTGCTGTAAAATATTGTCATTGCTACTTATGTGGTACCGTTGTAGTTTTTTCCTTTCATTTAAATAAAAGCATGGCACCAAATGTGTATTTATTTGTTCTCGTGTTTACACCTAAACAAAAATGGAAGCTATATGAAGTTCACATTCATGCTTAATTTTTCTCTTCATATGGTATTTCAGCAATGTAGAATTTTTAGGAAGTATGCAAATTTTTATTTCTCCTTTTTGTATTGCCGTCTTTCACACATAATTTAGCTTTTAAATGTTATTTGAACCAGGCTAATGAGTAACTAGGCTTCTTGTTGCAGTCTACACAGAGTTGTCCTGTTCTCTTCAGAGGTGAGTTCCACAATTTCAAGTCAACTGATAGAACTAACTGGACTACAGGGTTTTGTGTTTAAAAAAACCATACAAACTTACTGGTCAGTGTAATAGGGTTGCTTCAAAAGGGCAAGTTTTCAAGATGATCTCATCTTGAGCAAGATGATCAAGACAGCGAGTAAAGAGGGACTTGTGTGAAACAAGTTGTGTGTGTTAGTTTTGCAATTCTGAAGAGAAATTGTATTAAAAAAAAAAAAAAAAGCCCTCCATTTCAGATAGATTAATGAGTGTTTTTTTCCATCCTAAGTTTTACCTGTGTGTGTTTTGTGCTGGACTGCAGAGCAAGAGCAAGGAGTTCTGCTGAAATGGGACATGACATCACTGCAATACTAACAGGCAAACTGAATCGTTGTTCTGACGTAAATTATGTCTAAATATTCAGATCTACTCTAAGGGCAGCTTCGATAAGATAGGAAATTCAATACCTGGACTTCTAGCAGTGAATTTAAAACTGATATAGATGAAAACGAATAGTTTTCCCTCCTTTCCCTCAAAACTGCTTATTTTTCAGCCAGCTCAGTCACTTCCCAGTATAGCATTACAGAGGAGAACGTACAAATGCAGTGTTCAATGTGCATATACTTTAAAACTTGCTTGAATGTGAAAATAACAGAACATGTAAAGATTTGAATGGGTCTGTTATAATCCCTAAAAAGCATAAAGATGCTTTGCCCAAACTGCTGAATGCTGGTGGCAGATAATGCGCAAGGTCAGGATTCCAAGAATGTGTCTTAGCCCTGTTGATATGGTATGTGGCCACCTGCACTATCTATAAAATGTCCCTTTTTTTCTCAAAGGCAGTGCGAAACAGACTGCAGTGCCTTGCCTTGTTAGTAGCCAGCGCAGAACTGCTCTACTAATCCTGATTTTCAAGCTCTTTAATACCCACGCCCAACAGCTTTACTATTCACGGAGTCGCCTTCTTGTGCCGTAATGACTAGGGAGTTCAAAGCAAGCTGATGCCGCCCCAAAGATGTCCTGTGCCAGAGTAAAGTTTCAAACGACCAAAGAACAGGAGCTTCTATCTCCCCTTTTCCAATAGGATGCTTCCACATATCCTTTCCAGAATTATTAACCTCTCAAGCAGGCACATCAAGTAATGCTAATGGTTCATCCCCCTCCCCGAGGGCAGATCCTGGGTTCAGGAAATCTCTTTCAAGACTGTAGGAATTTACTGCTTCCCTGGGAAGAAGAGCACTATATTCTCTGCAGGAAACAGAATAGTTTTAAATTCAGAATTTATTCCTTTGGAGTCTGTAACTTGGGAGAAGCCTTACTGTTCTTTCATACCAGAACTCTTACCCTCCAGAGGTGGAGTCTCAGAGATTTGATCTCCAGACCTCCCCTGAAAACAGTTACTGCGCAAGAGATCGGTAACCCACAGTAAAGCCATTGAGAAATTGAGATAAAATTTTAAAATGTATGTGCTCGGCTATTGCTTGGTTAGCTTAAAGTGCTTTTTCATTCATTCTGCAACATTCTGCAAATGTTTTTAAGTCATCTTATTTTTCCTCTTTCTATCATTGCTGTTACGTCACTTGTATTAGGAAACAGAAATGAAATTTTCTATTAATCTTTGACTCTGGATGTAATCAAGCAACAGGCGATAGCTTTCGCAGCAGAAGGGAGGGGTCAGTGTTTTAGCTAGAGAACCCAGCCAGCCTTTTGGGATGCGGTGCTGGGACCTCGGTGCTGCAGAAGGAGCTGGCAGCTTCCAATCCTGGCTCATCCTCTGCGGAGTCACTGCTGCTCAGCCAGGTGGCACCTTGCCCACGCTGCTCCTCACGGGCCTGACTGCAGGACATCTCTGCGCATTCCTTTCAGAAGAAAGAAAGAGAACAATGTTATGAGGACATTTCCCAGCTGCACTTCAGCTGATTCTTAACGAAACAGTTTGCAAGCTGAATCAATGCACTGTGCTACTTGGCATTTTTAGCTATCAGTGTGAGAGAACCCAGATTGTTCCCTGACAACCTGTCACACAACGCACACGTGTAATTAAAAGCGAATCGGGTCTCTCCTTCCTCAATTAGAAGGCTGTCATCCTCCATTTCGAC
>JAOWBP010004015.1:6631436-6652614 GCA_028571105.1 Tragopan temminckii
TTTGGTGTGTGTTTAGCTACTTCTGTGTTAGAGAATGAGGTTTGGTAGAAGAAAAACAATTGTTTTGTCATATTGCTTTCTCGTTATGTTAATGTAATTGTGTCCTCTTCCTGGATTATGTCTTGAAAAACAGGTGAACTTGCACTTATGCAGCAATATGATGATGATTGATTGAAGGTTGCTTTCCAGCCAGTCTCAGTTTTTATTTCCAGTAAAATAACATTGATCAGGCCAGGGGGATTATTTTCACTAAGGAGATTTCAGAAGACTTCTTAGGCTTTGTTAAAACATCAAGTTAATGTAATGTTTGTATCACGAAAGTTGTTTTTTTTTCTTTCCATTTGCGTTTCTTTACTTCTGATGTTTGTTCTACTGCACAAGTTACTTTAATTCATGGTGAGCGTTTTGTTTTTTGCTTTGTCTTGCTTTCTCAAATATGTTGTGCATGTTTCTGTTGTTGGGTTTTGATTCAAAAACTGAAAACCAGACAGGAAACTTAAAACATTTACAGTTTTGGTCCCTGTATGCATCTGGCTATGTTTGCAAACAGCACGTAAGAAAATGGTATTTCAATGTGCATAATAATTAGGCATTACTGTTTCTCTTTGTAGAGTGCTCATCTGGCTATGATCGATACTCTTATGATGGCTTACACTGTCGAAATGGTCAGCGTTGAGAAAGTGATTGCATGCACTCAGCAGTATTCATCCTTTTTCCAAGCTACGGATCTACCTTATGACATAGAGGATGCTGTCATGTTCTGGATAAACAAGGTATGAACAATGGAAAAGCAAACCATGATTTTATTTGTAGTCTGTAAGATTGTATTAGAGATGAGTGGGTAAGGATATGTATATACATAGGTGTATCTGACAGGGAATGTTTTTCATCTGCTGTTTGTGGATAACAAAAAGAGAAGTTTGCAGAAATCAGTTCAACTAGTTATGTGAACTAGATAAATGAGAAGTCTAAATTAAATAGAATAATACAACTTGCATATGGCATGTTAACAGTTGCTGTCACGTTGAGATACCGTGTTGGCTGGTTGAGTGTCTCCTGTTGGCTATGTTAGAAGAGCTACTTTCTTATTCAGTAATTTATCATGATTTAAAAGCGAAGTGTTCTGTTTGTGTTTGAACGCATATTGCTTGAGATTGTTTACTTTCACCACATAATCAAATCAAATGACAGCAATACGCTCATAATCAAATACAATTAAACATAATAAAGGGCAGAGTTGTTAATACAGCATAAAGATAAACATAAGTGACCTAGACCGCAGCTGAAATGTTGACATTTGCAGGTTACACTTCACAGCTTTGGAATCAGAAATATCTGTTAAATCTTTTCAGCAAACTTAGCGTAGTGATTTACAGACCGTAAGAAAACTTGCAATTTCCACAGTTCGTTTCTTTTGTCTCTAGGTAAATGAACATTTGAAAGACATAATGGAACAGGAACAAAAACTTAAAGAGCATCACAGTGCAGAATCTGCAGGAGGTCAGAAGGTATGTGCTGGAGTTAAAATAATTTAATCGAGGACAAGCGTTCATTGTAAATAACAGTTGCTTAGATATGGTATGTATTGGTAAATATACATTTGCAAACACTGAACTTTCTAACTGTTTGTTACAGAATGCAAGTTTTTAGTTTTCATAAAGTCATAGAATGTAGTGAATTGGAAGGGACACACAAAGATCACAGAATCCAACTCCTATTTCTTTTTTAAATTAGTTTCATGACTTCCATGAAGTTATTCCTTTCAAACGTAACAATAGTAAAGTTGCACTTTTTATTCCCAGTTGTCCCTAATGACAATTCAGTCTTTGACAGCAAGAAAGCATCTGTTACAGTGGTTGTAAGAAATTAAGATTAATGAATACTTCCTAGATAATTTCAAACTGCAGTTGAGTCAACTGTGAAAAAGGAAAGCACGTTTTATACATGTTTTTTTCAGTGTTCACCCTTGTGAATTACATGCATCTCAAAAGAGATAAATCTGCATGTGGCATCATGGGAAGGATTGCTTTATGATCCAAGATGTTTATTCCAACTTTTTTGATGTGAACAATAAAAGTTATTTAATACATTTTCCTAAAAGGGTGTGGGTATTTTGTTTAGTTTCTTTTGTTTGTTTGTGAAGTTCAGTCAATAAAATAGCATTATGCCCATTTAAATGTGGAAAGATTGCATGCAGTTCCAGAGTGAATAAATTTGCATGTTTAGTATGTTTCTGGATAACTCTATCCTAGCTGAAAATAACAAAAAGTAAGTCACTTTTGAAAGATGTGAATAGTTCTTGAAATCAGTGTGCGTTAGAATCTTTATATGGTTAACCGCAGTGATGGAAAAAAAAAAAAAAAAAGCCCACACATATAAGAGCAATTACATAAAATTATCAGTATTTGTAAAACAAAAAAAATCAGTAATGTTTATTCTCACTTAAATTACAATTTGAGTTTTGTTAGGAGTGTCAAGATAAAGTTTGTATTTGTCATTGTTCTTGAATTAACTATTGAAATAGACTGCATGGTCCATAACCATATCCCATAAATAAACCCAGTGGATTGAAAAACTTGCCTAAAGTTAGTGTGAGCATGTGTAATGGTTCTGTTGTATGAATTATTGATCTCTAACACAGAACCTATTCTGTTGACCAGATTACAAATGCATTTGCAAAATAGCAATCATTCGACTGTTGACAAATAATGGAAAAAAAAATAATTCTTTCTATAATATACACTGAGTTTTAGATAGTGTTGTTCCAGGTGCATGTTAGGTTATTTGCCTTGGTGTGAGATTCAGCAGCATAAATTACATTGTCAGGTATTCATGCTATGAGTATATAGTGGTATACCCTTATCTATTAGCTGGAAAACTTAATGTGGGTAAAATGTCAGGCTTCAGTTGACCCCTGGATGTCTCTTCTGCTAGCCCGAGTTCATTGCAGATTATATTGCAGGTTGGTTTGTTGTTTTTTTGGTTTTTTTTTTTTTTTTACAAATAACGTTTGTACAGAAAGATTCAAGACTGCAATGGTAAGTGGAATCTGCTTTTAGAAAATAAGTCTAGGATCTGAAACATTGAGTCACTTGTAGTTGTATTTAAGGAATTTAAATCTCTTACTTTGTTATATGCAGGAAGATGGTAAGATTCAGATGGTAACTCAGATTGTTATTTTGGGTTTTCTTTGAGAAACACTGGTCTGTTCAACTGATGATTAACTGTTGTTTTTTTTTTAATGTAACAGTATTTACCAAAATGAGATTTAGAAAACATATTAAACATATGCCTAAAACTGGTATTTCCTAACTGCAAATCATACTGAATGCAAACTTTCCACAGAAAACTATGAAGAAAATATTTTATAAATCAGTTGTTCATATTTTCTGTTAAACTATGAAGAGACTCTTGTCAAGCATCTGCTAGCATTTATCTTTGGACTACAGTGTCTGATTATTTGTCTCAATATTCCATCAGCTCATGCATTCTTCTTTTTATAGTATGAAATCAGTGACATGTCCTGTTACTTTATGGCATTGACCCTCCCTCTCACATATCTCAGCAAAGCTGTGAAAAAACTGACTAAATTTTTGTACAAGATTTGGCTATTAGTGAAATGTGTACAGTTTCTTGTCTGAGTACTTATTAGTGTGGTTTTCCCTTATTATTTTATTCTATCTTATGCCTGGGTTTAGTTACCATCAGTAATCTTTACTGAATTGAAAAGGGGATGGATGGGTTTGATGATTGCCATTGTATAAACCAAAATAATATAATTACACACTTTGCCAGTTTCCTGGAGAAACTAATTGATAGTTCCACATGTTTACTGCAGCTTAGCATTCTCAGGCTGAGTCTCTATTTTTTTAATTTAGGTTTGTCATATTGCCCACGTGGTAACAAGTTCTAAAGGTGATGATTCCATTCTAAAAATTTAACTGATTTTGCAATCTTCCTTCTGCTCTGGCTCAACTCCTTCAGAACCTTGTTTTAGCATTTCTAAGTTGAGATTGGGCTTTGAATCCAAACTAAGTTTAATTAACAATGTCTTATATGCTGAATTAGAGAGGTGGCCAAACTACCACGCGAAGCATAGGTCATTCTTGTGATTAGGATGAGCTCTTCTCAACTTCTGGCCAAGAATCAGCAAAGCTCAACACTGGAAAACTGAAATCAAGTTAATGACTAAACTCCTTAATTTTTTTCTAATCTCTAGTGTGATAAAACCTTAAATGTATCAGTTATAAGAAAGACATTGAACATAATGCCTTATCTTGTTGAAAATCTGTTGTGAACTTTCTTGTAATAAATAGTAAATCTCTGTATTGCTAAAGAAGTGAAGTATCATAGAAATAAATGATACAGCTGGTAAGATAGACTTAACTATTTCTGAATAGTTGCAAATAGTATTAACAGATTATGAGATTGCTTTTGTTTTCCTTCACTTTCTTCTGCTGCTAGCTTCCTGTAGAAGATAAGAGAGGAAGGAGTATGTATGCTTTTTAGCTCCAGGTAGTCCCCTGTGGATCTTGATCTGCTGGTGCTTTGTGGTCATCTCATCTGTTTCTGGTAGAGTCTCTGCATCTTTCAGAATTAGGATTTGAAGTTTGTAGTAGCTTTGGTTTTCAGGCTTCAGTTGAACAATATGTTGTAAATGTACAGTTGCACTGGTTAAACTAATGACTTGCAGTGAAATCAGAGCTTTCTCTTAAACTGTTACATCTCTTTTGTGATTTAGACTGAGTCAGCATTTAGCAAAATCAATGCAAATGCCTTGAGGAAAAACAAATTTCAGAGTATTTACCCCAAGACCTAAACTCTTTAAGCATTTTAAAATTGGTTTAAACAGTGCAACTTTTTGTGTGAAGGTAAAACACTAACACTATAGTTCCACAATCATTTAAATTTATTGTAAGTCCCCACTGCTAGCAAAAGTTAACCCATCGTAAGATGGCTTTGGAGCAGGATGAACTTCCTTATCTACTTAATGCACAGCTGCATGAATATTAATGATGGTACAAGGAAGAGAGCAGTAACCAAGGGCCTGATGAAGGGCATGACTTCGGTTGTTTGGGTTTTTTTGGCACCGTAGGATGAATTTATGCAGAGTTAAATTTATGTTGGAATCATGTTTAAAACTTGATTTGTAGGAGATAAAAGAATCTTCTTGTAAGACTGCAGGTTTTCACCTGAGACTGTTTTTAATTTTCTCATGGAAAAAAAAAAGGAAAAAAACCCCATGAAATCAAGTCAGGATTACCTTGTCAGATTTTTTTAGTGACTGATCAGTTCTTAGTAATTTCCATATTAATAATTTTGTTGCTGTTCATACGAAGTACAAGTTTGAGAGCCATTGAATTCCCATTGTGTTGTTCCAAGGGGTTTCAGCTTTTCTTTATCTGTTCAAGTGCAGAAAGATCCACCAACAGTATGTTTCACCTTACATTTTTAGGTCAAATTTGTATTTTTGATAATGTGTCAGTTTAGAATGTATGTACCAGCTCTGATCATTTCTCTGTGAATAGTCAAACCTCCTTCTACGTTTCAGGTCATTGCACATCATGCAGCTGATGCTAATATGATTTGTCATTGCAAAAATAACTGCTTGCACTTCTTGTTGTTCTGAAAACTGCTGTATGACTGTTCAAAAATATTCTAAGCATTATAAACC
The DNA here is from genome assembly GCA_028571105.1 of Tragopan temminckii. NCBI lineage: Eukaryota > Metazoa > Chordata > Aves > Galliformes > Phasianidae > Tragopan > Tragopan temminckii. Next base: position 6,637,111 of record JAOWBP010004015.1, read on the forward strand.
TGTTTGGCTTTGAAGTGACTAATGCAAACTTCACTGCAGTTGGTTGTAATGTACTACAGCGTGTTTATACCTTTTTTCATTGCTTTAGCTTCCCTGCTTCTCCATATATGCTGCTGGAGTTCATTTTGATACTTGCGAAATCATAATTTCAAGTCTCAAATGAATTCTTTAGTCAGATTGCATATTCAGGGTACAATTACATGTGTGAAAGCACTTAACAGAACTGCATTGGTATGACAGTCTTATCTATTTATGTGGGAAAATGATAATGTTGATTTACTAAGACTGAAGATGCATATTTCTACAGTATTTTTTGTGCTAATTAGTTGAATATACAGTGGCTATAGTGCTCTAATGTTTATCATTAAATTATAATTTACTGTTATACAAAATGAGAATGTTGAAGAAAATTGCTTTGTGAAAATGGTGAAATCTGATAAATTGTTCCTGTTTTTTTTTTTTTTTTGCTTTCTGCTTTTATTCTTTTTTTTTTCCTACTGCTTCCTCTGAAGTCTCCTACCAAATGGTATTGGAAACTGGTTCCTGTAAGTTTGCCCAACTGCTTCACTTTGATCAATTAGCTTATTTTGGGAATGGCTTCGTCCATGTCATGCTGGTCTAATTATTCATTTCATTTATCTCTTCGAGATAATTTGTTAAGAGATTACTCTGAAAAGCTGTTCATAATAAAGATAAAGAAACAAAATAACCCTCAAACACCCTGCTTTGCAAGGTAGTCTATGCAAGATAAGTGCAAGATATGATGCTGGGTGACATTTACCATTGCTTTGTGTAAGCTGATGCTACCAGTTGTTAATGTTTTTCAAAATACTTTCTCAAAGAATTCCAGTAAGTATATGCTATTTCATATTGACTTTAAAAAACAAAACAAACAAACAAAAACCTTGCAGAAATAATTTTTGATTGCGGATTGCATATGGAAACTGAAACTTTCTGATGCGTTTTAATGTGCAATCATTTCACAGTTTGTCTAGAATTCCTTAATATTTTGACTGATTTAAGATAGTTCTCTTTCCACAGAAAGTAATCAAAAACAATCTATTGATAATGAGACCATAATTTCATTAACAGCAGTAGAAAGTGACTAGTTCCATGTACTATTAAACTTTGTTTTCCGTTTGTTGCACTTCTGCGGGGTTATCGCTATCATACAGTAACTTGCCCCTGAAATGCACTCCTATTATTGATTCTACAGCAGGTTTTGCAATACGGATAACGTCTTTCCATGAGAGGCACACGCTGTTTAGCTTGGGAATAAGCTAGTCAGTTGTTAAGATACGTGCAGAACTGCGTATTTCTGGTCCGAACTCCAGAGAACTAATCTCTTATGGCTTCAATCTGAGGATTATCAAATAATTGATTTAGCAGTTGCTCAGGTCTTGGTTATTGTAACTAGTAAAATATTGCTCATACTTTGCAAGGAAAATTAAATAACAAGGCAGGTGCATGTAGGCAGCACCAGACATGACATGGTGTTCCTGGTGTTGGGATTAAAAAAATAAGTAAAAAGGTTCAAGCACACTTTTCAGTAAACTAATCAGTATGTAAATTCTTAATAATTTGTGCCCTACCAGCAATTTCTCTGTAATGCTCTCGATTACAACTGTGACATTTATACACACAAAGACTCTGCTCTTCACAGTATAATCCATTAACTTCATTTTTGAATTAAATGGAGGGAATAATGGAGAAAAAAAAAAAGGAAAAGCCTTTTACTGCTTCACAGAAAACCAAGCACATTTTTGTTGATGTTGTTCTATTGATACAAAGAAGTGGCTACTTCACAGTAGTTTCAGAATATTTTTATTCTATTTTTGTCTACAGTGTTAGTTTAGTAAACTGACTTGATTAAAAATTGAAACCTGTAACCTAAATTCACCTGCCTGTTGTCCATAAACAACTTGTACTAGAGGTATTTACTTTGAGCCTGTTACTTGAGTAGAGAAACAATTGAAACCCTAGTGCTACTGATAATACAGTAGGAAAGCAGTAGCTCAAATGTTCTGTTAGTTCAACCACTTTTCTCATCTCTTCACTTTACATAGTGCAGATGTTCAATAGTGGGATAGGCCTCAGCATGTAGGCAGCTGCAAAGTTACTCTGAGAAGTGAATTTATAGCACATTTCTAAAGGTAAAGGCATCACTGTTGTGTGTTAATGATTACCTCAGAATACACACAAGCTCTTCAGACAGTAGCTGATGGGCTTTTAGTTTTTAGCTAACCTTGTTCATATGCCAGTGTCTTCACTACACTGAGATTTGTCCAAGTGGAATAAGCTCAAAGATGCCAATTCAGGCTGGTTTGTATAGGAAACAAGATATTTGTATTAGCATTTATGTTTAAATGAGCACTGCAGCATTATAATATATATAGAGATTTGTTTGTCTCTTGCATTATATATTTATTAGCAAAGATTACTTCTGAATAGAAGACTTTCTTCAAATGGGAGTTAATTAAAAATGCAGTGCAATTACCAGTGTCTGCTGTTTTTCGATATAATTTCTTTTATCTTTTCTGCTAAATTGAAACACTATGCCTGTTACACCTTAATGAACCTAGCATGGCAGGTTACATTTGTTTATTTTCCAGAATTGATGTGCTTGGCGTACTCTGCAGTGAATTAAGTCCTCTTTCTAGGTTCACTTTAATGATTTGACACAGTTTCCAGGCACTGTTCATAAGGCTACTTTGAGGCATCCTTGGAGTGACAGCAGGCTTTCGCAGAATTTACTATGCAAGACCATTCCATTATTAATTTAAAATATTTTTCAGTACTCCATTAAAAAGATGATACTTAAAAGGAATATATAAAATATTACAGAACTATTTGGGCCATAATTTTAGAGTCCATCTATATCCTGTCTCTTCTAACATTATTCTGTAATTAAATCATAATATTTAACTGACTGAGTTAAATATGGGAGGGAAAGTGCAGAGACCTATTCATGTTGTATTTGAAACTTAAAGGGTTTTTATCATAGTTTATCATAGTATTGCCTGAGAATGAAAAAAGAAACTTTCAGTGCAAGCAAATTGGCCTGTTTTCTCATGTTTAACGAGAAGAATTATTAGTAATTCATTTAATGTTAGTGAATATTTAGCGTAGCATGCAAAATACTTGATGCAAATACCAGTCCATTTCAAATATGAAGACAAACTCTCCATTTTTAATTGGTTACTATTTATTAATTAACCAATTACTAATATTAATTTGTTAAAGTACAAGTTTCCTGGGCTTAATAGAAGCCCTTAATTTTCCTAGAACAGATATCTTGTATTACTAGACTAGATTTGTGCTTCTTGGGCCTTTAAGAAGACACTAATGTGCACTACAGATAATTCCCTGTCATTCTTAACAGAAATCTAGTGACAATAAGTATAGCCTTCAGGGTTAGTCTGTGGTTCTACAGGCTTTTTTTTTTTTTTTTTTTCCTCCAACAAAGCTGGATGAGACAGTTCCCACCCCACCCATAAAGCCTTCAGCTCTGCCAACTCAATTGCTGTAGGAACAAAGGGAAAAGAGTTTTTGGTGGAGCAAAAGTTTTATCATGCAGCCCTATCAGCAACTGCACCAGTACAACTGAAAGGTGGAGAGTAGCAGACAGGAACTTGCAGCTTCAGCTTTGATAGAATCTTAGAATGGCTTGGGTTTAAAGGGAACTTAAACATCATCTAATTCCAACACCCTGCCCTGGGCAAGGTTGCCACCCACCAGATCAGGCTGCCCCGTGCCTAACCTAGCCTTGAATGCCTCCAGGGATGGGGCATCCCCAGTTTCTCTGGGCAGTTTGTTCCAGTTCCTTGCCACTAAAGAATTTCTTCCCAACATCTGACTGTTGTGCTTTAACTCTCTTTTAGTTTAAAACTGTTCCCCTTGTCTTGTAACTGTAAGACCATGTAAAATGTTGGCCTCCATTTTGTTTATAAGGTCCCTTTAAATACCAAATGTCTTCAATGGGGGTCTCCCAGAGCCTTCTGGGAGCTTCTTCAAAAGCTTCACCAAATTCCTACAAGGCTGGTTTCCAGCTTAATGTGTGTATTTCTATGAAATTTACTTTATTACTAAAATTTACTTAGAAACACTCTTGGCATTATAATTGTGTGATATGAATGAGAAAGTAATCGTTTGGTGCTGTTTTAAAAATAAAGCGTAGTAAATATTAACAAATGAAAATCTTCCATCTCCATTTGTTTTCTCAGGAAGTATTGAAAAGAAATTCAGGTCATAAATAACATTTAAGCTAGCTGTCTCCCTTTCCCTCTCATCCTGCCCCCAAAAGAAAACCATAAAAATGTATTAATTGCAGGTAAATGCTATCTTAGTATCCTAAACTAATGACCCCTTTGTATACTGAGTTGTTATTCAAAATATTTCCTTTTTCTAGCTGGGCTGTAGCCTGGCCTTAACACTTGACCATTAATGCTTCTTTATGTTTGGAACTGCTTACAGTGAAACTTACTAGTAATAAAATGTAGTTGATGCAGATTTCCTTGTTTCTGAACTTGCTGTTAAGTCAGTTATGTTATTGAGATTTTGGGAAAGCTTGTGCATTAACTTCGTAGTCATTTGCATTGCTGATAAAATGAAGTTATGATCTTCACAGCAGATCGGGGTCTGTCGTGTGTTTACATGCAGATCCCTTCTGGTTGAATAGAAATGGGTGCAAGATGTTAAGTAGTTTTCATTATATTTAGCTGTACAGAGATCATAAAAATTTGGTAGTTTAGAAGGAAGGTGTCAATACTGTCATATAGGCTCCTTTTCTCTTAACTATTATTTCTGGCATTCAAAACAAAGTGTGAAGTGAAAAGTTCTAGGAAATCTGAAATGAAGAGTATTGAGTTATTTATTGAATGTTGCTTTTTCATAGAGTGTAAAACCTGCAATACAAATCTGTTTATTTATATGTTTCAGAGCCTTTGTGTCTCTTAATCCCTTCATTCTATATTGTAGGCCCGTTACAGGAAGGAACAAACATTGCTCAAGCAGCTGCCCTGCATTCCATTGGTGGAAAATTTGCTGAAAGATGGTACAGATGGTTGTGCTTTGGCAGCCCTGATCCACTTCTACTGTCCAGATATTGTTAAACTCGAGGGTATGTCTAAGTTGAAATATCTTTATATATATATGTAAAGAAAGATGCTGAATAAGATGTGTCAGAGTCTGAGTCTGACAGTGATGGATTTAGTATTCATGTTTTACCTATGTATTTTTAAACTTAAATAACAAGAATCACCGTGTCCTTCCATATTATTTACTCTTATGTTGTCACACAGATACAAGTGTATGACAGTATGTTATTGCAGATATGACTCTGGCAATGCTTCTGTTGCCGTGCCACAAAATTTGCAACTATCTGGAAAACACTGATTCTTGAAACTGCGTAAGTGCTTTCTTGTGTGTCTGAGCAGTTACAGATATAAAACACGGAAGGGTCACTTCTGTCTTTCACAGAAAAGTAGACAAACTGCGTAGCTGCCCTGTATGGCAGATAATAGTTGATTTATGTTCAGGGTTTTTCTCTGTTATTTAAGTATATCGTGGATAAACAAGAGCACATGGTGTAGAACATACTGGTGTGATGCTGTTCTACAATAGCCATTTTCTGATGATGAGCAGCTTTATCTTTGTACTGTGGCCTGGTTCAAGTCATATCTTCCTCTTGGCAATTTGAGAGCGTCTTGCAGCTGTAAAATGTCTTGGCAGCTAACACCCATCATTTTCTGCCTGTGTTCTGTCCGTGATACCTTTGATGTCGTGGGAACACTTGTATATATCCTCATCCTAAGAAATCCAGGAATATGAACAAGGATATAAAGGTACTGGAATATGGAGTTCATATGCACAACCACTTTACAGGAAGCTTCTAGCCCAGTAGGCTTTGAAGATTAAAGACACTAAGATGCATACATTCATCGTTCTTTGGCTTGTGAATTTTTGAAAATACAACTTTAAGTTTATATAAATGTTGCAGCCAAGTATTTACAATTGTATATGATTTGAGAGAAGTTAGTATTTGGGTTGTGTTTAAACTGGGTAACATACTGTTTTTAGTATGACTGTAACATAGACTTTCCAAAGGATCTTTTATACTGTTTCAGGATGACATATACTTAACAACACATTGCTTAAGCATTTGTCTTTTAGCACATTGAAATACAACAAGACACTTGTCATCTTTGAACTTTGACTTTTATGTTCATTAGGTGTCTTGCCCTAAAGACATAAAAATGTGTGCCATTGTCTCAGAAATAAATTTGAAAATACTCTAAGCAAATAGAAACACTGTAAGAAACTGCTCCAGTCTTCTCTGTGTTTAGGTAATACTGCATTTGATACAAGTTAAGCTTCATTAAGATTTTATTCTCTATTGGAACTGAGGAAGGCAGATAACAAAGATGGATATGCAGAAGTGCTTAAAAATGCACTAATAACAAGGAGAAAAATATGAATCCAGACTACACAGCTCTAAAATAAATGCTTTCTTCTTGTTAAGGCTTAATTTAACTTCAAAATCTAGGTTTCCTTCTAGGAATATAAGACTGTGTCAGTGAGACGAAAGATGGGCTGTTGATTAAAATTATATAATTCCTTTCATGACTTATCATGTTCTATCTTAAAACTGTCTAGCTTTTTAAAACCTGTACTTCAGACTGTTGCAGAGCCTCACTTTCATAATTTTGAGTATTATTTTTGTTTCCTGCTGAAATATGCTTGTAGCCTGTCTTCATGCATTTGTTGTTCTCCAGCAGTGCCCTTAACTGTAATAGCTTCTAATTCAATGTCTTCTCCTCCAATATGTTTTCTTCCTGCTGTTTTGCTCAGGCTACCAAATCCAGCCTTTTCATTCTCACCTTATGAAGTAGATGTCAATTCTTGTTATTATCTTAAATAATTTTTTTTTTTCAACCAGTGTACTTTTGGTTCATCTTCTTTAAATGTGGGTGGTTATAACTGCACACAGAAATCCAGACTGGCATCTTGTTACTGCCTTGTACCAAGACTTCCCTGTCAGTACTAGAAACAGGTTTGCTGATGCATTCTAGCATCATTTGCTTTTTTCTGCGTGATGCTGAAATCTCATAGACCATCTTTACATGAGTTAATACACGATACCTTCCTTCTCTGTATCAATTTCAGATACTGAATCATGTTAGAATTCTATTAGGTTAAATGCATCAGTTTGAAATTTTTCACTGCTAAACTTAATTTCATTTTGATCAGTTTAGCCAAATGTTATTTCCCTCAATATTATACAGGGGATTGATTGGGGTGATAGAATATTTTTGAGTTCCTCAGGATGGGAACCCTTAACCTGCTAGCATCCAAGTAGATTCTTTATTCAAAGGCAACTTGAAGCCTATGCACTTGAAAACTTTCCTCAAGCTCCGTCATCCACTGTCGCTTTGTGGGGGGAGGAACAACAACATATGCTCGGGAAGTGTATTTACTTTCTTTTATTTTCTTCAGTTTTGCGTTTTACAATAGCTTTTTTTTTTTTTCCACTTCCAAGTAACTGTCATAAACAGAGAACCAGGCAGTGAGCTGGGTGTAAGGTACTTAGAACGTACTGTGTAACTGCATGGTTCTATTCACTGCTATCAGTGCTTAGTTGTAAAGTAGCACATTGAAACATAAGGGTGGTAATTCATGAATCAGAGGCTTCTGATCTTTGTAAAGATTTGCATCAAACATGGGAATCCACAATAGCAAATATATAAGACTAAACTGATGCTGCATTTATGGGAAAAATTCAGAGTAAATGGCATGAAAATGTACTCTATATATGAAGAGAGCTTTGTGGAAGAAGCATGCATTCCTGTATAGAAAAGCTAAACAAAGAAATGGTTTTGAGTGATTAAATATTGGGTTTTTATTTTATGAAAATAGCAGGAGATCAAAGCAAGAAAAAATAAACTTGTCAATAGTTCAAAGAAATGTTTAGATATTTTTCTGAAGATACAAAACTGTATTAAGATACAACATAGTACTGTCATTTCTTAAGTTTCTGAAATAGGAAAATAAATCTCCATATGCAGAAAAGAAAAAGTCAAATTTGGATTTATCCAGAAATGCTCCAGAAATCCAGCAAAAACAAGAGCTCTTACTGCATATCAGAAACTATATCTAATCTTCACTTCTATTCTTCTTTTGTAGATATTTGTTTGAAAGAGACTATGTCTTTGGCTGACAGCCTGTATAACCTACAGCTGATTCAAGAATTTTGTCAGGAATACCTTAACCAGTGTTGCCATTTCAGTCTTGAAGATATGCTCTATGCAGCTTCTTCAGTAAAGGTAAAAAAAATAAAAAATTAAAGACTTACAAAATATAAGCAGTGTCCATGGGGCTGTTTTTTCTAGTAGTATAATCAAGCCTTTTGATTTGTGGCTGAGTGTAAGAGAGTATTGCATCTTTTGTGGTACAACAAGCAACAAATTTCAGCAGGATGTAAAACTTCCTTCTTTTGGCAGCTATGTTGTTCTACTAATTTTAAGCTATTTTTAAAAGAAAACATTTATGCAAACTTTGATTTTGTGCAAAATGATTTCACACTTTATCTTCTTTCTTACTGTTGGTTTAAAAAGTGAAGTAGCAGTCTGCATTAGTTTTAATTTTTAAGACACAAAAGTACAAAATTTTGAGTTGCTGTTCATTGAATTATTGCTCATTGTCATTATTCATTTGTGTCTACAGTAATTTCATGGGTTTTGAGCCTTAAAGATTTTTTTACTTTGGTAAATGTGTTCTGTTCTGTATACTGTTAATTTTTTTTCAGGTTTTGCTCTCCCAAGTTTATTTCACTGAAAAATATAAGCAGGGACACAGCTCCAAAAACCGATTTTTTTTAAATAAACAAACACTTTTTTGTCATCCTAAGATTCAAATCTTTTCAGAAGGTTAAAAACATTTGGTTATCTTTTCATTTTTAAACAGTGTGGAAAGTCAGAATAATTGATTTATTTCTTGTCTAACTGTAACTTTAGTTCTTCATTATTGTGCTTTTCTAAATTTTTTTTTCTTGTATAAATGCTCTTTATTTGCTTAAGATTCTTGTTGGCCTGCCTTAGGGAATGAAATATTATTATGGAGTCAGCATATCCATTGCAGACGGTCTGTAATTGGTTTCTAAATATCTGGGTCATTTCACTGCTTTTTATGATTTTTACTGCACTCTCCCAAGCTGAGTCACAGAGGCCGGAGCCTGAATGCAGACAGCTTTGTTGTCTCCTGTAGGGCTGAACCCAATCCTTTTCAAATAAGTAATAAGCTGCCAGGATGAGTAAGGGCAGCAGGACCAGCCCCTCTAAGTCTAGACTACTTAGGCATTGCTGTTTTATTTTGTATATGCAAAGCTGTCTAGTGACTGCTTTCAATCAGCTTTTGGTGTTTTTAAATTTCATATAAAGTAGTTTACCTACGTCCTTGTAATAAGTCTGTTGTATTGCAGCCTCTTGTCTGTGGTTTCCCATGTGGTCCTACACACACGCGCACACACACACGTTTGAATTATGTCACAAACCAATATAAATAATAAACAATAAGAAGCTTAGTTTAAATATTTTGTCAATATCCCACTGCATCATTTTTAACACTTCTGAAATGCTACAGGCTTGATAATTTCGCAGTTTCTGAATGGTGTTTTTAAAGGGAGTTTAGAGTTATTTAAAAGATTTTAGAGCATTTCTACGACTGAGAAGGGGCCTTTTGTGACCATGTTTTTACAAGTTGCTGTGGTGTGGGTACTTAGATGTAAATTCTACAGAGTTGGACTGCCAAGTTGTTCTTTCAAACCTTGATGTGGAAACTTTGGCTAGTGCTATAAACTCCTTTTTTTCCAGTGTTAAGAATAATTTACTTTCAAAATAAGTGCACAGTTAAAGGAGCTCTATCTAAGTTTTCCAATGCATTTGAATAGAGGGGGTTTTAAGTAATGCATATATTGCCCAAACAATCTTATTGTTACTCAGAAAAAGCTTGTCTCGCAAGCATGTATTTTAAATATTACACATAGAATTAAACTGGTCTACAGAATTTATATACGTTAGAGTCTTAGGATTTTTAGCGTCATGCTTTCAGGTGTCAATCAACAAAAATTTCTCTTTATATTCAGTGTGACTCATACTGTTCAGTAGGTGGCACTATGACACTTTTTGCATAAAAGCCTGTTACACTCTTAATGATGCCAGAAATAACAAAAAAGAATCAAACCTCTGATACGTTGCTGGAAAAAGCTTCAAGAAACAATTTAAGTTGACTTACTGGTGTGACAGTGCTGGTCCTAGAAATTACACTAGGTATCCTGACTTCATGCTAAGTGGTCAAGCACAAAGTGCATGCCATACACGCTTTGAGTCAGTGTGAGATGCATCACAATACAAGAACTCCTTCTGTTAATTAAACTGATATTACTAATAGAAGAAAGAAATCAATAGCAGACAGCTATTCACATAATGCATTCATTTGCTCACACAACTCACGCTTGCACTCTCAGTTATTTTCATTGGGTTGGAACAATGCTTGGAAAGCCAACACAGCATCCTCCCAGATGTGGGGATCGTGATCGCCCACTAGTGGCCTTTAGGAAGGGGTCCAGAGAGTGTCTCAAGAAGCCTCCTTTCTCATTAAGAGTGTGTATAGGTATGTGTAATGAATTTGTGTAGTTAGTCTGCACACAGCAGCTACTGCTTTCTTAGTGTGGTTAGGGTTATACAACCTGTTGTTGGGCTTGCTCGTCATCCTGTCCAGCTCCTCCTGAGTTCTCACAGTTTTAGGGCCACGAGCATCTGCAGCATCTGGGTTCTTGGGAGACTTTCATGTGCTATTGCTTAGCACGTATGCTTCCTATATTTGGCTGCTGTTCTCTAGTAACTAAGAAATTATTCATCCAAACTTCCACGGAGAGCGCTTTTATTCAGGTGAATGAAAGGTTTCTGAATGAGAACAGTTGTGAGACACGGTTGCTGCCTCTCATCTTAGAAGGACATTACTCTGACCTGAGCGTGGGCCAGTCTGAACTGTTCAGAATCTGAATTAAGCACATGGGTACCTTATTTTGCACTTGGATACTAATAAGAGCTGACAAAGCAAACGTTTGCCTGGTAAGCCAAGTGGAGAACATGGTCCCAGAGCTTCCTTTCTTTTTCGCTGGAAAGAATCTGCTGAATTGAGCAGAACAGACATCTGAATACTTGTTTTATAATTAAAATGTGTTGCATTTGAGCAGTTCTGAATACATGCACTTTCCTATGTAAAGTAGTTGGTGACTTTGTTAACAACATGAGTAGAAGTTATAATGAGCACTGCCTCCTCTGTGATGTGAAAAATGATGGTTGTATATATTGCATAGGTTAATCCTAGAAATTAAGGACTGGGCTTCATCTACTAGTGCAGCGCAGCTTTCCCTCTTATCTCAAGGCAGCAGTGCAGATTAAGCTGCTACCCTGTGTAAGCCCATGCAGACGTGCGTCTGGGCTCTGTAAGGACCCAGAAGAGCAGCTGGCCGTGCTTGGTGAGGCACTTGGGAATGGATGGAGGGGGAAGCACAGGGACTGCCTTCCCATCTGGCTGGTTTAAAGGAATGGAGATCAGGAGTGAAAAGGAAGGTTCAAGCAGAGAATAGTTAAAGGGATTTTCCTCCCAGGAGGTGCCAAACACTCCTCAGTCATTATTTGAAGGGAAGCAGTGGGGTTTTATTTCGCTGATGTTAGTTGGCTGGTTGTCCTGCTTTTTTGTTCTGATCTGGAATAAGACATACTGGAATCTTCAACTTGAATTGTTGTGGCACTTGTGGGATGTATGGCAAATGTGTAGCACGTGTGCTACATGCAGAAGAGCTTTTTCCACAGAGTTTGAAACATTGCAGTTCTCTTTGGTCTTGATGTATTTGCATTAACACTTGACAACATGCAAACTACGGATTTGCATTTGAGGTAGCATACTTGCCTGGCCTACAGAGCAGAGTTCTTAACATGCATAGTGATTTGAATTTTACAGTGGTTTATTATGTTCATTTTGTGAAAATTCTGAATGCTTCTATGGCTGCTTTTCCAATCAAATTTATTGGGTTCTAATCTGATTATAAGCGATTTGTGTGGTTTGTATATATGAACTTGTGGTTGTTCTCCATATGTGCGTGTCTAAATGAATATTACAAGGGATGTAGCTTGAGTGGCAAGACTAGACCTACTATTTCTGTTTTCTGTAATTTTCATGGTGTATGTTGAGAATATAGATATGCAAGAGAAGGTTTATCTTTTAAATGTACATTTTCATAAAACAAGCTGGTTTATGTCTTCCTTTGATGCAGAAGCAAGTATTGACTTGAGACATTATATTAAAAATAGGGGATCTTTTTCAAAAGATCTTACAGTAGCAGAAGATGCAATAGCAAAAATGCAGCTACTGATGTATCTTACTACCTGCAACTCATGAATAGTCTGCAAAAAAGGTTTTGCTATGCATCTTTCCTCATTCCTTTTCTGTGGTGCTAAACAATCCGATGTAGTGTTTTTTCTGGTCTGTTCATAGCTTGTCGCTAATAACTGTGGCAACATCTGGCTGATCCCTTCACTGTCTGCTGAACTACATGAGCAGCTTTCATTCTAAGAGCATCCCTTCTCGGAAGTGGAGGCTTATCTGCATTAGCAATGTCCAGGAAAAATACATCTGAATCGAAATTGTCAAATAGATATTTTAAATTACCTTTTGAAACTTACTGATATAGAATTGAGATCATCTCATTTATTATTAAACCTTTCTTTTTTAAATTTTAGTTTATTGATAAATATATCGTTATGCCTAATGTGTATAATTTTTTTCTGTAGTAAATTGATACTCCAGTTAGTGTTTTTGTCAGGTGTTTACTCACAGTCTAAAACTCAAGGTTTCCTTCTACTTTAAAAAAAAAAAAAAAAAAAAAGCTGCTAGCTGGGAGATGGACAACAGAAGGCTTACAGACCTTACAGTCATGTGTGCCTGTGCCAACCAGAGATCTTTTTCACTGAAAAAAGTTAAAATAAAAGTCCTGTACTACTGTTTTTACTTTCTCGAGACTTTTCTCTACTTTTTTTGTTGTTTTTTTTTTAATGTGTGGAAATGGCTAACCTATTTGACAGGCATCCTTTTCCATGCACCCTGTGCCTCCCTACCCTGCCTGCAGGACATCAGGCCTGAGTATATGCTCATAGTGAAACACTTTGACCCGTGCGGTTACGATCTGGTTGAGTGATGGGTGTTAGACTACAGGTCACTGTTACTCATTGCATTTTTTAAGGAAGCACTAGCGATGTGAATGTAAACTGGACGAAACAGAGATATATCCCAAATGCTGTTTATTCTCTTTGCTTGCAGTAAGGGGTTATGTTTTAACATGTTTTAATATACATTTCTCGGACTCTTTCCTGTAGAGCAACTACCTGGTGTTCATGGCAGAACTGTTCTGGTGGTTTGAAGTGGTGAAGCCATCGTTTGTACAACCTCGTGTTGTTGTGCATCCCCAAGGTAATTACGTGAAGGATTAGTTTTGATGTGCATGTTGTTAATATGTATGAGTTCAGATAACTGCAGCGTTCCCAAACGCTGTGAATATCTCAGTTAACAGGATTTGGCGTTGTACCACCCCCTTAAAGAAGCAAAGTACTCTTTCCTCATGCTAATCTTCATCTCATCTCATAAATCATAATTAGATTTTGTTGTTTACTACAAAAGCCTCATTTGAATTATAGCGGTATAATCATTTGCAAGTTTTCCTGACCTAAATAAGCCTAGAATCCATTATGCCCTTGCAGAGATTATATTCAGAATAAGGAGCCAAGATCAGAATTTAGCCTGAAAAATTGTGTGGCTGAGGAAGAGTTACTAAGAGAAAGAAACATAAATCTGGAGAGAGCTGATAAATAGTTAACTTTGCATTTTGCACCTGGATGCACAGCACAGTTTTCTGTTGGTAAACTTATAGATTTAAAAAAAACAGTTCTCAAGTAGATCTTGAGATAGTAAACATAGAGGTCATGGTAATTTAAACATTGATATAATAGAACTATGATGGTCTCTCCAAGAGCTGGGAAGTGAATTTTGTGTGATTTGAACACCCTTTTTTGTCTGCTGGTTTGTATAATTTATAATAGTTAAAGATATAAGTTTGTTTAATATTGCTAACTAATTTAAGTCATGCCCAAAATAATGTTTCTTAAATGGAAAGTCAGTCTACTTTTTTTGGGGAAAAAGTTTTTATTTTAACAGAAAACCATCTATTTGAGAATATTTAAAAATATAAGAAAATATAAATATTTTTATTTTTCATTTAAAAATAATAATGATGGTGTGTGTCCTTTTCATTTTTTTTTTTATTTCCTCCTTTGCTTTCTCTAGTCTTTTTCATTGTCTTAATCAGTGCCAGTATGAAAACTGTGGAAAAGGTAGACCTGAAAGGAAGCGACTGCTTTTTTAGTCTATATAATGAAACCTCTGAACGCTTTTTAAATCTTTGGAAATAATTACTTCAGATTATTTCAGAAATCTTCTGCTCTGGATGTTGAGTACTAAACTATGGTAACTTGAGTTTTGTTCTTCTTGGCAGCTGAACCTGTGAAAGATGCAGCTTCTGCTCACAGTTTGAATGCTAACAGAAGAAATTATGTGGATGGCCCCTGTGGTTCTGACTTCGTAGCCAGGTAAAGCCAAAGAGTCAGTAGTACACTGTCACAGTCTTTTAATCATTCTCTTGACAGGGTAAAGGAAGCCTTTCAGTGATCTGATCTGAACCGACTGAATGGGAGGTTGAATTGTATCTATAAAGGGCAAAGGTTTATTGATTGCTTCTAAACTGACACAGAAAGGACAAAATTAGCATTTTAGTTGAATATTCAGCAAATTCTTCCTTGGCAGCCCTTGTTGGTTGTTGTTTTTTATTTAGGAATCTATGCTGCCTTTGAATTAGGGGATACAATTTCTTACAATCATAAAATGGCATGATTCTGAATAGTTCGACTGTGTGTATCTCATGTGTTTCCCGTGCAGACAATGAAGTTATTTTAGTGTAAATGAAGCTTCTATGTCAGGAGAAAAATAAGCAGTAGTTTTCAGTATACTTTTTGGAACAGAGAGGTTCCCGAGACCAACTGACACCATGAAAAGCTACTGCAAGCAGTCCAGCGGAGTACTTGGCCCTTAATTTTATCCTTTCATTCTACAGAACATACCCCTGCTCTGACAAATTTTGTCAGTAACCAAGTATCTTTTTCATCTAAAAATATGTGTACATTTTATCCAATTTGATTTTTGCTTGGAAAGCAAATGGTATCCTGGGCTCCATCAGAAGAGGGGTGGCCAGCAGGGACAGGGAGATGATTGTACCCCTCTACTCTGCTCTTGTGAGGCCCCATCTGGGGTACTGTGTCCAGGTCTGGAGCCCCCAGTACAAGAAAGACAGGGAGCTGTTGGAGAGGGTCCAGAGGAGGGCCACGAAGATGATCAGGG
>JAOWBP010004015.1:6661558-6674325 GCA_028571105.1 Tragopan temminckii
TATATGCGGAGTTAGCAAAATATCTGCTAGTTGGGAAGGGAGGGAAGATGTCTTTCCATTCAGGTGACACAGAAGTCAAAGCACATTTACTTGGAGATTGGCCCCATACCTGCTCCACCCGATGCTACAAAAAAGTTAAATAACTTTCTGTTTCTTTCATATTTAAAGATTCGGAAGGCACTTGGCAGATTTGTAGGTGAGGCAGTAATCAGCAGCTCTAAGCTGAAGCTCACTTGAAGAACAGTTCTTTGAACAAACTACTGGGTCAGTGACAGTCAATGACTCCACTGGTTTCTGCATTACAGCCTTAAAGGAACAACGCAGGAAAAAGCCAGATCATCTAAAAACAAATAATGTGGCTAACCCTTACCCAGTCAGTTCTGCTATCATTCATATCAATTGTCTTGATTTCATACAGACATCGAATGCACTGTGTTTATTCTGAAGCCAGGCAGTAAACAGGCAACTCCTAAGGTTGTTGCAAATAATCAACAAAAGAAGGCCTGGATGACTGAATTATTCGGGTTTCCTGAGCATTTTTTCTTTGGAGAGCCACATTCTAAGGAGATATTGGTTGATGTTTCTCTCTGCAGAAGTCTGTGGTAAAATTTGAAACAATAAAAATCTAATTAAACCTAACTGCTTAAAGAGTATTACTGAGTTGTGGGTTTGTTGCTTTTAGTTTATAAAAAACGCAAACAAATCTGATCCTGAGCTCTGGCATTAAGTGCTGAATTCCTACAGGTGCAGAATGTCTTCATCTTTCCATGCCTTGTCAGAAAAGAAACAGGGATATCACCTATTTCTCGTACTTGCAGTCGCTGTTTTTTTCTGTGATCAATTATTTTTCCTCTATTAATGTCCAAGATCCAACTACTAGAACACAGTTCTTTAAGTAATTATTTTATAATTATGGTACTACATGCCCAAGATGTTATTTTTCCATGATGTAACTGCTTCATTAACACAGATCCACGGAAGTATTCCACAAAAGCCAAAATACTCACCTTTCACGTTATTCTATTGCTCTTTCTGTAAGGACCTCAAATCATTACACTTGAAAGTTGCTTACCACTTTGCTATTTATATTTACGTAACAATGAATAAGGCTGGTTTATTGCTGTATGAGATGGGCACCCACTCCAAAAACAAGACTGAATTCCCACTGAAATTAAACATCCATTCTTCCCCTTAAGGAAACCCACACAAATGGATGGGAGAAGAAGGGAATACACAAGAGACAAGAGGAATTAAAAGTTCCAGCTTGCCAGATGACCTGTGCTTGCTGTGTGTTACACCACTGCCAGCTGCTGCTCCTGGCTTTGGAAGCCACTGGAAGCTGCTGCAAAATAGAGGAGCCTTCCAACACTTGCACTTACTGCTATTGGCTGACTTGGTGGCTACACAGCCCCACAAGTCAAGTCCCAAAAGCTTCCTTTACGTCAGCCTTCACTGCTGCTCCGAGTGGCTTCTAATGCTAGGTTCCAGCATACAGAATTTTAAATTCCTGAAATGTCATTCCGTCCACAAAGTATTCAATACACTCTTAATAGTTCACCTAAAAAAAATGAAATTCGTGGATAATTTTTTCCACTGACTCACTCCGAAGATCTGACATTCATTTTGCAGTCCTGTGACTTATTTGGTATTAATTTTCCTAGCAGAGATGTTTGTCATATGCTAAAAAAGACTGACTGATAAGCAAAATTGAGGATAAAAAAGATTGTGATGTAGTTTACCAAAATGAAGTTACACCTTCAGCTAACATCCTTTTCCACAAGCACTGTAATGCAATGTAGATACCTCATTACTGAGTGGAACATTTGTCCACTCGAAGTTTTAACAGAAAAATGTATCAGAGTTCAAAAGGCAATATTTTTTCTTTAAAAAAAAAAAATCATTTATGTCCAAAACGCATACAGAAATTTTACTGTTCCTCCTCTAAAAGTACTTCCCTGTTTGCTTTCCTCATGTAAAGAAAGAGATGACCACTTTTGCTACACCTAACACTCCTCCCTCCCCCCCCACCCCCCATATTTTTTTTTCTATAAATTCCACATCTTATCATCTTGCAAAGCAAAAATGTGAGGCTAAAGTCTCCTGCCAGTTCCTCCCCACTAAAGAATGTACCACCATTTGCTACAGCCCAGAGTTCTGTGTTTTTTTTCCCCTCCATCACCTGGGAGGCCATGGTTTTCATTAGCTGTAGCAAACAGCATAGTGGTAAAGAAGTGATCTGTATCTGGTCTTAGCATAATTACATTTCTGACCTGTTAGTCAGAATAAACAATAAACACTGTTTATTAGTCAAAATCAAGTTTTAAGCTGGTTGCATCAACATGGACAACAGCTAACTTAACTAGAAGCTATCAGTAGAAAGCTACTGCACTGAAATTTGAAATGAAACAACAATTGTGCACTGGGCAGACAGTATTACATGGTACTGCTAATCCTAGAAATTATTTACTATACTATTTAAACCTAACTTCAAGTACAGTTTTGGCCCTTTGACTCTTTATAAAGAACTACTTTATTTTTCTGTACATGTCTCAGTATGGATAAAAATGCTACAAGCAAGTCATTAGAAAACTGGTACACTGCTCAGATTTTATGGAGTTAAAAACCACTTATGTAAATCCATGAAAATAGACCTTAAAATTCTAGTACTTGCTTTTTTTTCCTGCCTTCATGAATTACTATTAATCTGATCATATATTTTAATTAACTTTATCCTTGCACTCGGATATTCACTCACAACAAAAATGAACTGCCCTCCCAGGCAAGTGCTACTGAAAGATAAAAACAAGCAACAGTCATCCTACAGAGATACAAAAGCACAGATTTGAGAATGACAGAATAACAGGACTAAATAGCAAATCTTCAAGTCACACCTTCCTCCTAGCATAAAGGACCAAGTACAGCAGAGAATGAAAAGCTTTAGTCTGTACTCCAATCCATGAATACCAAAGCCCTGTGGATCAGTTGGAAGATGGACTGGGTAAACAAGGAGGTGACCAAGTCTGTGTAAATCCCAAAATAACCTTGCTCTAGGCCTTAACAGTCCACCTCTGAATGCTTACCATTTCAAAGCTTGGCTCTAATTACAGGTTTCTCCAGTTGCTTTTATTTACATTCTAAGAAACTCAGCTCAGACAAAACAACTGTGCTCCTAGTTCAATTCCAGCCAAATCAGTACTTCATGGTACCAGCAGATTAGTTAAGAATGTCTCCTCAAAACCAAACATAAGTAGTAGAAATAATTCATCCAAAAACAGCTTGCAATCCACGACCTGTTAAGCTCAGAAAAACTCCCACCCCCTTAAAAGTGGAAGACACTCAGAATAGGGCTTGACTCCTCTGATCAGTCAGAGAATGGCAATGTACCAAATACTGTATATTGCATTAATTTATTGCACCAGTGTAGCTCTTGCATAGCTCTGCAAGAAAGATTATTAAATATGAATAGATAAACCAGAAATACTTTTCTCTTATGGGATATCTCTAAACTCAGTATGTGCAATTATTTTTTACTGCATAAAGGATAATGTTCTTCTAGGCTACACAAAACAGCAAGCACAGTTAAGGTACGATCAAACTGAGGCCCTGAAAATACTGAGTAAGTGAAAATACCAATAAACAGCAACTATATAAGACTACAGAAAACCCAAAGAGATGAGAACATATCACTAAGTGTTCAAGAAAATATAAATCCTTTAAGCCTCTCTTAAGCTTTTTCTTCTATGAACCATTTGCAGTATTTATCAACTAGCAGTTACAAACACTAAGCAGACAAGACTCCACCTCCCATGCCTCATGGCATCAAATTCCCTGTTATTTAATTGTGAGTTCCATGATCACAGACCTCTAAAGATGAAACAACAGATTTATCCTTCTGAAATTTAGCAGGCTTCCTAAATGTTGTTTACTATGGGAACACACAGTCAATGCATTAGCTCAGCTTGATAAAGCACAATAGCTATTAAAAAAGAAAGCAAGCTTAACAAATGCAGCCTATCTCTCACTACCACACTTGAATGACTGCTCCCCTATGCTTTTTGTTAGAAAGATTCAAAGAAAATGCCAGTAACCTTACAGCTGGTGACTCTAATACCAGAGGGTAGCAAGACAGAAATAATGAATGCCTCCTTGTTAGGCAGTCTGTGCTGTTCCAAGAAAGATCTGCCAAGAACTTGCCATGCAAGCCTTATTTTTCTGGGATTTGTAACTTGGCTGTAAAAAATTCCAGCACAGTAATGTCTGCTTCAGAAGAATTCAGATTTCAGGTTTTAAAATATACTTCTAAATTCAATCTACACTAAATAAGATAAACAATTCAGCATTTCATATATTTTTAGTTGCTACCTTGAAAAAATTGTCATCAGCCATTTGCACGCTAGATTGTACATTTTCTAACCTTTTGGGTATTAAGTTCTAACCTTTTGGATATTAAATAAGTCCAAAGAATTCCGATATAAATGGCAAATTTTGTGCTTTATGCTCAAGTCTCTACTGACATGTATTTTCCTTCTAGGAAAAGCTGTATGAAATCCATATGAAGGACTTGGGGATTCTACCTGCTAAACAACCCAGTGGATTAAATCTGTGCTAATTCTTAAGACAAAGCAGCTGACTTGGCTGTAAGGATAGGTTGGGAAAAAACTGGCAAAATAACAGCAGTCTTATAAAACAGAAACTTACAAAGTCCACATGAAAATGGCCTGGCTTGGTTTTGTTTAAACCAAATGATTAACATTTTTGAGCCATGCAAATGTCCATTTCCAGTTTTCCAACTTTCTTTTTTTTGGCACAGGATCCATTAGAACAAGGTCATTCCTCAGAGTTTCTTGCCAAAGCAATATTGTTTCACGTTGCAACTAGTAAGATACACACACATTAGACTGTTACATGAAGCACCATGTAACAATGCAGACAGAGGCTTCAGCTAAGGAAAACTCTCTTCCAGAAAAGGGCCACTCAGGAAGAAGCCAGAAGGCTACAACAATTACCTGAGCACTGAGGAGAGCTGAGGAAAGGAGGTGCTTAGGCTTGCGCCTAAGAGGAAGAAACCTCCCAACAGTTCAAAACTAAGAGACAACAAAAATATACCAATCAATTATAAAATAGTTCTGAATCTGACAGGATCGTTGCCAGGGACATTCTTGAAGAAACAGAGCCAGAAAATACCATGACACAGAGGAGCGAAGAAATGATTCTGTTCATTTACTTGACTAATTTGCTTTTTTTCCCACAGGGGACTTTGCCTATAGCATATTAGCCCCCAGAACACCTCTACCTACCTTACAGTTTTGTGCAAATTAAATCTAAGTAGGCATATGAAATAACAGCTCCTCTGAGATTTGCAATTCAGCCAAACATGTTAGATATCTAAGAGGATAAATGCTAAACATGTTGCATCATTCTTGAGGACTTCATGAAATGAAGTAAAGCCATGGCTCTCATTCTCATTCTGTTCTGCTTCAGAGTAAACTAAAGCTGCAGAGGAACAGCTCCCCCTGACATTACTGATTTAAATACTTGAAAACAGAGCATTACTGCACTATTCAACATGAACAAGGAAAAAGTGTGGCTAGACAGACAAGAGACGAGTAAGAACAAAGAGAGCCTACCAGATCAGTGGGACTCAGAGCAAAAACAAAAGGCTTCTGTATTACCAACCCTGTCTGTTCTGCAAGAAGCCGCAAACATAGTCAGTGGTTATAAGAGGGAGTCGGCCCTGGGAAGCATGTCAGTATGTCTACAGTGATTAAAGAGACAGCAGAAGTGCATCTCCATGCAGATGGCTCTTAATCATCTGTTGATACACAGGAAACCTGCTCTCTAGTAGCAGCGAGGATATTTCTGCAGGACTCTGAAGTAATGAAATCAGAGCAATGTAATAATATCAAAGCCTTATGTGCTGCTGCTTGCCTACTATTACAGTATCTAAAACACTGTAATCTTGACTCTGAAGTGACATCATTCATCACTTTGTTCTACATTTCCACTGGTCTCTGACTAGAACACCTACAACCCAATACAACAAAATGCTTACAATTCTTATTTTTCATCTCTTTGTTCTTAGGTGTCCCATCTCCAGTTCATCTCTTCCCTCAGAGAAGTCAAATAATACTTCTAACTACTCTAGCACAGTACTGCATAAGACCTTGGAGGTAAAAGGAAGATGTGGCAGTGAGTCCCATGCCTTGGATACACTTTCTTATTGAGCTGGTTTTTGTTTCCCTTCATTCTTTTTTTGGTGACTACAACTCACTGCTCTTCTTAAAAGAGAACACTGCAAGCTGGGTCAGAGACTCAAGTGCCCAATTCCAGTAGATGCCTTATGAATAGTGAACTACTCACTCAATTGAACAAGCTGGACCTGCATCAACACAGGAGTTTATTGCAATATCTGTTTTGTTACCTAACATTCTCCAATCAGGCAATTGCTTCCCTTCAGTTAAACACAGGGAAGAAAGCAGAAAAGAGCTTGCCACAGACAAGAGTTGCCAGACCAAAGAAAACCAATAGGTATACCATCAACTCCCCTTTCTAGTCCTTATTTCCAGGGATTACTTCTGTTGCATCATATAATAATTCCCTTGATTCACTGTAATGCCTACAGGCACACTCTCACCCAGGCTGCTGCTTAACTCATTTAGTAAATTATCACCTTTAAGAACTGTACTGTGTCTGCTAAGACAAAGCCTGTGTGAGGGATTATGAAGATCTGTGCAGAAGTAAGCGTCCCACATGTTCTTTGTCTAGCTCAGACGTCTCCCAGAGCAGTGATCATCACAAGGGCTCAAATCTTCTTTAGAAAGCAAGTTTCGGCCTGCTTACCCCCTTCCTTCATCTTCATTCAACTATACTGGCCAACAAGAAGAGAAAGCTCTGTTTCTGACACTCTTGATTCTGATTGTCACTCCCATTCTTTGTGCTGACAAGTGAAACGACCGCTGCCCCCTACCTGGGTAAGACAGCTGAGAAAATGCCCTGTGCTTCAACACACAATATGTGGAAACAGGGTGATTTCAAGGCAATTGAGGAGGAACTAGTTCATACATAGCGGGGTGGACCAGCTGATGACAGACCAAAAAAAATGTTATATGTTCTAAAGGTAGTGGATGAAAATGACTATATGGTAATATTTGCACTACATAGGGCATCAGCCACACACAGATTTTAAAAAGGTGTCAAGTAGAGAAGCATAATTACTGATACTAAAAGAATGGACAAAGAGCTCTGCAATTCTTAAATGAGGAAAATCCTATTAGAACCAGCATGTGCTTCAGCAGGAGAAGGCCTAGATTAGAGACTGCAGTAACTGACTGGGATACAGAATTACATGTGCAGCACAGATTTGTAATTCTAGCAATTTCCAGTAACATTCAATAGGTGTCATAGGAAGGGTGAGGTCAAAACCTCCTTAAAATTATGGTTTTTCAGGTAAATAAAAAAATAAACTTACAAAACGCTTAACAG
Source organism: Tragopan temminckii (assembly GCA_028571105.1). Classification (NCBI taxonomy): domain Eukaryota; kingdom Metazoa; phylum Chordata; class Aves; order Galliformes; family Phasianidae; genus Tragopan; species Tragopan temminckii. Next base: position 6,669,041 of record JAOWBP010004015.1, read on the forward strand.
TAGATGCTGCCACAAAATCACAGACCAAAAGTAATACGGGAATCATGTGACTGGATGGGCTTTAAGATGCAGGGTGCTGCACACTGCTGGGTGGGTACAAGGGAAACAACAGAAGGAAAAGCAGAAATAACATAGAAGTCAAAGAAAACAGCAAAGTAACAGCAAACTATTACTGACAGTACTTAAAAAAAAAAATCTAACCATACACAGCAGTGTGAAAGACACGACAAAGGAACTCTTTCGTACTGATTTCAAGAAAACATGACTTTTACATGCCTGCTTGAAAAGTGAATAGCTAATATAAAAGTACCTACCCAAGCCACTATCAATTTCCCAACCTGCTGGAAACAAAGTGAAGGACATTAGGTACCAGAAAAGCAGTCAAGTTGGAGCGTAACAAATGAGAACATCAGCATCCAGAACTGTTGATTGGCAGATGAAGTGATTACATGAAGCTTAACCATAGCAGCAAAGAATAAACAAATGACAACAGAATAACCAGAGGGACGTATACTTTTTTTTGCAGTTAATGTCTCTTTTGAGACGTTCTAGAAGAAAGAAATCATTCAAGTTATTTCTTCAAAAACACATCCTTGGCAAGGCACCCTTGATCCAGAAAAACAATTATAAACACAATTAAATTCACTCATATCTTCAGTGGCAATAATTTCAAATGGGAACTATACAGACAGTTATCCTTAAAAATCTTTGTTGCAAGTTTTTATTACTGAATATAATATACATACATTTCATTTGAGTCAACTATTAAAATAACTGTTGTTCTTGCCATGTTTCTAATATATATTGAAATAAGAGTGTCTTTAAATCTAGTTGTTCTACATGAGGCTTAGATATCCTATTTGTTCTGGGATATTGAAAATAATTTCAAACTAACTGTAAGGTACACATCTTTAAAGCTACTTTGAAAATATGAACAAATTAAGCGATGGCAGAAGAGAATTAAATGCAGCAGAATTCTATGTACTCAGATTATTTCACTATGTATGCATCATCAAAATCTCCAATAACATCAAGGGTCAGTATGTATAAACGCAGGGATACAACACACATCTTTCTGAAGCACACTTTCCATGGCTACTTCAGAAACAAGGTGCCAGCTATTTGTACCTGCGCCCTGAAGTAATCATGGTAGTTCCTCAATAACACGCAATTTCTCTACAAGTTAAGGGAAACTGAGAAACCGCCTAAAAAAAAAAAAAATAATAGATGTTAATGTTTGAAGAAAATAGAGAATTGAAAAGCTCCATTAGGCAGTTCCTGTGCTATTTCCTTTACTTTTTTTTCCTGCACCACCTTCACTATAATCCCTCCTAAAAAATAACTCTGATGCATTTAAAGGGCACAAGAATTTTCCTGTTCTAATGGAGCATTCTCTCCTACTGACTGCTGGTCTCATTCAGACACACATGGGCTTCACTGGAAACTGAAAGCAGAGCCAAAAGATGGAAAACTGAAGCCTATTCACGCTCAACCAATAAACATGAGCATGCCTCCAACAAATGACCTCTTATGAGCATTCACATGCTTCTGCACATATAGAAGCAGAGTGGAAAAAAAGAAAACCAACAAAATGGCCAGCCACTTCAATGGAGTATAACGCAACAAAAAAAAAAAAAAGTGCAGTTAGCTCTCAGTCACTCTTGAAAAAACTCCTAATAACCAATTTAAACTTCTTACACCTGAACACACAATTCAAAAACTAGAGTCATCCATTTTACTCTGAACTGCAGTACAAATAAAGTATTATTTAACAGCCATTCATACGATAATGACATTACATTTTATTTCTGTACAAAGCATTTCTGAAAGTAAATTCCCCAGTGTAATCTTATTTTACAGGGCAGGTAAGTTGCTCAAGGCTTAAAGGTAACACCCATAAAATCACACTTAGGATTTTCCTCAGAAAACTGGGGATGCACCTAGACAGCTGTGAGGGAAACAGTCCTCTTACTGAAAGAGAACAGTGCCTATTTCATATGTTTTAAAGTGCACACATAAAAAAATATAAGTTACATAGACAACCTAAACGTAGAGGCATTTCAAAAAAAAAAAAGTGAACTTACAGAATGTTACGCAGAAAAAAGAGCCACCTAAAAATACCTGACAAATATACAATTCCAAGAGATAGACAAGACTTGAAAAGTTACCAATATGAAAAACAAACAAGAAAAAAAAATCTTGGAAAAAGCACCAAAACAATCAGAAAGAAGAAGACAAAAAGGAAACAGACCAACCAAAAACCACCAAACAAGCTAAATGTTTTCATTTGAATTCTAAATTAACAGAAAAACTTAAAACACAAAAGTTACAAAATCATTCTTGCACTTCTGTTTCATCCTGAAACAGGAAAAAACACAGTGCCACATAAAACCATACATTAGAAAAATCCGCAGCTTACAGAAGCTGCATATATATTGTAGCAGAAATGCTCAATCACAGCTTGAAGCAGTGATTGAGCACCTGGTGGGAAGGCAGGGCCAACCCAGGGGAGCTCAGGTGCATGCAATGCAACTGAGTGACAAGAAAGAGTAGAGCCAGAATCCACCCTCCTCCTAGATCTCATTTAAGGGTTGGCAGGGGATGCAAGAGTGTCTTGTTGGAGATCCCTTGAGACCTTCTAAGGGTAAGCAGTGTCTTTTCCCCCTTTGTTTTTGCTGCTGCTTCATTTGGGCTTATCTTTACTTGCTTTAGCCTAGGACTTTGCTACTACACTATTACAGCTGTGCTTTCTATCATGTTATAGCATTACATCTGTAATAAATACAGTTGTAATGATGTCAAATAATCTTAATAACTCAAACAAACACACCAATTAATATCTGTTAGAAACTATACTTTCCTAGCTCTTACTATTTGAGAGATTTTATTGTTACTTACAGAGCAATGCTAAAAGGTTACAGGGATTTAATTTCAGAAGTCATCTTTATGTTATAATAGCTATTCTAGAGTCATCTGTAGATCACCTTTTCAGTCTGATATGTGTCTAAAGCTTCCTAAAATTAACAAGCATAATCATTAAGGAGTGTGGTGAGATGTGGCTACTTCTTGATCTGTGGCATGCTAAGCTGTGTGCAGTATCTTTGCCAGACACAGAGCATGTCTCTTACTATAGCTATTTCTATCCTGACCACTGGAACTTCCAGAGGAAAGAGAAGAAGGTGAGAATCTTAGGCAGAGAAATGCCAGGGCAGTAATTACAGATAACACACCCATGGTGTTATTTCCAGCCTTTTTTCAACAGCAGGGCTGAAGCATTATGTGTTGGAATAGTTCTTGTTAACTGCTATGTTTGTGGATTTACCCTAATGGGATAGTTTAAACCAGCTATCACTAGCTGATATTGCCCCTTTAAAACACTTACCATATAATATTACGAAATAAGAAATTATGCATGAGATACTACTTGAGCCTAATCACTCCCTACTCTTGTGCTAACCTCGGTTTAGTCTAAAAGAATCTATCATAGACAAAGCTTCTTTGGAAGGCACAGGAATCCTGAAACAAGTGAAAAAACAGAAGTTTAAAACTGTTGCTCAAGGTTTGTTTCACACTCTCCCAATGTTACGACTACTGGCAACAACCTTCTCCCACATCATTATTCTTAACTTCATGGTCGTATGTGGCACTGTTGCCTCACACTGACTACAGACTCTGTGCAACCACTGTGTAAGTGACCAAACAGATAGCAATGAAGGATCAGGTCTATGGCATAGCTAAAGGATAAAACTAGTCAAGTGGGTTTCTAATACAGGGTACAGGGAGTGAGAGGAAAGGAAAAATCCTCTGGGAGCTGCTTGTTTTAGTTCTTAATACTTTGTCCTTTCACCTGGAACAAACTTTAAATCATAAAATACTTTGCAACAGAAAGACAGTGTACAGAAGAGTTGATTGCTACTTAAGCATTTTAAGGTGAATAAGCAGAGCAGGAGATGAGCCCTCACTGTTTCTTCTCTGTTTATCTCTTCCGGACAATTAAAGCAAACTTAAATAGCTTTCCGTATTGACTGTTGATATCTCTGAAAATGTAGTGAGCAACATCACATACAGGCATGTTTGCAAAAGTAGACCTGGCACAAGCAACTAGTAGTGATGTTTTCTTTTTTACTCTCAGATGCCTTATATTCATGTGTTAACTTTTAAGAGCACTGAGCAAGTTAAAAACATTTATATTACAGTTACCATGGCACAGCATTTTTAGAGTTCCTTCTGTGAATCTGAATAGGTTTCACTGGCTTGAAGTCTGCACCCATACCAACTTTCACACTTAGATTAAGATTGGTAGTAGTCTCCATATATTCCTATCGACACCGGTCTCTGCTTTCAGTTGTTCTAAAACAAGATAAACTTCTTAATTTTTTATCCATTTGAAGGAAGGAGGGACTCAGGCCTACATTATTTTAGAAGAACAGCTTTTCACTGGTTTGGGGTAAAGGTCACTATATTTTTAGTGTACAATACAGTATAGGTACATGTGTTGTGTAAGTGATTTAAAACAAATGACAAATACAGCTGGCTGTTAAACACAGCTATCCCTCCTTATTGGGATTATGCAGCACTTTGTAAAGGGGGAAGAAAAACAGCTTTTTTTGTAGTGTTTATTTGGTGATCTTACGAACTCTTGAAGTGGGTCCATACCCATCACACTGAAGGGATGGCCTTCAAGTTTTCACAAACAAGTTTCCCTGCAAGTCATTCTGATTTCCATGTGTTTCCTTAGTCACACAAGAAGCAAATGAGCTGAAATTTGGGAGTATGTTGTTTTCTTCTGGGTCTGATCATTAAGGGTTTTAAAAGTTCCTGCATTCCAGGTGTTTGCTGCTACTTACAGGATAAGAATTAAGCTGCCTTTCTAGAAGCAATGTAAAAAACAACAAAAACGAGTTCTTAAGCGTCACATAACTTCTGAGGAATATAAAAAAAAAAAAAAACAACTAAGGAAAGCATGCAAGTACAGGTTTGACTCGAGCTGTTGAAAGCTAAGCCTGTACTTCTCATGAATACGGAGTACTTCCCAGTGCCACACCCGCACATGGGGTTTTTCCAATTTCCTACTGCGGGAATTCCAGCCAGCTCCTGTCAGCGAAACCGGGATGCCTCCCGGCCCGGCCCTGCCGCGCGCTACGTGCCAGAAGCACGCGTAACGCAGCAGCGAGAGGCGAAGTCCCGCTGAAACGCGAGGACGTAACCGCCGGCAGACAGCGTTACGTGACTTCCTCGCACTTTCTGGCTCAGGCTGTGCCAGCCCGTGCCGCTCGCCGCTATCA
>JAOWBP010004015.1:6683621-6725638 GCA_028571105.1 Tragopan temminckii
CGGCGATCGCGACCGTCCCCGCGGCGAGCCCGTGCCGCCCGACAGCCCGCGGGCTGCGCCGGGGGCCCGGAGGACGCAGCGCGGGTAACGGGTGCGTCAACGGGGCCGCGCTCCTGCAGCGCTAAGGCTGCGGCGCCTCATGAAAGCCAGACCGCGGGACCGCTGCCTTCGTCTCGACTACAGGACAGGCTTGCGTATCTGCGCTCCGCTGTTAACGGAAGCGCGCGCAGCGGCAAGCTGCAGCCACAAAAGAAGGTGAAAATGCCCAGCTGCAGCCCCTGGGCGCCTCTGACACACGCAGTTACCGAGCCCCTGCGCTGAAGGCCCCGGGCACCGCCTGCTCACGCCCACACTGAGAACAAGAAACCAGTGGTCAGAAGAAACCAAAGAAGCCAGTGGTCACAGTGTGCGTCCCATGCCTGTACAGGAATAATTCGTCCTCACAGCAGAAATAATTTCCATCTCAAAATGCCTTTCTGTGTGTCTGTGAAAATACCCAGAACACTACATCAGCGTTTTTCTCGTGGGCTGCTACACGCTAATAACATCTGAATAAAATCCTGCTTCATTTCTCACCGTAGACCCTGGAAGCCTTTCCTAGTTCCCTAGGGTTCTATCAAGGAGTTCCAAATTCTATAAAAATCTGAACTGCAGGGCTGCCTTAGCTTAAAACCTTAGAATTGGACATGTTAGTGCAGCCTGTTACCAGTAACACAGACAGAATGGAAGCAGTGAAAGAAGCTGGGTGAATTCCTTATAATTCTTATGCAAAGTAAAATATTCCCTTATGAGAATTCCACTTGTACACGTGAAGTACTTCCACAGACCTAACTGTTAGAAGCCTTGGGTCAGATTCTGACATCTGAAAAGTATCTAATTAATGTAAAAATGTAATTGGATGCAATTTCTACACCCAACAAAATTTTGAGGGCGCGTATATAAAATGAGTTCCTTTTATATTTTAAACAGTTTCCTTTAAAGAGCATTTAAGTTAACAGCGCGTTTTCAGTAGCAAATTAAATTATGGAAGTTGAGGACTGTCAGGTTTAGCTAAGTGTTAAAAGACAGACCAGGAATTAAAAAAAACTTAAAGCAGCAGTAAAATATTAGTCAGTGCCTATGAGAAATGAGTCTGTCCCTTTATTCAGGGTGTCTGTGTTTAATGGTAAGCTGGGATGCATATAAGCTAGTCCAAGCATGAAGGGCAGTAGGACACTCATATGGAAAGCCAACTTTGTCCCTCAGTTATCAAGATAAGAAACCTGTCATTTCTCTCATTCACTCTGTCAGCCTTGAGATACTCCAAGCAGACTTACCTCTGTGTTGTACACCCCATATATCAGGAAGATGAAGAGACCCTGTAAAATAAAATGGAGGGAAAAAGCTGTTAACTCTAATCATTTCAGCAGTAGAAATACCTGAAATAAACTTTCCTGGGAACAGACAAAAGAAGACACACTTCATCAAGGTCAATTTATTTTTCTATTTTTCAACATTATAAGCTGTACCTTGAGCATTTATTTGATAATGTGGGAGTACATCACCTGAAGTATTTGTGGTATTCAGGTGCTTGGCAATGAGAAACTTAGCACCAAGACACTAATTAGAAAAAAATAATTTTCTATTCGAATCATCTTCATACAAAAGCCTCAGATAAATTAGAAAACAGAAGACAGATGCCATAGCAAAGGAAGGAGCAAACGTCTCTACTTCTTTGGGGTTTTTCTTTAAAAGAAAAAAATTAAGAAAAAATGTATATTACCAGATTCCCTACTAAGTGTGTGTGTGTGTATAAATATGTAATCTTGCATATTCAATGGGAAATATATGCACCCCAGTTAACTATTTTATAAATCTAAACAGGAAGAAAGCAAGAAATGTGTGAGGGCAGAAAGGCATAATGCAAATAATATACATTTATCAAATCTTTTTTTTTTTTTTGTACAGCTTTCTTTACATTGCACCAGTATTGGACAAAACAAAGTAGGAACAAATAACACACTCAGTGTGATGAGTTTTTGTGAACCTTCTTGCCATATCAAAACCTCTGGGTTCAGGACCTACACGAAGCACACAACACGTTCCTGGTTCCTGCAGTCTGCTGGCAGGTACTGAAACACGTTAACAATTACTACATTCATTTGTAATTTTTTTTTTTTTTTCTAAGGAGCATGAACAAAAAAATTCATATTTTTAATCCTATGTGCAAATTACCTAAAGACAGATGAAGTAATTCTGGAATTGCCCACCAGCAAAATCACTGCTTCATTAGGCAGGGAGCAATAAGAGAGCTCATTCACGTGTAGTGTTTCCCTGGATTACCCAGTGCCAGTGTAAAATCTGTGGGACAAACAGTGATTTTGTTTCATACCTATTGTTAAAAAAAATGAATAATAAATCCAGTACTTTGGTTATTTACTGATTATGTCATTGAACTCAGCAAGAAATCGACTCAAAGAATAGACAGCCACATTTGTGAGCACGTCTTCATATAAAATATACCTCATTTATGTCATGCGGCATATTTGTAAACAGAACCACCAGAACCCTGGGACCCAGCAGCTCAGGTAAAGGAATTAAACACAGATATAATTACTTACAGAGCCAAGTCCCAGTTCTCTCTTCAAATACAGTGCACGTGGACCATTCTGACTCTGACTCTTTCCACAGTATCATCCAAAATCTGTATTTACACTATGAAAAAACAAAAAGAGAGACTGGAAACTTTCTCTAAAGTTATACTGAAATAAAAACTAAATACCAAGGTTACAGGGAGCAAGACAAGCACATCATAAAAAGCACTGAACATAGACTACTGGCAGCTGATTAATCACATTGTCCAATATATAGCGACACAGGCAGCACCACGGGCACTTTTAAACTGATCTACAAAAATTATCTGCAAAATGCTTTAGTAGAAAGCTTTTAAAGATTCATTGAGTTTCTGATACTAACAAGAGCTGTTGGTAACAGTATTTCATGTTGATGCTAACAATACAAATGTAAATAGTGTGAAAATACATAAATTATTTGAACAACATTATTTAGCAATGTGATTGGGACCTGATATATGCATATACTAAAAAAGAAAATAAAAAGGAGAAGGATCAAGTGCACACACTTAGATCCCCTTATCTTCTCCATTTTCAAGTCCTTAGGAGTTTAGGGATTTCCCTCCTGGGCAAGAAGCCAGGACAGGGAGATATCATGGCAAGAAACAGAGAATGAGCAAGAAGGAAAAAAAAAAAAAAAGCTATTTTCTCAGGCTACCAAATAGTTAATAGAACTGTGCACTGCGTGTTATTCAGGTACTTCTGTAAGTGAGGATTCTTGCCACAACTGTCCATCTAAACACGGCTATTTACTATTTAAGTTTCAGAATATATAAGTTCAAGCTCTCTGGCACACTGGAACGCTTTATTTTTTCCCCAAGAAATGCAGAAATAATATTTCAAATGCTTCTCACTCTGTTCCAAGGTCTGTGCGTTCTGTATAATCAAAGATAAACAAACCTGTTAGCCACTTAGTTTTGGATACATACTCATCCTACATAAAATTATCAAACAAGTTACTAAAAATCCCTGATTTGGAATTTTGCTTTTCCTGAACTTAATAATAAGTCCTATAAACATTTCACTGCTCAAGATATGAAGCGCTGTGGGCATTCTTAGTCCTTCATGAAGACTTGTGTTTTGTTTTGCTTTTGGCACTGTGCCACCAATTCAGTGCTGCCCACAGTGAGGCAGGTGGCTGCCTCAGCCCTTCAGCTGCTCCAGGCAGGAGGTCAGGTGTCCCTAGCACCTGGGAAGTACAATGCATTGTAATAATAAAAAGTTTTGGATAGAATTGCATCTGTTGGGATTAAAAATAAAAAACTAAAATCCTTCAAGTAAGAAGCACAGAGGCCCTTTTTTTTTTTTTTTTTAATGTGCATATATATGTTTCCATTTAACTTGCAAAGACTCAAAGGAAACTAACTGCATATCAGCACAGAACGAGGCAGTTGAAGAGGTTATGTTCTAGGCAGGAAAAAAAACAGGCTATGTGTAGAGAAAAGAGAACCAAGCACACAGTTGTCATCTTTCAGTTGTACCAAGAACAAATCACACTTTTCAGTGTGACGTTAGGTAGCAACTACAAACCTTCAGCTGGGCTAACGGCTGCTTTGTGGAGACTGAAGAACAGGATCTCTGCCTGATTAATTACAGTTCTGTCTGCAGCTCTGTGCAGGGCATACGTGGGCTGCTCAGCTCTTAAACGTGGCAGACCCTAACAGAACTGCCCTGCTATCTTGAGTACATCAGTCTCTGGACAGTGCTCATCTTCAGCATGTCTGTCAGGATCTGTTCCAGTTTGGGTGGTTCTACTGTAAGCTGATGCTATTAGCAGGAGCTTTTTCTGCTTTAGAGCAACAGAGATCTTCAGGGTTGGTTTCGCTGTTTTGTTATTGTTTGTTTTCATCAGAAGCTTTTTTCCTCTCAGTTTTAACATTTGTCTCCTAACTATTTCTAAAAGTTTCCTTTTGTAGGCAGCACATTTCATTCAGCGTTACACACTGAGTTACAATCGTTTTGTGGTGTAGTGGAGAATGTTACACAGATACTTTTAATATTTCTAATCTGAGCACTTTTTCGACATACCAATCTTCAATTAGGTTCAATTACTTAATAACCCCTTCTCTTGTTAATCTTTAGGCCTTCATTCTTTCATTTGCTTGACAGAACTGAATAAGATTAAGAATTCTCAACTACTAAAAGTCATACATGGATACTTCAACGGGTCAATTAAACATATTAGCAAGATATTCAAGTAAAAACTGTGCGTAATTAAAATGAAAATGCATTCATATTAAATACCTAATTCAACAGTATTTTGAAATGTTGCTTCTACTAGGAACTTTAAAAAAAGTCAATCACTGATAAAGAAGTTAATTGCAAGTAATTTTCTGCTGTGCAGCAGAATAAAAAAAAAAGGTAGTAGATCACAGATAGCAGTCCTGAACTAATTCTGCATATATGAAGAAGTTTCTTTGTTCATTAAAGTAGAAACTTCCTTTCTACTATTAACAGTTTTGCTGCCTGAAGCAGTATTGTGAGGTTTCTAACTCAGTTTACCACTGACTTCAGTCACCATCCCTTCAGCTCCTGTAGTTACCACTGAAATTACTATAGTCAGACTTGGCAAACAGGAAGGGACAGCACAAATTGGAGTCAGATGAGAAGTGTAAAAAGAAATGAAAAAATGAGCAAAACATTTGTAGTACATTTGTATTGAACTAGCAGAGCCATGGAAAACCAGTAATTAAAAGAAATAAAAAAAAATCAGTCGTAGCAAAGACATGGGAGCAAACACCAACCTACTGTCCAGAATTCTTTGGTTTAGTGTTGGAGATTGATTCCTGTCTACCTCAGTTGCATGTAGAACCAGATGACTCTTCCTTAGATCAGTCATGTTAGACAGGCACTTCCAGAAGTGTAGATGAAGCAGAGGTGTGCAGGCAAAGTACCACTCTGGCTTCCACAACAAGAATGCCTGTAACAAATGAAGCATACAACTGTTTTTCTTCTGCATTTGTTTTGTACAAATTGCCACAAAGATAAATCTACCCCACAATGAAAATTATGTCAGCACACAGCCAGTAACAGAAAGTCTGGCTTTGGGTTTTTTTGAAACACAGGTTTAACTCCTCCTTAAGGGAAGGAGCAGTAACCGTTGGAAAATCTGATTTTAGCTGGATGAATTAATTGCTATCATAATCCTCAGAATTTAATGGGGAAAAAAAAAAAAAATCAAAGTTACCAGGGATGCTGTAGCACTTGTCCTTCTCAGAAACATGTGCTGCTAAGGAGCCACACAGGAAATTACAGTTGAAACTATATAACACATGCAGGAGAGTATCTGGGATCTGGTACATTGAAAGAGCAGCTAAGATTCTTCACAATCTTTAGCAAATCAGTCTTCCTTATTGCTTTCTGCTACCCTAAAGTTTGTTTCAGGGAAAAGTCAGCAGTAACACCTACATTTTAAAAAAAGGTATTTTTAGAATAATAAGAAAATCTAATGGCTTTGTACAAGAAGTACAGCAAAATTTCTGATTTCAGTTAAATACATCATCAGCACCTTACCAAAATCCTACTGGAACAACTGGACAAAAGCCTGGGTTGTTGCTATGGTTTTGCTATTGCTGCTGTTTTTTGTTGTTGTTGTTGTTTTTGAGATGATTAGGGTTCTTATTTCCACACGTTTGAAGAGGACAGTATGAATACTATAAAAAGTCTGTGAGCACTACAGTTAGAGTACAGGATATATATGTCTGTATATATAATTTTTTTTTTTCTTTCAATGGAATATTATGTTGTAAAAAGATTCCCCACTGCTGGTAGTGAGACTTTTGAATGACCTGCTTCTTCTCTTCAGGTACACTTTACAAATGAATATATTATCCTGTATAATCTTGATTGTATGTAAAGCCAAAGCATGAAGCCATATTGCTTTATAAATCAAATTAATTAGAATATATACATTAAACATCTAAAGATAAGTACAGCTCCAGGCAGAGGGAGAGAGGAGACTGCAGTGCTTCTTCTGTCCCTTATTTCATTCAGTTATTCACACACACTCAGGGAGTTTAAGACAACTAAGACATACAGTATGGACTTGCTATTCCGTTGCTTAATACTGCTGCTGTACAAGCGTCTTTCTATACAACTTGTACTTGGAACTCTGGCTGTTGGGAAAGAGCTGCAAATTTCTCTCTGCCTGCTTACTGTTAGCAGCCTATAACTTGTTCCAGCTGCCATCTGTTTCTTGTGCTAATCATCAGCTCAGAGATACCTTTTCTGCTTTTAAACTATACTTTCTCATCTTACCAAAATTCTTCCAAGTACTTTTAGTGAGCTAGGGAACAAGCAGAGAAATATGTTATATTTCACCCAAAGAACTCATTAGTGCTCTTTAAACCAGTAACATCTAAAACATTTGCTATTGAAAAAGGTTTTAAATGACTTTCTTGTTCTGAAGGTTGTTTTGCTCCACCCTAAACAAATTAACACACACACAATAAGCGTGAAGCCTATTTGTGGTGAGTTACGTGGTGCAAAATACATCGATTCACACCACATCAAGCTACATTCTGTGTTTCTTCTGTTTATCAGAATCTCACCACAGTTACCCATGAGTGTTCTAAACTGGCTAGGTATTTTTACATTTTTAAATGCGAGTGCAGAAGAAAAAAGTCCAGTAACTCTAAATGGTTAATTTACCAAAAAGCTATGTGCAGATTATACTGCAAGGACAACTATAAGATATCTGTAATATAGCTAGAACACAGTCAAAGTGTAATCCCAGCATTACCATTAATACAAGTTTAAATCTGTGTTTCTCCACCTCAAATACACAAACAAGCACACGCATTGCAGAAGACCCCAAAGCCAGAAGCTGCTGCCTTCTCTTTTGCCATACAGTAGCTTCAAGCCTAAGGTTACAGCTTATCTCAATCTGTAGACTCCAGAAAATCTTCAGTGAACTGTAGAGAGTGTGATATACACTTGTTTAATTTTTTTTTCTTTATAAATAGGCAGACCCCATAAATCTAAATGCAATGGCTGAAAACAGCTAGGTGTAATCTGTAGCCCATTCAAATCAATAAGATTTTTTCCACATTCAGAAGAGCTTCTCAGACTTCATCCTAAACATTCTTATTTTAACAGAACTATTTATCATCAGTGGTTTCAATGTGTTTACTTTTACTTTTTAGCTATATCTCTAAACAGAATTCATGCAGCTTAAGCATTCAGAAGACCTAAAAATGCACCTATACTTTCACACATTCTAGGGGGCTATCCATCCTAGGTTCCATTAGTAGCCTAAAAAAAAAAAAATCCTCGAAGCTTTCCATCTAAATTCTCTCCAGTCAGAGGGATTCATGATAGACACTTTTTCCTCATAGAACTAATCTCCTTATTATGTGACTGAACAGTTTTGCCACATCCACCCCTCCATTTTTCACATCAGATTGGTTATGTTTGGCTTAGATGTGGAGATGCACAGCAAAAGAAACACAGCACTGGTGGCCTCATTTCATCTTTTCCATTGCTTTAGATTCCTGATGCTGCCGTTCCCTAAAAGCTGAATGCCTTCTGGGCTTTTGCTGGGGAGTTCTGCCTATGTAAGGATAAGGCTGTTGGCGCAAAACAGCAGTTTTTGCTACAAATGATCATAAAGTGCATATGGACAAGACAGCTGTGAAGTGCTGTCTGTAGCTACTGCAGAGCTAGCTAAGTGAAACTCTCTATAGACTACTTCACCTTTTAACATTAATGCAAGATCACCGTATCTCTGACCTGTCTGAAACTCTTGCATTAACGACAAAAATAAGTATAAACCATGCTTATACAAAATACTGTTATCAGAAGTTATTGTCATGCTGCCCCTTACCAGATAGCGTGCAGTTCTGTCAGTTCTGAATTTCTGTGGGTGGGAATGAACACTTAGCTCTAGATTTGCTCTAGACATCTCAGTTGTAGTCATTTCAAAATATATTTCAAAGCAGGTTAGATTCACACTGCTATTCTTGATTTGGGAAACCTCTGATGGGCCTATGACCATATGCTACTTTATTCAAAGCCATACGTTCACTTATTGATGTTATGTTTACTAATCTGAAACTCTTAGCAACTACCCAGAGAGAGAGAGAGAGAGAGAGAGAGAGAGAGAGAGAGAGAGAGAGAGAGAGAGAGAGAGAGAGAGAGTGTGTGTGTGTGTGTGTGTGTGTGTGTGTGTGTGTGTGTGTGTGTGTGAGTGAGAGAGAGCGAAAGTGTGACAGAGAGAGAGAGAGAGAGAGAGAGAGAGAGAGTGTGTGTGTGTGTGTGTGTTTGGGGGGGAGGAGAGGGAAGAGGGGGATCTGTTTCTTTTTGTCCTTGTTTTCATGATAAGATCTGGTTTTGATAATATGGAAGAGAAAAAGGCCAGATGTTGCCAAATTTTATTCCAGGTGTCAAATACATTATTTTGATAAAGAAACTTAGAAATTTACTCTAAAATTGTTAAGTGTGAAAATAGTTTCCAAAGGTCATGCTTACATTCTCATGATTGTTCCATAACAAATACGTTCAGTTTACAACTGGAGTTTTTAAGAGCCAGAACAGCCACATGATTGTGAAAGCCAAGATGGATTCTGATCGCTCACACATAATCAAGTTATCTCAGCTATTTAGATTTATATACTGCATGTTGGTTGCAAATATGCCTTTGAAATTTTGCTTTCGGTTGTGCGGGTACAGACAAACCACTGTGCTTACATGCTTTGAAGGACACTTCATAGTTTTCCTGCATACACTGCAGGGAAGTCTTAAACTGCTTAGCTGATGGTAGTTGACCTTTAGAAAAAGAATTGAGATACAAAAGTATAAAAATAGGTACAGGTACAGTTAACAAAAAGAACGTAGAGCATGTTTTCTTACAAAAAACAAAAGCTCGTTTGACTGTAGAGCTCAGTGAATAATTAATTTCCACTCACTGTCTGAAAATAGACACTGAAACTGGTTGTAACTTCAGGATTGACCCACAATGCATATCAACACAGTTTTCATAGCAAAATAAACAAAAACATTTAATTGGGAGGAGGAGGTGGAAGGAATGTCTAAATTTCATTTAGTTCCCTGTTGGATTTTTTAAAGCCTTCACAAGGGTGTATTTTGGAATGGTGAATTTTCAAAGAAGGGTTATATTAAAACAAATTATTTACACCCCAAAACCAACATTTTCACTGTTGCTTGAGAAAACCTGTCTGAAAATTTGTTGCACGTTCATGCACCATTTCTGTTGAAGTGAGTTGATACTTCTGCTGAGTTCTAAATAATTCATTATTCAGCTAAGCAAATTTAAAGTGACAAGGAAAAAAACAGTAAGGTCTTTATGCATTCATTTGCAAATGGAACAAAGTGCTCAAATGGCATATTTTCTGAAAAGCAGCGATTTAAGTTCTGTATTTCAAATACTCCTCTTTCCCTCGCACCACCTCTCAGTAGTTCTTATCTTTCAGCTGCCATCCATTTGACATTGACAGAGTTCCAAATAGTATTTAATAGTCAATATGTCATGCAGCATAAGAGGGAAAAAACCCCACAGTTCTACACATTCACATAGAACTCAGTATATTTTTCTCAACTATGTTTTCTTTCTACCTGTTTCCCTACCAGGAGTCTTATTTCCTCCCCCCCCCCCCCCTACATCTTCTCTCCATATTTTCAGAACTTTTTTCCATCATTGTCCCTGTTACTGACCATCCACAAGTATCACAGAGTTTTCATGCACACCTTTTCCACTCCTCTTATATTATACTGTTATCCTCCTTAATATTACATTCAGTATGCAAGAGAAAAAAAAGCAGCCACACCATGAAATGCAAAGCCACTTGGAGGCAACACGATCTGCAGATCTACAAGGATAGGTGAGAACAGGAGGAAAGGAAGGAGTCAAACAAGAAGAGGAACTGAAAGTGTGAAAAAGATGGTATGAGGCTGCTTCAACAAGTGCAATAAAAATAGATTGGAAAAGATGGGCTAAAAGTCAGGGACATCCTAACCAGCAGAAGAATTCTTGAAAGGTAATAGTGAAGAGAAGCAGTTCCACAGCTTCCAAGAGTTCAGGAATAGGATATCTTCACAAGGAATTGATTCCTTCCTTGTGAAGGAATTGAATGCCTGTGGTATTAAATTCTCCTTTCAAACTAGAGATTTTTATCTGCAGTTCAATCCATTTTAAGTCTAACCAGAAGTAAGTTGTATCATTGTACCCTTAGAAGGTACAACAACAGAATATCACAACAGTAAGAAAAAATCAGATCCACGTAGCATGATTTCAACTCTCTTTTAGTTGACCACTCAAAGGAGCACTGAATATGATGTGCCTGTAGATGGAAAGCCATTGAAAAGCAAGAAGGATGATAACAGGCGGAACATATTTCTCTACTGATGCCTTCGATTTACTATATATGTTTATGTATTACCAGTAATGTTTAGAAATTCAGTAGCATTTTCTTCTGACTGCGCATGGCACAATTAGCAGCTATCTGAGCTACAGGAGCAGATCACAGTGATTCAGGTTCTTTTTCTTCGAAGAACTCTTCCATCACAGGGTCAGTAAATATACAAAGGAACTGAAGAGCTTCCTATGACCTAAGAGAACTGTAAAATAATTGTAAGGAGAGCAAAGTCTAACAGCAACATGATTGGGATTGGTTGTTTTGTTTGTTTAGTCTCTTCAAGCAAATGAAATCAACAGCATTCCTTTTAGATCTGGAAATGGCCAAGTAGTCTGGAGAACCTACAGATACAAACAGTGCTGAACAGAAAAGGGGATTTCCTCCTCTACTCTCATAGCAAAGCAGAGAGTTTTTCTTTTCCAAAGATTTCATATTTTTCCTTCAAGGAAGTATTTTTCACCATAATAGATTGATTACAGGAAATTTTATTTTAAAGAGACACGTTCCAATAGCATTAATGTATGCCAGGATGCAAATTAGTAGACTTACTGAGAAGTCATTCAAGTGACTAAAAGTACCATACATCTTGATACAGTTTATTGCTACCACAAGATAAACAACATGGCAGCCCCATGTAGGTCACTAATCCTTTTCTAACAGTTAGAGAGTACTGAAAAACGAAGATTTTGTTTGCAATTAAAAGACGACAGTGTATTTAGGGTCTCAGGAAAACTAAGATTTAGTGCAAAGAGTCAATACTTTCCAAGTTTCAGAGGGTGCTGAATTTTGCAAACACAAGCAATTCCGAGGCTACACTGCAATTCTAAGAGCTGATAATAAACACAAAACCAGGGATAGTCAGTTCTACGGTGGATCTAAAAAAGGATCGTCTTAAAGATTCTTAATATAGTACAATAAAGAAACATTTAAGTAAGTCTTTTTACAATAAATATATTGAGGTTTCAGTGCTTGGAGAGCACGGGTCAGTTCCACCACATTTACTGGCTACACTTACGTTCTCAGCCTGCAAAGCACAGTAACGCTAACACAAAGCTGGCTGAATTTAAGAGCACGTAATTACGAGCCTGTAGAAACTCATTCATCAACATCTGCAAGTTCCCGTGCACTGTGTGCTTTACCTGCATCGTCTTTGTATTTTTAGAAAACATTCTTCAGTATTACTTCTAATGGATTGATGTGTTACCTCACACGTGTATGCATAACATGTGACGCTAATTGTATTCATGACATGGAACATTTTCCTTGGCTGATGGACTGAAAGCGAGAACCCTGACTTACAGGATTACTCAGTTAAAAAATAATTGTGATGTTTAGCTCATTATGGAGCACGTGTAAGGGCTGTAGTGCATCCATTCTGGAACTTCAGGGTTCCTATAGAATCCTGTGTGATTTGTTTATGATGTGGTGATGATTGACTGTCAGTTACTAATAAATGGTAAATAAAAAAGTAACCTGTGATATTAAAGTACTACATTAGCTACATTGTGATTAAATTACAGTAACACCACCAGCTATAAACCTTTATAGAATCTCCTCAGCCATGCAGTAATTCTCCTAACTATACTATTATGTAGAGCACAAATATTTCTTTGTAAGTCCAAAGCAATACATCAGGGAAGCATTTACTGCTAAGGCTAGATTGAGAGTAAATGCATCTTGGGTTGCTATGAATAAAGCTCTAGCTTCTCATTACTTTATGACAAGACACAGAAATTCACTTTACTTTTCATTTAAGCTTTTCTGCTCCAGTTTATAGATGTATGCCTTCACGCTTTTATTCCCTTCTCGCTTCAGCCGTACGTAATAAATGATTATAAATTTTCACATTTGACCACCTCTCTGCTAGTCTCATGCTTAATGCACAAAGTTAGGAAGCTGCAGGTAAAAATTTCACAAACACTTTTATTTATGATGTTGTCCTTGGTAACGGAAATTTCAATGTACTGAAATGAAAAGTATGATTAAAGGGATACGACGTCCTGACAAGGATAGTAGAGGGCAGCCTTCTATTTCCCACTGAAAATATATAATACTTTTCTGACATCAATTTCATAGAGAATAGACATGGGCTAGTCATGAAAAAAAGACACAAACACGTTTCTAACTTCACTGTTGTTGTGCTGTCTTAAATGAAACTTATTCCAGAAACATCTTGCCCAAGTAACAGGGCTTTGTAGTTAATTTTAAGAGTCAGATCAAGAGCTAATTTAGCATAAGCAAGACACGGGATGTTATCTTAATGATCTTCCACAAAATTTAGAAAATAAAAACTGCTTCTTCTGCTGTTAAGAGAGAGACTCTCTTCTCATTTCCTCTTGTCACTTTCCCTATCACTTTATCCCTATGATAAGATTTACTGCTTGTAGATTGTGTTTCAGATTCCAGTTTCATTTTAGCTAACTTGTGTTGTCCTACACAGCCAGAAAGTTGTGGCATGCTTGAAGCATTTTAGAAGTAGTACCCTAATAATGACTGGTTTTAATTTAAAATCATTTCAGCTACTTTACTAAGTAGAAAAAAATATATCTATATAGCATTAAGAATTTTGATCCTGTTTAGGGAAATGAAACTGCACTAAGATTATATTAGTGATAGATTATATTAAAAAACATCCCCCAAATGAATTCCCTCTTCCTGACCAATGTAATAAATTATTATATTATTGTAAATATTACCTCAGCTTAACATCTCACTTTTATAGGAAGCATATTAATTCAATGTCACATTTTAAGCAGGTGATATTACAAATTAAAATAACTTTAAAACAAAAATAAGTGATCAGCAAACAAATTCACCATCTAGACAAATAGCATATGCATTTTCCAAGCACATACATTGAAACAGTTAAGACACTTTTGAAGTTCTGTGTTTTTGAAATTAACAGCCAAACTGGTACATTCCAGAGAGTTAGAATCAAAACATGCTTAAATATCCTAAGAAAGGATTCAAGAAAATAAAGCTTCTACGTTCTGGCTTTTTACATTTAAAACCAAGCAACCAACAACAAAAACTGTATGTAGATGAACTGGATAGCGCAGGAGTTGTGTTCATGAAACACTGAACTTGTCACCTCAGATGACTGCTTTCAATCCCACTTGAATTATAGAATCTAAAACTTGCTTCTATGTTTTGAATACTCAACAATATACACAAAGCTCATAGTTTCTTTTCACTGTCAGATGGGTTTGTGCACACTTCATACTGAATACTTTCTGTAACTAACATAACTAGCAGGGAAACAGCAGGGTCCAAAGTATTATTCTAGTCCCTTGGATTTGATAGGTAAGTGTGCTTGCACGGCAGCTCTACCAAGTTATACTTGTGCTTTAATATTACTAGTGATTTCAAGAAAAAAAATCTAGAACGTATTGGTAGTAAAAAGTTATGCTTCTGAAGCTCATGAGGCATTGTTATCCAGACAGTGGTTGACAATTTACTATTTACTTCCTCCCCTCATCTCTAGAAGTGGGCGAACAAAGTGTTCTATTACAGACACCCAGCCATCATGTTATTAAGCCAAAAAATCTCACTGTTGCACACTGCAAACATTTTTCAGCCTGTACTTCTAACAGCACCGTACCTTCTTCGCTTGCAGGAGCTGCAAGTATTTTGTGACAGATCCCATTTGTTGGCTGGCGATCGCAGAACCCTGAAAAATACATTATGTCTTCTGTCAGTTATTAAAAAAAACACCACAAATTATAACAAAAACAAAATTACCAGCAATTATCATTTGAATGTCTATACTAATCCATTTCAGATTGCCCTGAGGTTTTACACCTTGATATTTTTTCCTTCTTACCACAGTTACAAGTTACTGCGGTCATTCAGATTTCTTCTTTTATAATCATTGCCATTATAACACCAGCAATCTACATTGCTGAGCATTCTGCATAGTATCCTTACTGAAGCACACTTGATTCTAAATGAATTTTAATATTTGCAATTTGAAACCTGACATAAACCCTCAGAGCAACCATGTGGCATCAATTATGCAATAGAGTATACAGGTTAGAAGTACCACAGCAGAGCTCACGCTCTCTTTTTAACTCACTAATGTCTCTGACCCTTCTGTACAAAAGCACTTCAATCAACGTTTATATATATATTTCTTTTTAGCTTTACCATTTAACAGGCTGTAAAAATGTTTAGCAATCAATTATACACATCAAGTTGATATCCTGCAGAACTGAGGGTCATTTAAGCTTACAACTACATCTGAAAGAGTTTGGGAAAGCCGTACGGGGAGCAAACTAGCTTTCCCCTTTTTAAACCTTGCCAGCAGAAGGACAGCTTAATTAAACCCAACAGAGGGCGTCCCCTTAGCCTTTCAGAGGCTTTTAGTATAGCCCAAACAACTCTGCTGCTGGGGCTTGAGGGCGTTTGCTTTACATCTCCAAGCTCTGGCTGTGCCACATACAGTGCCAGTCAGAAATGTCACAATCAAGGAATCACATTAGGTAAATTTGATTCTGATCGCAAGACATAATCCAGTGCTAGAAGAATAACCTAAATCTGGACCTGGCTACTGATGTCTGGTATGAGATATGGGTCAGTGAACTTAAGTGCTCTATTTGTAATCATAAAAAGAGAGATAATGCATAGGATGCTAAACTATTGCTTTGCCTCCCCTTCATCTTATGAGGAAATTGATGGCCCATATTCTCCTGGAGGGTAGGGAGAGTGTGTGGCTGATTAGGAATCAGAGGGTTGCTCTGACTAGGCATCTTTCCAAGAAACTTCTCTCCTTTTATCAGTATTTTCAGGCAAACGTGAGAAGTTCCTCACTGCTCAACTAAGGTACTGCTTTTAGGGGGGGGTTCTCAGCCAGCTCCATCTATTCTTCTCAGGGTTCATAGGTAATCCAGCTTTTGAAGAGACTGAGGTTCTTCACATTCTTTGCAGAGGCTCTTTTGCCAGCCTCCTGCTGAGCTGCCATGAAAAGCTGCAGCAGCTTTGTAGCTTTCTCACACTGTCACTGACAGGGAGCAGCAAACTTCCTTTCACAAGCACTTTACTTTCACTAAAACTAATCTCGTAGCATCAATACCAATTCTGCTGTCTGTTCAGGAGCTTCTCAATAACTCACGGTGTCCAAATATTTAAAAAAATCCATTTCCCTTTGACATCTTCGTTTTCAGTTAAGTGCTTACTTAAAGGACAAGTCAACCGTCAAACAAGAAATACAATTGAGCAGTGTGATTTCTTTCTTCACTACAGTCTTCAAAATTAGGGCAACCAGAATTCTGTCTAGAACTGTACATAAAGTCAAGTGTATAGCATATGCATCAAACAGAACACATACTTTAAGTACATCCCACACATCCACGGTGCCTTGGTGCTCGTGCTGTAGAGCTGACAAGTGTCATACACCTCAGATTCCTCCTAACTGACATTTCAGGGGTGGAAGGGTCCCGGGGAATCCAGAGATAGTAAACCTGGTCAGAAATCTTTCCCAAAGAAGGTTTGTAGTTGTACAAGTTAAATACTAAAACATCGTTTACTTTGGAAGAAAGGCCTCAAGAATATTGTCCTCTATTTTGGTGGTTCTTAACCTGCATTGAGCATTTGTCTGAGTTATTACAGATGCATTGATCTGACTTCAACCTGAAGTTACTAAGGTTTTATAAGACTGCAATAAAGCTTTCTTTGCATTAGCCAGCCAAGCACATAAACATTTTAATGAACTGTTTTTACATGGTTCGTTGAGTAGCGCCTGGTCTCCTGTAACACAAATCACTTCTCTGTCACATTCAGTCTTCTCATACAGGCCTTTCTTTTCACCACACAAAACGCAAATTGAATAGCATTTCTATGGAAATTCAGTGAAGACTACATTCTAGTCGGTATAGCTCCCTGTATTTGAAGTTTTAAAGCTGTTGTGTCATGTAAAGAAATTCCCTGGCAGTCAAAAGCAACAAAAAAGAACATGTAGAAAAACAAGCTTCACTGCTATCACAGGCTAACTGTCGGGGACCACTACAAAATAAGCTTTGGAGCTATCGCACTGCACCGCAAGCATTTCAGACAGTGAACTATGGTGTTGCCATGGAGTGCTGGGGGAGCTAAATTGTCATTAATCACAGAACAGACCATCTACCAAACAGGTATTTATTTTATGTTGACCTAAAGCCCAGAATAAACTATTGGAATCAGCATCAATGCAGAACAAATCTATTTAGAATAATTAAATCACATTAATGATGATCATTTTGGTACATCCTAGTCAATCTTTAAAAAGCAACATGGAAAGTATAAAAGTTATCGTGTCATAAAGTCTATCTGAAAACACGTTACGTATTTTTGAGATTAAAGATTAGTTTTAACACATATTTAATAATGAATGCAAATTATGAATGAATATTTAACAAACCATATCACGTTTTATGTCTTAACATATCCTTCGCCATTACTGTGACTGAATGAGAAATGGCTTTGTGATGTATTGTCCTGCCACCTAGGGCTCTGGTGTTTTCACCTTGATACGGCCTTTAAAATAAATTAATTTGTTAACGTTTAAGAACTCTGTGTAAGGGTTGCAATAAGACATTTTTAAGTCTGTCTATGATTGAAAGAGCCACGCGTTAATCAGATACCATTTATATTTAAAAGAATTTATTTGGCCAATTGTTCCGTGAGAAAGATTGGGAAATGTTTATTTCCAACTTGAGTTTAGGACTAAGTGGTACTAATGGTACAATAAAGATGTTATATGGTGTTAATATAACGTGCGTATTAAAAACATAATGAATTTGCTATTTATGAACCATTAAGTTTTACCTCAACCCTAGGATAAACTTCTTATCATTACAAATCTATTAATAATTTTTGTCTCTTCTCTTTATCCTTATTCCCATCCTCTACACGGTCACACAGTTGTATTGTGAAGCTATTTCTAGAGTGAATTAAAAATGTTTTTATTTTATTCTGAGCAATATCTTTTAATATTGTTTGGTTAAGTATGAGTTTCACTAAATCCTCCTGCAAGTTTTAAAGAATGAAATAAATAGGCAGGACCAAGCACCATCTGCCTCCTGAGCTGCTCTATTTCCATGCCCTTGCTTAAACCAAGTCTTGTGATTGCACACTGAAACTTGGACCTCCTCAAACACTTCACACTAGTCTCTCTTCCTTTTGTTTCTAAGCAGCTAACACAGGTGAGATAAACCATCCTACTTAAGGAAGGATTTAAGAAGCCAAAAAGCACATCAGATTATAAAGGGAGAACTAACAAAGCTTAGGTTTAACCATGTTGTCCAAATGTTAGCCTCTAATGTCAAACTAGCCTATAACAGTAAACTTTTTAAGTCCAGTTAAGATAATCATTCTTTTTTTCAATCAGCTTAGAGCAAAGCTAAGGACACTAATCTCCTTAATACCACAGAAGGATTTCCAGGGGAGACACATGAGCCTACGCACACAGCTGCCGCCATTTTGAAGTTCCTCAGAGAGGAATGGCGCCCTCACAGCCCCACCGTTCACTCCAGGTCAGCCCAGTGCGAACCAAAGCCAACCAAAATACATTCACAGACTTGGTAATATTTTATATGGTGCCCAGAGGTAACCAGCCTCTGGTTATCATATGGAGATAAAGCAGCCAAGGTGATCTTTCCGTAGATTTTACTCTCTCACTCAACTCTTTTGTGCTTAAAAAGTGCACACTAGGTGCAGCCTAATGACCTGGGTAAGTAGCATAATGTTTTAACATTATGTTTCAATGTACACTAAAGCTAAGATTATGAACATCACCTCACCTGAGGCAAAAAAAAAACAAACATGAGTCAAAGTTCACACAAACCAGCACCACAATATTACCTTCATATTCTCATTATGTCTGCTCTGCCACACACACTCAGCTTCAACCTCTACTTTGGAAGTCAGCAGTTACACCATGTCCATAGAAAAAGAAACAAGCAAAACTTAGTTATGTGAGAAAGCATTATTTGTATTGTTAAGGGTTAAATAGCAGACAGAAATAGCTGGTTCAGAAAGCAACAATGATTTCAGTGTTTTTGCCTGAAAACTTAGAAGTGAAGAAAGCAAAACCAATTCCCAGCTGAGGTATAGACAAAGATCACCCTCCCGCAGGAGTACAGCATGATAAGTAGCCACAGTGAGAATCACTGTGATCAGTCAGAAAGGCAGGAGAGTTATTAGCTTAGCCCTGAACCTCCTACTTAATGTGGGGCCAGTGGTGATAGTTAACAGACCCTGGCTAAGGTGACAAGCTTTGGACCTGCTTGAGGAAATCCAATTGAGAAGCAGCCAAGAGGAACAACAAGCTAGAAACAGATGTTCCAGCTACCAGGATGTGCACACATTTAACCTGAATATGTAGGAAAAAAAAAAAGTATTATTTTCGATAGATAGCAATTTCATCTCCTTCTGCAGCTCAGTACTGTCAGATCTCATTATCCACAGCTAAAGTGCTTCCTTCACATTTTGGAAGGGAGCTTAAATTCAAGTGAAACTCTTTGAGTGATAGCTACTGAATAAAGAACTCAAGGCACTAGACTGATACTCTGAAGCAGGTTTTAGTATTCAAGCAAAATAAGGCTAAAGTCATGAGAATACAAAAAGTTAAATTCCAACACGGAGTTAAAATAGTTACTAATACACATTTAACACCCAGCATAAACCGTCAAGAAAGCCAGCTTGCTTTGCAGCTGTCAATTCATATTTAGCAACTGATGCTGATTGCATGTACTTCTATCAGGAGAAAACTAGACCACTGCCAAAATGGGACAAAAACAGGTTTGTTGTAAGGATGCAAAGGTGATTTGTGTCACACGCAAAAGAAATGCACATAAGACTAGCTTAGGACTTGGACATATCTGGGCTCCATAGAGTACAAAACAGAGTACAGAAGTCCTATGGGATGATATTATCTTATTTAATATATACTTTGCACTATATCTTCCTTTGCAGTTCCATAAATCTGTTTAACATTCAAGAAAACTATATATGCACCTCAAAAGGAAAAAACACTCACTATGCTGATTTTTACAAATTCACTATTCTCTACACAACATATATTTGGTCCACATTTCAAACACATCCTTTCTTAGAGACATAAAGCATCATTAACTAGTTACTAACTAGCTGAATTTGTTTATGGTTCTACATTGAAAAGTAAAATAAAATATGAGTAAGAGAAACTTGTACCATTGACTGGTTGCAAAAGACTAAATGAGTGCACAAGAAGCAGTCAAAGATCTTGATAACAACAATTTTGTTCTATGCCTTTCTTAACTTCTGACCCAATGTAGGTGGTAGGAGTAAGTTAAACTACTCCCTCAGGCTCTATTTTCTGTGTCAAAAATAAGTTGAAGTAATACATTACATTCTTTCTTGCTGCCATTTCCAAAGTAAATTATCTCAGTAATTTCCAAAATTATCATAAATAAGTCATTTGTTAAGGTTTTTGTTACTTCAAACTAAGGTAACAGTGTGACAAACTACTCTTACATTTAACTTAAAACAAAAACCAGAATCAGTTGCCTTTCTTCATTTCAGTAATGCTATATAAGGTGGAAAAAAAAAAGGGGGGATTAGATTAGCACAAAATTAAAAACTACTCTATCCAGCCACACCAACATGCCTCAGCTGTTTCACAGCCTGCTTTCCACAAACTACAGCGATGAGTAGATCTACCCTACTGTTACTAGCATCAGTAATACTACCATGTTTAACAGTGCTGACAGGAATCCTAATTTCAAACCAATCAACAGTTCAATTCCTTACTTTGAACCAAGGCCCAATGGAAACCTTTCCTATCAACCTTGAAACCCTATCCCTACATTGACCATTCATCACCACTTTCAACTTTATTAGTCATGAGTATCATACATTTACTGTGAGATTGTTTAGCCTCAAATTGGCTCAGAAATACCTGTTAAACTTTTGGATCTTTTTTTTTTTTTTTTTTTTTTTTTTTTTTTTTTTTTTGAAGTGTTTGTAATTTCTTTGACATTTTTCCAGAGTTCTTTCCCTGAACAAAAAAAGGTCTGAGGATTACCTGTGGGTGCCACAAATACTTTGTGTACATCTCTATGTGGTTACATTAAATTAATAATTTACAAGGAAATGTTCTTCACAGCACTTTGCTCCTAAGGAAGCCTAGTTACTATAACAGGTAACTAACCAAAAAAAGTCATAAAGGCCACTAAGATTTCTTCTGGCTCCAGATTGAGGCATACATTTACATGAAATTTAACACTTTTGAACTATATTGTGAGTATGGGTATAGGCTATGGGGAAAGTAACAGCCAAGAGAATTACAAAATATCATCCATTTACAGAAGCTGCAAAATTATCTGGGACCAAGTAAGTACTTATCAACTTGTAGAGCTGTTTGTCAGGCGCTCCAGTGACTGGTTGTACACAACTATCAGATAACTTACAAGTTAGCAATTTGTTTGCTTCTACAAGATTTCTTCAGTAATGGAAAGGGGTGAAATTACAACAGGCATTTCACTATCTGTCAGACTGTACTTGCAATCTATTTCTATACTTTTTTTCCTGGTTCTGTATATGGTGCTAGATTTGGAGTGCAAATATTATCTTCTTCCTTCAATTCCTAGAAAAGAAAATTATTTCCTGGTTCTCTGTCACTTCTGTTTTGAAACAGCTTCTACATTTCAAATAGGCTCTCAATTTCTATTTTAATACATCTACCAGTAAACTAGCAATCAGATTACTAGAACCTAGGAAATAATCAACATCCATATGAAATGCTAAGTGCCTTCCATAGATTCTAAACAATATTACTCTGAAAAATTAGCTCATAAGACAAATAAAAATCAAACAGCACATACAGGATATCAGAATGATCTTTAATCCAGTGAGCAACATCCTAACTCGTCCTGTGTAAACTGAAGGTTAAAAACTTCTTTTCTTAATTACTTATGGGTGTAATGTTAAAAATCAGTTACCTAGTTGGACAGATCTGTGCTGATTTAACACCAGAATCAGATCTTTTATCTCAGATTCACCTTTTCTCTAGGGAAGCATTTATAGAAGTTGTAGGGTATAGAACCACCTTTTTTTTTGTTTGTTTGTTTGGCTTGATTGTTTTGGATTATTTTTTTTCTCTCTAGGAATACCTAGAAAACAGTTACTGCAGCCATCTCTTTTTGTCCTACGGAGAGCTGATAGTTTTTATATTGTCCACAGGAGCATCAATACAATTTCAATACATTCTGAATACATTCTGCATCTATACAGGTATTAAGATACTTTGCACCTAACCTGTGATTTTAAGTGAAGTAGTAACTTAAATTATGTGAGAAGAAAAAAACACAATTCAAAACAGCCACTTCCATTTTAAAAGTACAAGCTAAAATACCCCCAAAGATTGAGGGCCATTTTACCTCACCAAGATAAGCTATGTTTAGTATCTTGCATCCAAGTTAATCTTATTGGATTCTGAGAAGAAATATCTCAGTGCAGGGGGAAGAAAATGAAACTAATGAAGAAAAAAAGCAAACCACATCAGTGCCACCTTGACTGCTTGTAACACAAATTCTTGAAATCAATGTGCAAAGAAACAAGAGTAAAACAAATGTCGACTCCCAGCGACCTTGTTTTCATATATTTTGCTCAGACTTCTATACTATCATTTCTTTGCAATCAGGCTAAGGTACCTTTGTTTTCACTCCACTCAAAATATAATTTTTTGATCAAATCCTGTTTATTACCAGTGTGAACATTTTTGAGTGTAAAAGGTATCCTAGCAACATTAATGACTCAAACATTAATTCTTTAAAAGGCAGTATATATCAATTTACTGAAGCAGATTCCTTCTTGTCCCCAAGTAACAACACCAAAAATGCCCTCAAGAACAGTGAAGGTCTTTCTCACAGAACCTCCTTCCCTCCTCTGAGACCAAGGAAGCGTAGTCACTTTGGAAATACTTTAAAATTAAACCTAAATATTTTCCTTTTACATGAAAAAAGGAGAACAAGCCTATTAAAAAAAGAAAGTATCTGAATGATCCCGTGTAAAAGACATGGTTAATTTGATGCTCTGTTGCTTTAACATACTTGGTCATATGTTTAATGAAGTATTGTATTAAGTAGAAACAACATGCATTTCACATCAAAATATTTTATATTGATATTGGAAATGCAGATGCACGTGCCTTGCAAATGACTGGCATGTTTTAAGTACAAAGTTGATTGACACATGCTTTCACTTAATGATGGTAATTACGAAGAATAACAACTCTAAACCACATCTGTTCAATGTAACAATCTTGTTGTGCTATGCAGATTACGCTGAGAGCTGTCAGAAATGCCATTTTACCACAAATCATGCATAAGCACATTTGGAAGACAAGAAACAGATTAATAAGCATCAACACTTCTCTGTAAACACTTGTTGAAGAGAATAAAAGCTATTAGCATTGAAGGAAATGATACAACAGTGAATGCTTTCTCTATCAAGTCTGAAATAAGAAACCACAGGAAGGACAAAAGTGCGGGCTGGGTCCCTGAAGAACAAGTGCCCTGCGGTACTCCATCACCACGTGGAAAACTCAACACCCACACTTCACAGGAGCAACCCTTAATCACGTTCTCTTTGTTTTTGATAAATTCTCACTCAACATCTTCCTTTAACATGACACTCGATAAGATACAATAAACACTTTTAAACTGTACTGAATTCGAGTACCTAAAACACTGTACAAAATAAATCTAAGCAAGCACGGAAATAAATCTGTAGGTATTCTTTGTTCCATTTTAACATTCTGGAAAAAAAAATAGTGCTTTCAGTGTGGTTAATATATTTTAATTGTGTTACATCAAATGAAAATTGAAACTAAAACCAGTAAGTGAAGAAAACTGAAACAACTCAGTCATAAGCACTATAGTTTTTTACCATACCATAACTGTAGGCACTTTTATTCAAAAGCTTTAAGATTCAGGGTCATGTTTTTTCTATAACAAAAGGAGCATGGAATTGTAGGCAGACTGTCACACGATCTCAAACAAGTCATTAATGTAACATGACTTTGTTTGCTTTCATATGACACAAGACATTACAAGATGTACTTGACATGCAATATAATTGTAGATTAAATAAATATCAGGATTTCCAAAACAAAAAAATGTTCCTGTATGTATTTTTCTCAATCTGATATGCTTCATTTCAAAAGGGAAAGAAAAAGTTAAAACAAATTACCTGGAGAAGTAATTTTCTGCTTATGACTTAGTTATTTCTAAATAATCAATACAAAATTGCGATTGTGTACAGTACAGTGCAGTAAGAGAAATGTAGCAAATAATCTTTTTGGCTCTAAGTATTTCTTTTCTCAACTTTTCTGAATGTACTCTTGCTCACAGACCACCACAGTGGGTAAGCTGTATACCTCCTTAGTCAGACAACCTGCAGATTTAGAGTTAGCATCTACTATACGCCTCACTCACTTTCAAGTTCAGCTTAAATTGCCAGCATATGCTCAAAGTTCTGTCGTTTTGTCTTTAATATTTATTGATAATGCTGATACAGCCATTGCAGACACTTCAAGCTACAGATCAGCCAAAAATGGTACATGTCATAACCAAAAATTTCATAGAGACCATTTTCTACATAAGTATTATAACCTACAGAATGTCTAGAAATAATGGTACGGTTATTTTCATGCTCTGAGCTTATTCAGTTTCCAGTAAAATGGATCAATCTTCCATAGCCAATAGGAGAGATGCCCACGGAATGTTAGGTCTGATACTTTGCAAGCTGTTCCATCACTGGGAAAGCACAGGGAAATGTTTCAGAACATATTTTCAAATTCTGAAATTCACATTTATAGAGTGTCTGTAAAATTTGCTGATTTTCATTCAAAAAAAAAAAAAAAAAGCAGCTACCAGGATTTTAACATGCTGTAGCATTGCTTCTACCAAGCTATTACCAATAAAATTAACATTCAGTGATTGTTTATTGCAACTGTCAAGCAGAAACACTGATTTCACTTAGCCAGCAGCTTGCAAACTGTGTCACTGTGCGAGCCAGGGTTACAAGTTCTTGACGAAGGGGTGCACCTGCCCATCAGAACCCTCTTTTCAGGGGAGGGCACAGCAAGCTTCCTAGTGCAGGAGGAAAGCATTCTTTAATGCAATGTTCTTCATCACAACAAATATGTAAGCCTGAACAAATTTTCTCAGAGACAGCTGCTTCTATGGTATCTTGGCATTTGAGTAAATGATTTGCAGAAATTCCACAGGGAAGGAGGCACTTTAAAGGCTGCCAGGGAGTGTGATAGGGGCAGAAGAAGAGTGAAGAGGCACAGCTGTGACAGCTGAAAGCAGGATAAGCTGCCACTGATCTGTTTCTATGCTTATCACAACACCCATTAATCAATTCCAATCACAGCAGGCCCACCAACTAAACTACACTCCACCTCTCAAAAACTGACTACTCAGCCTTGTAATCCTCTTGAAAAATTGTTCATCTGAAAAAAATGTCAGGGGGACTGTATTGCTTACTTTATTAAAATGTACGTATTTGCATTAAAAATATCAAGTAACAGTTAATATATCCACAGACTTTTCTTTCAGATTGCGTTCAATATTTCACTTACTTGAATTTCTTTCATGTCATTTTAAATTTTCCTTTCTACCTTCAATAAGCTGTGCTATGGATGGCCATCACAGTGAACTTAAGGTGAACAGCTGACAGACAGGACTACATCTTCAAAGCAGCCTACAGCATAAAATGGTTTCTACCCTATGATTTTTTAAATGTAACTTCATATAGAGTTTTCATTATATGAAAAAATAGATCTAAAATTACACTGAAAATATGACAAAATATACAAAATCAGATACCAAGTTGCACTGAAGCATAATTGTGGTGTAGTTCATAATAGAATACCTATTCTATCAAAAATGTGTTTTAATAAGCTTACTTTTCTTTGACACTATAGGTAACGTGAATTTGAGTTGTGTTCTGAACAAAGGACTGTAAAGACATCACTGCTCACTATTTGCATATATCAACAGCTCATCTGGATTTGCAAATTCTGCAGGTTTTGAAGGAGTTGTCTAATTTGTTCAGTACTTAAGTTGCAATGATACTTATTCACTAGAACAATCGAGTAGGCAGTTCTGTAATTTGCTTGCTTGTTCACTAATTTTCCAGTCATTAATGCGTTTTAACCCTGCTTTTTTTGAATCCAGCTCCGTCCATACCAAAACATAGTTGCAGATTCAGAGAACATAACATAAAAGAATTAAAAGCACAAAGAAGGAAAACATTTCTATTCAAAGTTCAACAAGATGTCCCAGGATG
The DNA here is from genome assembly GCA_028571105.1 of Tragopan temminckii. NCBI lineage: Eukaryota > Metazoa > Chordata > Aves > Galliformes > Phasianidae > Tragopan > Tragopan temminckii. The sequence goes on from JAOWBP010004015.1 coordinate 6,709,918, forward strand.
ACATATGAACATTTTTCCATAGATTTCAGAAGGCAACCCTAACAGAGAGATCTCTCAGAACAAGGAGTGGAGATAACTGAATTTCAGCCCACGGTGCTCTGTTACATAGAATTCAGTCCAGTGTTGACAGGCCAAAAGCTTTAAGTTCAACTAAACATCAAAGAAAACACTTAGTCAGAAGCCCGGGTACTTAAAGCCACCACTTGGAAGGATTAAGTGCGCTTTGTGCATCTCTTTGCAATGTCAGTTTAAAAGCTGGAAGAAGGCTTTCAGAATAATCAAAAAGATACAGAAGCCGGAAACCCTTTACAGTCAGTGGTATCTGTGCATCTAAAGAACATGGCAGTTATTAGAAAATCTCACATATAATACAACACTTTAACAACCTCCTTATTTATGCAGCTGTCACATCTTTGAAGAATTGTGTTCGACCTTTTTATTTTAATAGTGGTATAAGTTAACAAGAGCTAGATACTGCTTGTGGCATGTGTGGAAATTTTACTATTTACCATAGAGTGACACAGGTATTTTTCAGACATCACACTGCAAATCCATGCAACATATATGGGCCTCATCACACTTGTGTTTGCTAAGTGCATGCATTATTTACACAGCATCAATAATTTTCTAGTTAATATAAAAGCAAAAGTGATCCTGGAATAATTACTGGACAATAGCACATAATAAAACAGCCTTACTACTCATTCAAGTAAACAGCAGTCTACAGTTACCACTGGAAAGTAATATGCTTATTAGTTTTTATTATCTATGATGGCATTGATTGTCAAAGAGGGGCAGGAGACACCTTTCATGTTTATCTTAAAAACCTTCTATTACCAGGACAAACTTTTGAGAGCTGCATACGCTCTTCATGGAATATAATGACCTAATTTCATGTTAATCAAATTATTCTGATAAATAGGTGACTATTCTGTACTCACTGGCAGTGCAGAACAGACGCAGTAAACATGCTGGGGAAATTCAGGAGTTAGAATCACTCCTGTAAGCTGTATGCAATTTGTAACTTTTCAGTAACCCTATGAAAAGCTCAGTTAGTAGAATATAAATGCATCATATTTTAATATGCATCTTATCTTCATACCTTCACCATACTGGAGATTTCAGGAATTTGTTAGGTCAGGTTTATTTTCCCCCCAGTCCCTTGACCTCCCTTCAAAACTGGTCCAATTCACCCTTCTCCTAGGTGGTGTTTCTAAGGAACAGCAACATAACATAAGAAAAGCTACTTGTATTATATAAACAAACTTTCTCAGTTATAATTACCTAATGAAAATTTTTTCAACTTGTCTTCTGCCCTGAAGTCTTTGGGATAAAAATTTACTCTATGTTTGGAAAGTACCTAGTACATCTTAGCACTGATGCAATCTAAATAGCATTGAAAAATATCTTGATCTAACAAAATTCCTGATGGAATCTTTGCAGTGGCAAATTACAACATTATATCCTTTTCAAACTACTTGTACAGCCTTAGTTTTTCTTCACACTAAAATAGAAACAGCTATATAACTTTCTATGAAAATAAATAAGAAAGCCCAAAGGTCGAGAAGTGCTTCCAGCAGACAAAGCACAGGCTATGCAAATACAGACAGCATAAACATCAATGTCGGCATCTCGTGAAGATGGAATACATCACTGTGCTCTGAATATTGTGATATTTGATAGCGCAGAAGTAATAGAAAACAGATCAGATGTGCACACACACAGGAATGCACTCACTCCTTTTTAGCAAAGAAAACATAGAAATCCATTACATACCAGGTTTGGATGCATTTAAAAGGAACCTAATAACTCAGCCAAACCACTATTTACACGAATATGGCTTTTATTGGCCTCTTTTGACTGCATGAAGAGCACTGATAATCTTTCAAAAGAAGTGCACACAGCTCCTGATTTATGCAAATTCTCTAACAATACAGTCAGGGAACACAACTGTAGAAATGATTTTATTCAACACAAGGCTAACTTTGTGCAGTCACATTTTTTATGCAACTTATACAGATATGTTTTCAATTCATAAGAATTTTTATTATTATTATTTTTTTTTTACTAGTACTTATTGTGACTTCGGAGCCCAAACAGAAATGGGAAAAGCTGTTGGTGTGCTGTGCTATATACTGAATTATCTCCTACTGAAAATGCCTGCCAGATGACGTCTTCAAAACGACATAGCTGATGAAGACATATCATGAGTCTCATCATGCCTTCAGTCCCAAACAAACGTCCCGTTTAACTTAAATACACCAGCCACAAGAACAAGGAAAGATGAAACGTTCAGGTTAGGGTGCTATGCAACATTCCACATTTCTAGAATACTGTGGTTATTTTCAACAGTTAACAAACAGTCTATTAAATGCTACTAAGAGCGCAGTTTTTAAAGAATTTTAATCACTCAGATTTTTTCTCTGAAAGTTCCAGTTATCTGAAGAACCAAGAGAGGAGCCTGCTATTCCGTTTTCCTTCTCTGGGCATTTGTGAAGAATGAATCACTGGTGTCCTTACCGGCATCCTGTGCACTGGGAAGTGCCCTCTCAGGATACAGCATTGCTGGATTGGAGCACGTAGCTCAGAGCTATCTTAATTCTCTAAACTTCATAACCTACCCAATAGAGTGTTATAAATGTGTTTTATATATTGTTCATTTGACTGAAGCCTCATACTTCCTAGACCACTGCTGTAAACCAAAACTCTAGTTTCAAGGAAAATGAAAAGGGATCATCTTGGAGACAGATTTAAAAGCAAGTTCCACTGGGGTTCTAGGTACAAGCACAAGGCAAACAAAACTGCAGAGCTCACCTGCACACAGTACTCCTAAGTTCAAATAGTAAAGCCTCCTTCAGCTGTCGTCCTATACAAGGTTTTTGTCTACAGTTCGTCTCCAGAAAGTTAACTCTAAGTTCCAATACAGCGTTATATCTGTGCACAGTATGTAGTAAATCACACCTCTGTGACTGCTCATACGTGACTATTCTCTCAATATTAAAAATACCAAATGGAGAGGAAAGATCCTGCAGAAAATCTATTTCTATAGTAAAGGCTGTTCTTAAAGATAGAACTGAAGATCTGCTCTGTATCAGAAATAGGAACCCTCTAAACTGTTTGATACTTTCTCCCCTATCTGTTGAACAGGAAACAGTTTCTCACCTTTGCAAAGCACTTCAGATCTGCTAGATGAGAAGCACTGTAAATTCCCATGTAATCCCAGCCACAACAGGAGAACAGGAGGTAGCATTATGACAACTCAGTAGCATCAGAAGTTAGAGAGGTCAAGGTGCAGCTACTGCAATCCAATTATATCAGTACTCTGCAAATAAAAACACTCTTTTGAAACCTGATCTGCCAAGAAAGGCACCTCTTCCTGGCTTTCTAAGAACAATTGAACAAAACAGCATCCTCACCTTCAAGTGCCAAATTTGATAGACACATCAGGAGACAACATCAAATACTCACCTGTCTGCAAAATGTACAACATTCATTATGCAAAAAAAAACAAACATTTTTTTTAATTCTTAAAGATAGATCTGTTTGTACAGGAACATATAAAAGGAAAGTATCTTATAAACAATACTTTTTACTAATACAGTATGAAAGCTAGTGATGATATTACTCCCATGCTCACTCAGCCTTTGCTGCTGGCTCACAGTATCAAAATCCTTATGAAACACTTCCATCTAGAGGCTGAAATTGGAATAACTAAGACCTGCCATAAATTGTGACATAGACTTCAAGCGCCTGAGACTATCTTTTAGTTAACAGGTTAACATTTGACCAAGGTTTTCTACCATCTTACTAGACAGAATTTAAGAAAAAACCCTATCAAATATTCACCTTCTTTAAACTAATTTTTTTAATAAAGACAAGGTACAGCCAAGCGGATCCTTTCTTTCTCCCTTTCTAAAATAAAAGTCTCCACCAACCTCTAAGAATTCTTCCTGTCCTCTGTTCTGAAAATGCTGTTCACACAATGTGCTGTCAGGTGTCAGAATTAAGGCGTAGGTTAGTACAAAGATAATAGAATTGTGAAATAAACGCTAATAAGTGACAAATGACTTTGGACAGAAAAGTACTGAATTGGTCCAGGCATTAAGAAATTTTATTTAATTGTATTGTGGGACTAAGCAGGGAATTATCCCATCTATCTGCTGAAGTAGTCATGGGACTAACAACAGCATACAGACATGGGTGCTCTTTCTACTAGAATGTTTGAGGGGCCTACAGTCTAACAAAAGCTATGTCAGGAGGTCTCTGTATGGGTCCCTCAGTACCACATGAGCCTGCAGCATCTCTGGGTGATCCCAGAAGTCTGTGTCCCACTAACATCACAAAAGCATGGGTTCAATCCTGTGGTAACACCTTACACAAGTGCAGCTGATTATTAGAGACATGTTTACAGAAGTTACTTACAACCAAGAAATAAGAGTAGATGATATAATACCCAGATTGCATACACGGTCACAAACAGATAGTAAAGTTTTGCTGCAAACAAATCACAGAATTGTACAAGAAGAGACCTCTCAAGATCATATCTGGAGCTACATATGTAACTTCACATTGGAGTGCAAGATTTTGCACAAATATGCTTACGTCAGTATATATCGCAGCTTCTTTTTTCAAGTAAAGTATCACTTTATCAATATCATTGTATGCACACTAGAGGGAGTTGTAGAAGTGTGTTAATTTTATAGAAAAATAGAGGTAAAACACCACACATATCACTACAAGACGGAAGCATTTTTATAGCAATTTAAGGTACAAATAGTTCGGGAATTAGACCAAACAGAGTTTTATACTCAGTCAAGTGTGTCGGTGCCATTTAACACATCCTTAAATCAATACAAGTAAAGTTTCAGTAAGCCTACACACTCTTAAATAGCAAATCATGGTTACTTGGTAGGTTTGGGAATTTGTTTGGTTGCTTTTAACTTTCGATGTTTGTCTCTATATATAGGTATGCATGCAAAAAATACAATATAACAATATATTCAGACAATAACATAGCAAGATTCATATCTGTTATTAACCAACTAGAGTTGTGCAGAGATTAATGAAGTAACATTAGGAAAATGGATGAAAATCATTTAATGTATTCTTTTCAATTTTATATTAATTTCAATTTTATATGTTTGGAGTTATATTTGTTTGGGTTTCTCTTTTTTTTTTTTTCATTATTAGAGATGACTACAAGTTTACTTGCTATTCCCTTCCTTTCCTTCAACTCTTCATAAACGTTTCTATTTACATTTTACTTGTACTTATATTAATTGAGGTATTAAAAAAAATCACCTTACAAGATGGAAAAATACCTGCAGTATTAGCTTTTTAGATGGTTTGCTGTTGATGAAGTGTCAGCTCAGGAGATCTCTTTCTGTTTTGTTTTCACTGCAACAGTCAAATTATAAGAAGAAGAATTAGAATATACATCATTTCCCGATCTGGAATCTAACACTATCACAAAACAACAAGAATGAAAACAAAAAATTGAAGACAGGGAAAAAAACAAATAACAAAATCTTGTCACATATACATACCAAGTCCTAAAAATAGCAGAAAACATACAAAAATTACTTAACGTATTTGTCTTTTTCTAAGAGGGAAAGATCAGGACTTCTCTATCTACAAGGCATCAACAATCTCAGTTCCTACGAAAGCTAAGAAGGGAATTCAAATACCCTTCTAAAACAAACAAAACCAAACAACCATGATGAGATGAGAAAAGTCATGTAGATGTCTGCAAGCAACAGGACTCATCTAATCACAGTATTTTAGAGCATATAATGAATGCAAGGAAATTTCCTGTCTAAAAATAGCAGTTTATTTGCAGAACAGAAGCAGATAGACTCCTTTTTTCTTGGGGGTGACATTACTGGATCAAATTAAATGGCAGCCTGCTGTTTTCTTCTCCTGCAGTACTCTTACGAGCTAGTGAGTAATGGGTTTATATATCCTTACTTTCTAACACTGGTACACTTTCTTTATGAGGCATAACTGGATTATGCCTTTTTATACAGTTTCTCAAAAGATGAGATTATTTGAAGGCTTTTCAAGTAATCCAGTATTCCTATTCTGACAGGGTGATTATCTTCATCTAAAAGAAAGATTATTTTACCCTGATTAGGGATTAAAATGAATTGTAAGAACACAGTAAAGTAGCAGACCAATGTTCTCAGAATCAACATGATGCACTGGTAAAAGTACATACAGTTTTACCTGAACTCTGACTGAAGGATGTGGGTTTGTTTTTTTTTTTTTGTGATATAAGGGAGAATATTAAAGGAAGGAAAAGGAAAGATATTCCCCATGAACTATTGAATACATCAGTACACAAAACTAAGTACACCCCACACAGATCTCTGAAGGTTTCTTCCTAATGCCTTCCCCACTGCCCCTCCGCTGTGTTAGTAACTAAGCTTAGGCCATAGAAAACCCTTCTTTGCAAATACATGTGATTCAGATCTATAAGTTCCTATGGTTGCAACTGAAGATAGTTAAAAAAAAAAAAAAAAGAAGCAAGACAAGGTGACAAAAAGTACATTCTACGTCCCAAGAGGCAGCCTATGACATTCTCCCAGGGACAGACAGACTGCAGACTCATGGTCCTGCTAAACTTGCAAGAGCCCATAATAGCAGGAATTGGCCACACCTGTGTGAGACCACCAGCAGACATTCACTTAACCTTTACCACATCCACTAAGGCATTAGATGCTACACACAAAGGCTACACTGAGGTGGTCCTAACTCATACCTATTTCTAATTATTCAGAAAGGCACAAATGTTCTTAACTGTAACAGTTCATCCCAAAATCTGTCTGGCATGATCACAATTCTTTGACTTTCATAATTTATAGATTGATCAACCTATAGTTATAAATATATCTTACTCTGATGGTATATTACACATATAGATTACTGGGATTTCAGCTCAGCTCAATGATGTACTAATGCAACATGCTCTAACTCACTCTGATAATGTATAGTCACCGTATATATTATTATGAGTGAAGTACTTCAGTGACATATAACTGTAACAAGGGCACCTAGTGAGGAGAACACTAGCAGGAAGTAGATTGTATTGACACATTACATAGAAGTGCGAATGTAGTATTAACAAGATGAATTGCAAAAGCTGATTAAAGAAGCTGGAAGATGATGGGAAGTGCAGCAATGACAGCAGAGTAGCAAAGTGCCTGGCTGCAGCAAGTTAGTGCTTGCTCAAATGAAACAGCCATGGGTACAGAGATAATGGAAAGAATCTGCTTACCTTAGGAAGGTTTCAGGTATGCAGAGAAATCCAGTGAGATACCCTCACCTCTACTGCCAACCCTTAAATGAGGTCCAGTCACTCAGGGGCACTGCATGCACCTGAGCTCCCCTGGGTTGGCCCTGCCTTCCCACCAGGTGCTCAGTCACTGGTTCAAACCATGAATTGGCTTTTCTGCTACAGAAGCCTAGTTAGTATGAAAGGGAGCAAGACAAGCTGTATAAGCTGTTAACAGTATTTTCATTCATTGTTCAAAAGCAAAACCTGATATGATTAAAGTTGCCCATCAACCCACTTATACCTCCATTAACACTACCAGAAATGAAATTGCTTGGATGGTTTTGAGCAAGAGTAAAAACTGAAAATTGGTTTGAGCCCTGAGTTGCGATACACATGACTTTTTAAAAAAAGAACAGTAGATAAATTCTATTATTGATAAAGATCTATAAAAACTAAGATATTTTATGAGCATTAAGCACAAGAAAGGCAAGCGTGATTCATCATCTGGCAAGTGGAACATCACTGAGTAACACATTTGAAAAGACCTTGACATCACTAAAAAAGCAGAAATTGAAAAAGAATGAGTACTACAGCATTAATAGATGTGGATCAGATCACAACTATTGGGCCTCTAAAGGTATGCTGTTAAGCACCCTCATAGGGGAGAGTAGAACTTTATGGATAAAGACGTCAATTTTTTTGTTTCACTTCAGTTCTGCAGAATATTACTTCTTTTGGTATTTCAAAAAGCTCCCAAGAAGTATGACAAAGGAAGGTATCAAAAGCAACTTTATACAGAAGAAAACCAAAAAGGAATTTACATTTAAGGTTGTAAAAATTATGATAAGTTACAAATGATCTAGATTCACTCTTTACAGCATTAGCACACAGGTAAACGATTCAGAAAAATCAGTTACATTACTTAAAAACTTCCAGCCAAACTACTGAATTACACATTTCCAAAAGTACATGTACACCAAGTTCCTCCTCACTCAAAAAAAAGGACAAAAACTGGATAACTCAATATACTTTGCTAGCCCCTGAAAAGTCTAATAAAGGCCTTACCATAAAAAAGTGATTAAGCAACACTGCACCTCAACTGAGGAACACATCAGTAGATACAATAAATACCATTAAATAATTCTGATGGTAGCAGAGCACTGCAAGACATTTTTGGACAATGTATTAAGTACACTAGCCTTCAGATAATACATTACTAGTTCAGCATGATTACATTTCCCTCCAAAGCAGAAAAGTGCAAAAACACCAAATAATAGCCATTTAATTTTCAGAGAAAAAGGATGATTGACTCCCTTCACTGTAGTCCATTCATAGAAAATAATTCTAGAAGCTTGAACTGTTCTCAAAGACCAACATTCTCAAGATGCCGTGCACTTTCCCTCACAAGTAAAGACGATAGGTATGAATATCTGGCTTCCAAGCTTTGATATAAAAGAAAATATTTATGTTTCAGATCCTAATTTTCTTAGCAGTATAGAAAGATGTGCTAAGCCCAGGTCTCCTGGAATCTAAATAGAATAAATTCTAAATATTCAAAAACACTTTCATTTCTGTTAGTTTTCACTGGCTCTAACAAGCAGACTAAAGCTAAGTAGTTAAAGAATATCTATAGGGAAAAAGCATGAGGAAGTAGCTGATCAGGAATGCCATTTTTTAGCCTAGCAGAGCTCCATTGTTTCTAATCTCCCGTCATTCTATAAGTAAAAGTGCAGGAAATAATCCGCAAGAAGGGCTAAGATGTAAATCTGTTACCTATTCTTTTAACAAACCACATCCTCGTAAAAGTCACGAAGAAATATGAAATACTAATGTATAACAAACAGCCATGTTCTTTAAAATAGTTCAAAAAGTAGCACAGTTAAGTTCAGGCCTTAACACAACATACATTTCTAGAGAAATTATACCTCAGAATGAGGCAGAATGATAAGCTAATCAAACATGTGGTGAGAAAGCAGTAGAATACAATGTTCTAAAAATCAGTGACGTGGGTGAAACCCTTCTGCATTTATCAATGAGAGTTCTGTTATACATATATACATACATATACATCAGAGTCACTTAGATTTACAGAACACTTGTGAAAGACAGACATGAGCATGGATTTAGTCAGATACTTTCTATCTTTGCCTCATTTTTCACTTTGTATGTGTGAAACTTGAACCTCAACCAGTCCTGTGCCCATAATACTTATGCTCTAGTTTTACTTGTAGGTTGTGCAACTCAGTGCAACACTCCACAGCCTCACAGGATGACTTGCATTTTATTTAGTAAATGCTATGCTTTAGTTCACTATGAATAGTACTCAGAGTGAGTTGAGCAAACCTAACTTCTAGCAACACAACATGCTTCAGTTGAAGATCATTATCACTGCTACTTTAAGACCAGATTTTTCAACAGACTACAAAACAACTAAAAATAAGGATTTGTAAAATACTTGACAATGCTACTTGATAACTCTTTCCCCTACATAAACAAACACAAAAGTTTTAGGATTTTTGTTTTTGTCTGCTTTTTAAATGAAGTTGGTATTTCAAGCAGTGAAAGGCATAAAAAACACCTTCCGGTTGCTGTAGCCCTATTGGGTCATAATACAGAGAAGCAACAATATTAAGAAAAAATAAAAATATCATCTACCTTATTCCTAACTGTCCTTATTCCTAACTTAAGGCCTAAGCTGAAGGCATAAAATGAAAAGATGCAGTGTCCTACTGTGTTTATAATGTTCCCTGTTTTTTCCCCAACAGTTTTTAGTATCTTACTTCACATCATATCAAGTTCTATTTCACTGTTGCTTTCTTTGGTTGTTCATTGGTTTTTTTTTTCCCCAAACTTTTATATTTAATTATTTCTTATAAGCTTATTTAATAGAAAATTCCTTTTTTTATTAACACAAAAAGCTATATTTTAAACTCTATGTCTCAAATTTCTTTTTTTCCTTGGAAAATTCTAGGCACTTAATATCATACACTGAAGTTATTATTTTCATATCATTTACTAATCAATACTAGCAGTATGTATTAGCATTCAATAATGTTACCTTCACTTCATAGAAAGAAAAAACATTTCCCTGAATTCTTGATAGCCGTATTTTATACCCATTCTATCACCCCTGAAAGTGCATGTGGTGCCTGGAGTTTGTATGTGTGTTTTGGAACTCCCTTCTGTTTCCAAGAAAGTTCTGCTTCACCTGTTTCAACTCGTCTTCCTTCAGTCTCAGTAGTTTCATTACCAGTAACCTGAGATCTCTGTTTTAGCTGTCCTCTTTCAAGTTCAAAACTCAAAATAAGTGAATCAACAAGTGAGTCCAATTCATCTAAGTTCATAAACGGCATTGTTCTCTGGAAAGGATTGTTTGCAGAAGCAGAAGACAGTGCAAGTAAACTGAAATAATTGTTAAAATATCCAGCTATGATAGAAATCTCTCCCGCAAAGCTCCTGAGCAGGCTTGTGTTTCTGAATGAACCTATGAGAAACAAAAACAGAATCAAAGGCAGTATTCAGCAAAAAGAGACCAAGCAGCCTTCCCTCCCCCTTGCTATACAGATCGCCTTTAGTCTACAAGTTATTAGCTTGGTAGGTAATTACTCAGGTAAATACCTTGTAAGGTAGAAGAAACAATCTGATGCACTTCAGATAGACACCGCTCCAGTTCCAAATATTTTGCAGCAATGTTAGTGCTTCTCTTTATTTCCTGATATAGACATTCTTCTTCTGGTAAGTGAGATTGTATTCCTTTCTGTATTAATGAACAGTAATTTAAAGAGACCCAAACACATGACAGCAATCCTTAATAGTTAACACACTGTTCCAGACTTAGTCACACAAAAGTAGACCACTGAAACACTAAATAAAAGGGACATTAGGCTACTGGGAAGAAGTGCCTATTATTGACAGGAGGGAAAACAAACAAACAAGGTAACTAACATCCCAAGACAGACTTGGTTCTTGGAATGTAGATTAAGTTCTGTCCTAGCTTTTAATTCAAATAACCAGCAACTGCAGCAATTAATTACTGCAGTAGTTACCCAGTTTCACCAAAATTACTGAACTTCAAGCCATTAATGAACAAAGACAGAAGAATATATAAATAACCATAGAAACAGTAAGTAAAATTAAAATCAAGCACTTTTAAGTGGAAATCCCATGGTCAGAAAAACTGCAGTGTTCCAAACACAAGAATGCCCTTAAGGGAGTAAGTGGTGTCATGTAAGTATATGAAAGGTAATCTCAGATTTTTATTTATTCATTTTTTGCTAAATGCACCTTTTTAGTTTAAAATCCAATTTCAAAGCACTAACCTGGTGAAATATTTTACTTACCTTTCTGCAATGAGAGACATTACTTTCAAGGAACCTGGCTAAAGCCACGGCACTGTCCTTAATTTGACTTTGAATCTACAAAGGAATATTTAATTACACAGTACCTTTGAGTCAAGACATAGGAGAAGTACAACAATATTTTAGAAGCAGAACAATGACCATACTAACAAGGATAATATTCAAAAGCAAAAGCAATGTTTTCTGCAACATAAGATGGAATTTTAAAAAATAAAATAGTTTACATTGTTCTCCACCAGTTAACCTATCTGCAAAATTTCATATAAGCCCTTAATATAGGAGAACCAAATGAGCAAACTTAAGTGCTCATTAAAGAAAGGTTCTCTGGTAATTATTATGCCACTGCCATTTTAAGCAGTGGGGTAAGCTTTTAGCTCATACTTTTGTGTTCTCTCTCTGACTTCACAGTAACTGGAAACATCAGCTAAAGCATTATCTCAACCACGAAGTATACATAGGACTCCTGCCAGTAAAAAATAACCTGCTGCAAGTTAATAGTGTTATTTGGAAAGCCGTTTGTACAACTCCTTTTACTAGAAATGTGAAAAAAAATTCTGCAAGACTTGAATCTCTCTCATCTCATACTTCTGTTATTCACTGTAACTTTATTCCACAAAAACTTTCCAGAAAGAACTACAGAAGAATCAAGCAATATGATAAAGCATCTCTAAAAACACACCAGTGATTTCTAATTTTAGTATTACCTCATTTTGTGGATATTGTTTCATTAGTTCTTTCTGCATCGTTCTTGCTTTTTCTTGTACAGTATCTGTAAGTAACTCCAGCCCTGAGCCTACTCCATCGTAAACAGCACGTACAAAGTCCTTGTAAAGCAAAGGGTAAAAACATGATTAAAGGAACTCATATGGCCACGTGTAACACTGTAACACAAAGGGAAATGCAGTAATGACAGCAGAGTAGCAAAGTTCCCAGCTGCAGCGAGTATTTGCTCAAATTAAACAGCCGTGGGCACAGAAACTAAGGAGTAATCTGCTTACCCTTGGAAGGCCTCGGGTATGAAGGGATCTCCAGCAACATACCCTCACCTCCACTGTCAATCCTCCAATGCTGTCTGGGAAGGGGCGGATTCTGGCTCCACTCCTTCCAGTCTACCCCTTGTATGCACCTGAGGTCCCCTGGGATGGCCCTGCCTTCCCACCAGGTGCTCAATCACTTAGCATTTCTACTACACCTTGGAAATGAAATGGATTTTCCATAACAGACTAGAAATACACTTGTTTTTTTTTTTTTTTTTTTTCTTTTCTATGCAATTGTTCATTGCTGGCCTATTTGTCCAGGTGTGATTCTTGAACAACAGAGGCTCCTTTTAATTTTATTCAGATTTCTGAAAATTCAGTGTGTTATCAACAGAGACTACTGATAAAAGCATTGAACTTCTTGAAATATGCCTACTTGTATGATTTCAGTGCAGATGCAATCCTGGAAGTATAGCATTCTTATTTGTGTATGAAAGTTGTACATACTTAAAAGTTCAGGGTTTCCTGGTTGTGTGATTTGGAGATGTTTGGTAGTTACAAATTTTGTTTTTTCTCTTCCAACACTACGAGTATGAACATATACTCATCCTCATAAGAATGAAGTATTAGATGAGCTCAAAACTTAATTGCATTTCTTAAATTGTTTGATATAACCATCAGACTTACGATCACAACTACTCAAAAAAACTGTGATTATCAACACTAAAATTACTTCATAATTAAGTCCTATGTTTCAAGATACATAAGAGTAAAGAATACAAGAGGAACTCAAAAGATATTGTTTGGGACAAGCCTTCGTGCTCAAATATTTTTCGTACTTATCTAGAAAGTCATTACTTCTATTGAATGTTTTTTCACCTGTAGACTGATTGTAGAAATAGTGTTCTCTTCAAAAAAGGAAATATCAGTTCTCGTGAATACTGCCAGGTGTCCTATGCATTTCATCGTCTGTTTTACTGCTTCGTTGACTTTGCTCTGTGCTTCTGTTACCATTGAGGATATATCTGAAGAACATCCCTTAGAAATAAAAGCATGTCATTCATTGAAACTAGAAAGTATATATGTTCAAAGAGCACACACTCTGTATAGTACAAGTTTGTAATGCCAAATAGCTCATTGTATTTTCAGTTTTATATCTTCCCACTTGCACCTGTTTCTCTATCACAGATAGAAGCCAATACCTTATAACCGTAAAGAGAAATGGTAATATTATACTAAACAATTTTAATAGAATTCGCCTTCAGAAGGCTTGTAATGCTGTAATGTGATGAGAAGCACAGCAGTGACAGATAGACATTTGGCTGTTTTTAGCATGTGTAGTTAATATTACTTTAACGCACAGGATTTCTCTACACAGCAGCTGAGCCACATTCTCTTTTTCCAAAAATGCATACTTTACCTGCAACAGTAACTGTAAATAGCCTCCCAAGTTCTTTACTTCCTGTTTTATTTCTTCATTAATCTTCATAGACTCAATGCACTTCTGCACATTGTTAAGCCAAGTCTTGATCAGTACCACAAGCTGGTCAAAAGCAGAGGTAATTTTGATGCCATAGGACTGAGCATCGTGGTCAAGAGAGATAACTACAAAAGAAATAGGAAATCTTCAGAATATCTCCTCAACAAATGGAAGTAGACATGTTTATTCTTTCCATCACCTAACATATGGTTGCACATCTGAAAGACAATTCACTGATAATGTTTATCTTAATGGTTATGAAAGCCAGACTTACAATTTTTTTGACAGTCTTCATCTTGCTGCTCGTAGGCTTTAGAAATGGCAGAAACTCCTGAAGAAATTGTAAACAAATTAATCAGGAGATGATCTGCAATGCTCTCTCCTCCTTCGTGATTCTGTTCCAGTAAATCTAAAGCTGAACTTATAGATTCTTTGCAAATTCCAGGAAGAAGAGAATCAAAAAAGTTTGGGCATATGCTGGATTTATTCTGTGCACCTGTATGGTATAAAAGTAAAATATGTAGGCATCAAACTTCACAGAAATAAGCAGACAGAAAATCTATATGACCATTTTACATTGTTTCTTCAGAAGTGTTTAACTGCCAGAGATAGCAAGTTTAAAAAAAAAGTGTATATGCAATTCTGCACAATTTCTAGGATTAGTTAGTACAAATTCCATAGTGAAATTCTTTAACATAAATCCAACTTTTTCAACAATGGAAAATATAGACAGAAAATGAAGAAAACAAGCCAACCTAAAATAACTACATAACCACATTTGGAAGATTAAAGCATCTAGGGAAAAAACAAGATTTATAAAATCTGACAAAAAAGCCAGGGCAAACCTTAGCAGCTAAATGAATAGCAAAAATTCAAGCACATTCTCCAAACAGCTATACCAGCATTTGGCCACTGGCAGTTTGTTTCTTGAACTATCATCATTCTCCCGTAAACCGCCAGTTAAGCACAGTAATGTTGCAAGTAAAACTCTCATAAAAATAAAAAATGAAAAATAAAAAATAAAAAAAACAGTTGCAAGTGGTGGTTAGAAGCTTTTATCCTAAGAAAGCATAACTATAGAAACAAAGAAAAAGATCCACTGTTAACAGATTAACATTCTGAGTGGGAGTATGTTACAAATCCCATTTTGTTCCCCACGATTATTGCAAGTTCATGCATTATACTATGTAGCATTTCCAAGTTCTCAGTGTAAAGTGAACAGTGATCCGCCATACAGTAAGTACCTGATACATAGGATGCTTGCGTGTTCTGGATTGGCTGCAATTTTATACCAGACAAACATCCAGAAATTCTCTTGTTCTTCATAAAACTCCTACTTCTGGAAAGGATGAGAGTGTCAGTATATTAAAAACTTAAAGAACCTCTCTCCTAGTGCTCACTGAAGGATCAATGAATGTTAATATCCACCAGGCAACTGTGTGCGTGTATATATATATATATATATGTGTGTGTGTGTGTGTGTGTATATATATATATATATATATATGTGTGTGTGTGTGTGTGTATATATATATATATATATATATATATATATATTTTTTTTTTTAATATCCTGATAACCACTTTCCCACTTTGGGGCTTTTCCTATGGGGAATCAGTGGGGAATCTT
>JAOWBP010004015.1:6725738-6884390 GCA_028571105.1 Tragopan temminckii
CACGCCGGAGCCGCGGGCAGCGCTCCCGCTGCGGCTCGGGGCCGGGCTGCGGAGCGGAGCGGGGGGCGGCGGTCGCCCCGAGCCCACGAGCTCCCGCTTAGCAAGTAAGTAACTTGACTGCAACGCGGCACAAAAGTGCTGGGCTGTAGGATAGGAGCCTAGGCTAAGTAAATATTTGCAGGCTGATGTTGAAAGAAAACTTTAAAGGAAACGAACCGAGTCACTTTAAATACGGCGGTGACGCTTCATCTTTCCACTGCACTTTTTGAAAACCCGTTCCCGATCACTCTCGGATTTAAACGAACTCGTTTAGTTTGTGATTCCCTCAGCTAGGCGCTGAGTTAAGAGCACTCCGTGAACGCAATTACTGAGAACTAAACGTGAGGAGCCGAGGGGTTCGGCTTCACCCGCTCCGTGCCGCACGGATTTGCTGTTGGGCAAAAGTTGCACGCTGCAGTGCCTGCCGTACTCTGAAACATCGAACTTTCTGCAGTACTTTCTGCTGTACTTTAAAGAGAACTGTTCCTCTAGATGAGAACAGCTGCAGAAAAGAAGTGAGTTATTAACGTAAATCCTAATAGAATGTGCTATTTCTCCTCTTCCCAGTGTCCCAGTTTAAAATGGTGAATTACTCTTACGACGAAGACCTGGAGGAGCTGTGTCCGGTGTGCGGAGATAAAGTGTCGGGGTACCACTACGGGCTGCTCACCTGCGAGAGCTGCAAGGTTCTGTACTCGTGGCTTCATACAAACAGCAGTACAGCAAAAAAAAGTTTCAAATATAAACAAAGAAAGACAAACTAAGGCAGATGCTTAATAGTTGGGCTTATTTCCAATGTGTTTCTTGCTAGATTCTCACGAAAAATTAAGCACCAGAACGCTGTAGGATTAGAAGTCTCTTTGAGAGATCTCATTTGCACAAAAGGGAAGAAACAACCTGGGCTGTTTTCCATCGTAGCTTTAGTGTTACTTTAAAGTGTTTTGCTGCTGTAAAGTGATGTAGTCACAGCGTAACTTTTATTCCTAACTGTCCCAGATATCGATCTCGGTTGATTTACGTATGCTTAGGCTATTTCTTTTCCCGGAGGACGAAGTCAGAGTCTCCTCAGCACAGCTCACTTTCACAGTCTCATGCAGCTGTACCACTTCCCATCCCTCGGTACTACAGGGCACATTTCTGTGACGACGGTGACTTGGCTGCTCTTACAGCAAGCAGGCTGCCAGAGCTCACCTGATGCAAAGCTATCAATGTATGACTTGTTTTCAATTGTTCCTTATTTTGAGAATAACATTTTTGCAAAGGTAACCACCTTTAACTACTTCTGAATTAATTTATCTGCATGATTTTATTACACTCAAGTTTAAATATATATGAATTTATGGCGTGACCAATTTGTCAGGTAAAAATTTGCAAAGTTCTTTACGGCCATCTAAGTAATGCACTGCAAGGAAGCTCCACGGCTTGAACAAAGCAATTTAAAACACTTAGTGGCACGGCAAAACTAACTTGGCACATTATATTTTCATTAAAACAAAATCAATGAGAATTGAATAACAAGCACTTATGCCTCTAGCACGCACCACTGGGATACACGTTCACCAGAGGTATTCTGTATTGTTTTTATTTCTGCCACAGTGTTCCCACTTATTTTACAGAGAACTGCTTTGAAGGGAACGCTTATTTCACAATTAAGCTGTGCAGAAGGAGCTGCCCAGACTCTCCTTCCGCTCTGCCTACAGCCTCTTGCTAAGCTTTGATGCAAGTCCAGAAGGCAGAGCCCCAGCTCAAGAGAAGCTCCTGTAGGGTCTGGTGCTTCTTTCCTAAATACGTCTCACTTCCATTTAAAACCAACTGTAGAACTGTGTAAGTTCCTGATGAATATGTTACAGTGCCTTCTGTGCAATGAAATGCTGAAACACACCATTCGAGCACAACGGGCTGACTTTCCCATCTCCCACGCAGGGCTTCTTTAAGCGGACGGTGCAGAATAACAAGAGGTACACGTGTATAGAAAACCAGAACTGCCAGATTGACAAAACCCAGAGGAAGCGATGCCCTTACTGCCGATTTCAAAAATGCCTCAGTGTTGGAATGAAACTAGAAGGTAAGAGCCCCAGCCTTGCTCCCACCACCAGCAGCAGTACGCGTTACGATAAGCACTGGTTTATGAACATTATGCTATATAGCACGTTTTTTAAGTTGTAGTAAAAGGTGGCTTACGTTCAGTGAGACTGTGGCTTCCTACAGCAAGTAAATGGTACACCTCTGAAAACTTGCCAAAACCATACACTCCATTTTCGTGTACGTACGTACTTGGATATTTCAGTACTTCCAAGCTTGCAAACATAGGGCTCTAAACAGTATGGAAATTAGTTCTGCAGCTTTATGAAAGGATTTAAGTTAGATTAAAGTAAACATGTAAGAGGCATCTAGGTTTTAGGAATTCTTTGTTAGGGTGATGTGGTCTTATTTCTGTTTTAACCAGGATTCCTTTTATAGTATTATCTTCTGATAACATGGCACAAAAAGAGAGGCAGAATATACAAGTCCTTTCTTACAGTGACTTGCTTTTGGGATTAAGGACCAAAAACTTCTAAAGTTATGTCCTGTATTTTTCATGGTGCTACACCTGAGATGTCATCACCAATGGCAGAATAAGGACTTCGGAGTATACTATTTTACTTCATTTGGCTCTGTCCTGTACAGAGAGGAATGATGAGGATACGATACCCTTTGAGAAAAGAAAATGCAAAAATGTCACCAAGATTCAAATGTAAGACTCAAATTGATTTTAAATTGATAAATAAAATAAAGTGAGATTTCTAAGCAAATAGCATTTCTACTTAACCAAGCACATCCTTCTAAATTCCTTATTCTTCTTTTGTGCTGAATGGCATTTACCTGAGACACCTAACAAGGAAGAATCAGACCAACAGGGGATACAATAAACCATTAAGGGAGCCGTAAAGGACAAGCCCCAATCACCTGAGTCTGGCAGAGGAAAACTCCTGCTATAACTGAAGATCAACAGAATAATCAGCCCTCTGCAATCTGATGAATTCAGCACTGTTCTGTCTGCCGGCAGCCTCAGCTACCACTGATGCTGCACTACACATCCCAAACCCTGCACACACATCCAAATTCAAGCAGTAAAATAACCAGACGTTGGGAGTCATTTTGCCCTTGCTGGCAGATAACAAGGATAAATTGCATAAACTACTTGTACCTCCTCTCAACTGTGGGCAATCACAGAATCACAGGATCGTAGGGGTTGGAAGGGACCTCCAGAGATCATTGAGTCCAACCCCCCTGCCAAAGCAGGTTCCCTACACCAGGTTGCACAAGTAGGCGTCCAGGCGGGTCTTGAACATCTCCAGAGATGATACAGATCAATGATAATGATCAATGATACAGGTCCAATTTTTGTGCTTCTGTGATTGCATGCAGTGCACCCTAATTTCTGTAGGAGTTACACCATGAGCATTTGCTAATAGAATTTGCCAAGTAGCTGTTAATTCTGGATACCTGGAAGGATGCTGTGTATGCAGATTTAAAGTTAAAGTTAAATTTGGCAGCACTATGATTTAATTAGTTTTCTACATTTCACTCAAAACCAACATTCAGCAGCATTATTAGGAACATTTTGACTGCAAACGTAAGTAAGGTGCATGTAGTTTTAAAGGTGCTTTAGAAGTGTACTCCAGTTCCCTTCGCTGTACACCCATACAACTTCTTTTCCTCTTGTTAGAGAACTGTTAACAACACGTGCTTCCATACCTGTAAATACCTGTGACATTTATGTGCGTATTTCCCTGATAGTGATATATATATATAGCCTTAAAGTCTCATTCATAAATTACCATGCACTAAAAAAATAAAGAATCATTAAACGTTAAAGTCCTTATGATAATGCACAGTATTATGTGTATCCAGCATCCAGAATAAATTTTTAATGTTCTACTAATCCCTAAGATAAAAAGCTCAAGAACTTAACCTCCAGCAATCTCAGCAGTGTCCACATGTCACCCGGCTGTCAAAGGTTCCTCTCTCAGTGTAATTGCCGTCGGGCGAGGTGGGCTTGGCGAGAGCTGCTCTCTATTCCATTACATGTACAGCACGGTGACAGTCACTGCTGTGACAGACCACCAGCGTGACTCCCAAGGCAGCTGTTGACGTGGATTTGTTTTAATTATTTTTAATTCCAGACATATTACAAGCCAAAACAGCGCCAATAGTTTGTGTCACTTCCTCCTTCTACACAGAAGGCAGCAGGCTGACAGATTTTCTCTGCACGTTCCAACTGCAGCTGAACATTTCTGTAGAGCTGTTCAGATACCTAGAAATTTCTTAGTCACACACCAGCCTGAACAGAATCTTCCAAAGGAAGTATTTCCTTTTTGCCAGGAAAAAAAGATATTCTCTCCTTTGTGACTACTGAACATTTTACAATTTACGTTTCAGATGTTTTAATGGAATGACCATAATGAGGCACTGTGGTCTACTGGCTATGTCTCAGACATATTCTGGACATCAGCCCTTGTTTCTTAATGACGTAGCAACTTGACACAAACCAAATACATGGTAAGATCTCCACGTGATCCCATAGCAGGTGTGAAATTCCTGTAGCCAACCACTGTGTCTGTCCCCATGCCTTAATCACCATAAGGAGCAGTCCTTCCAAGCTAGCAATGTGCACGTGCTATTTCAGTTAACAGAAATAAGTGACATCAAATAACTCTTTCTTTAGGAGTAAGTATTACTTTGAATTTGAAAAATATGAAATAAATCACGGAGTCTACACATGTCTACATTTATGCCCTGCCCTAATGTACGTTTCATTATGGAATGTCCATTTCCAGTTTTTGTTATGATTTACTTCTTCCTCTCCCCTGACAGCCGTGCGAGCTGACCGAATGCGCGGCGGCAGAAACAAGTTTGGTCCGATGTACAAGAGAGACAGGGCGCTGAAGCAGCAGAAGAAAGCTCTTATCCGAGCAAATGGACTTAAACTGGAAGCCATGACTCAGGTGATCCAAGCTATGCCAACCGACCTGACAATATCCTCTGCGATCCAGAACATCCATTCTGCCTCCAAAGGCCTACCTCTGAACCATACTGCCTTGCCTCCCACAGACTATGACAGAAGCCCCTTTGTAACCTCTCCAATTAGCATGACGATGCCACCCCACGGCAGCTTGCAAGGTTACCAAACATATGGCCACTTCCCAAGCCGTGCTATCAAATCCGAGTACCCCGACCCTTACACTAGCTCACCAGAGTCAATAATGGGCTACTCATACATGGATGGTTATCAAACAAGCTCACCAGCAAGTATTCCGCATCTGATATTGGAACTCCTGAAATGTGAGCCAGACGAACCACAAGTCCAAGCTAAGATCATGGCATATCTGCAGCAAGAGCAAGCCAACAGAAGCAAACACGAGAAGCTCAACACATTTGGGCTCATGTGTAAAATGGCTGACCAAACCCTATTCTCCATCGTCGAGTGGGCTAGGAGTAGCATCTTTTTTAGAGAACTTAAGGTAGGTAACGATTTCACATTATATTATTTAAGAAAGAAAGATGATTTTTAATGTTGTACTTCGAGCAAGACAGCATGGTTTATCTGTTTCCCCAAGCACTTCTAGTTTATCTGGCTTTAAGTAAGCAAGCTGTCATGGGGAGAAATTTGTACCCGTCTTCATGTTAGTCTGCAATAAGCCGTATCAGAGATTTCAGTTTTACTGTTCTGTATTTTACTGTTTATCCCAGTAGTTGTTTTACTCCATAGGAATAGCATGAATTTTATTCCTTTCCTGTCAGCCTCTCTCTGCCTTGTACTCAGAGTTGAAGAACGCCTGTTACCATTCTGCACTCATTTACATAATTATCTTATTACCTCAAGTAACACAGTAACCTTATCTCTGCCCATCTATGTTCACTCCCTACTTAAGTGCATACTGGAATATTAACTTTCTCACTGGGCTATTATTTTGTATGTATACGTGTTACATGGTTACATGAAGGCTAAGTTGTAAGCAGGGTGTACATAACAGATAGCAAGGAGGAAGAAAGTATCTTCAGGAATCATTGGGTTCTTATCACTACTGATACACTGGGGACTCCTGTAATCCACATCATCTACAATTACCTTTAGGCTCTCCCTTATGAACACTAGGCAGTTGGACTCCTCAGTGCACCCAATCCTTATGCACAGCTCTCTGGTGGACAGAAATTTCCTCCTATACATTTGTCACATGTCACTTAAGGCAATTTTGTTGTTTGTTGTAGTCAGCTCTGACACAGAAATCATAAGCCAGAAACGTGGTATCAGCCACATCCTCTCAACCTAGAAGTTAGCTCTGAAATGAATAAAACACCTTCCGCCTCAAAAAAAACCAAATAAACAAACACAAGATGACAAACTTACATTAGGTCCGAATTTCCCTATTATATTGCCAGTTAACTGAATTTCCTGCAACACAGAGATGGTTTTGCCATAACTACTTGCTGCTGAACTCCGCAAAGTTTTCTGACCCCTAACTTCTTGATTGTTGAGCAAAAGAAAAATAGCAAAATACCCGAATAAAACAATAACTATGTAAGTTGAGAACTGAACCTACCTATATCAAGAGCACAGAGGGGAGAGCCCATTAAAGATCTGCAGTCAGGATGCTTGCCACAACAGCATTTCTATCACAGCCTTAATGATTCAGACACAAGAAATAAAGTCCATGACTGTAAGAAAAGTGAGCTGTATATGTTGTGTATACAACTCCACTTGTTCTCAAACACTTTCATGACAATGATTGAAGGAACTATTATAAACTCAGCCTAAATTAAGAGAAAAAAGGGAGGAAGTTACTCAGGGGAGGAAAGAAAATGCATTAAAAAGGGGTAAAAACTGTCACATCTTTGTTTGTTTGCCATATGTTGTATATAATCTTTTAGTAAGCCATGTTTCCCATTTTAAATAATGTTCAGATTAGAATGACAAACAGAATACATTTCCAAGAGACAATGTCCTACAGTCAGGAACTGGGAACTTTGAACCCATTAAGTTCTTAAGGTTGGAGTAATCATTTTTAAAAATTACTGAGATTTGCAGGAGATATTATTCAGTGTAAGGCTTTTTAAGTTATCACGATCTGCCATAAAATTACAGTTATGACTAAAGTGATTATATGAAAAGATATTTGAGCAATATTTACTTTTCATGGTTCTGTTGCTTACTCCGTCGGCAGATTTTATAGGCATTCAACATGCTGTGCTGGGAACAGTCTTAGAGATGGTCTTCATTTCTAACCTCAGGCTGGTTGATACTCTTCAACTAATGCATGCTTACTAGTATGGACATAAAAGGTGCAGAAATTTGTTCCATGAAAGTGCTGATCAATTGCTCCTAACTCTCACAGTATGTGCATACTAGCACGTACACACAGATCTCTAGCAATGCATGTGTATGTTCTAGAAACTCATGGCATACAGGCTTTGGCTACATCTATTAGAGGCAATGATTTCTTCTCAGTATTTGCGCCCTTGGTGTCGTAGAACCTCCAGTTAGCTTTGTATCCTGTGGCATACCCTGCTCATTTTTCTTAATTGGACAACATCTGCTAAACTGCACAGCATTCCAGAACAGTATCAACACACTCAGAAGTCCACCATTTAGGAGCTAGGTTACAACAACGCTAACAACTTGCAACTTTTCAGCCTGAGGTTTTACCAGCACGTTCAGATCAGACACCACACTGTTAACAGCACCAGGTAGCACCAACTCCTCGCAGCTGAGAAGAGAGGATTAGAACTGAAATTTTTTCTGACCTTTCTGTCCATCCCTGTTATCAGCTCCTTCCAATCAGCACAGCAACAGCTATTTCAGGTTGCTCTGGAGAACACGGGTACCTGGGGGGAGTAAAAAAAGGACTTAAGGATATGACAGAGATTTTAAATGCAGAAGGAAGGAAAAGGTAATTATGAGGAAGATTCAAATAGATTTTCAAAACAGTTAACTTGTTCCCCACCTACACTGAGAAATATATATTTGCTTGAAGTATTTTCCTATTATTCTGGCTTTTCTACATGAAAACTGTACCATCAGATGCATTCCAGATAAGATATACAAGTGCATTAGCAGATCTAAAACTAAAATTTTAACAGCTTCAAATAAGGAAACAACTTGAAGTATTAAAAGGTACCTTTATATGAGTTCTAAAAGTATGTAATGTAAAGATCATACTTGTTAAAGTGCAGAACCTTCCATCTTCACACTGGGTACCAGAAATTAATGGAAGCATTAATGAAGCAAACTAGTTGGAATGAGTAACAATGCCAGAGTAAGAGCCAAAGCAGCAAGCTGCAGTCTAATAACTTGCATTTCAACATCTGCTAAAATCACAAACATGCACCTGTCTTGTGGAGTAAGGAGACTCTGTAATTAGTAATTACATTAGAAAAGTGGTTCGACAGCACGTAATTCTTGCATCAAAAGAAATGTTTCCGTATAGATGAAATATGAACACAGAAAACCTCTGAGTACAACGATAATACTAACAGTGAGGAAGACCTTTGCTTGCTATTCTGGAGTTGCTGAAAGCTTAGTAAATATAAAAGTAAGATATATCCATCTTATCCTCAGCTATGAAAACTCAGGAATGCCCCAGGGATGCTAGATTTGTAGCCAGCTGTCTGAGGCATGTGAAAGGTCTCTGTACAAAGCTAAAAAGAAAATATTGCAAGAGTTTCTAGAGTCCAAAGGTTATCTGGCCCCAAGAAAGGATGCAGACAGTTGCAGGGGACTGGTCTTTCCTCATCAGCTCACAGCAGGGAAAATTCAACAGCTACTTCCAAAGTACTCTTCAAACCATAAAAGCAAGCAGTCTCCACTTGAGGCAGAAGAAAACAGAGCCTGCACTGGAGAACAGCCCTCAGGATACTTTCACACGGCTGAGGACCAGAAAATTCACTAAACGTTGATAGTTATAAAAAAGGCACTAAAGAACCTGTGACTCACATAAAAATACTACCTTGACTTATTTGCTTATTTTAGTGGGGATGTCACAGGTCAAAGTACTATGTGAGCACAAGCCCAATTAGTGAATGATTGCAGGAAGAGCCAGTATACTTCATGCTGAAGAAGTTCATCCTAAAACCATTCACTGAGTTTGCCAATTGACTTAGGCCATTCACTGATGTCAGAGCACCAGGTCTGGGACAGTAAGTACACATCTGTCCATTAGCTGTAAATGTGTCTTTCAAAGAAACGATGCTTCAACCACATTTCTCCAAAGGGCCTGTCTGTAGGACCTCTACTGTACGATGGCAATACAGATGTTTTGGCAGCTAATAAGCGAACAGATGCTTAGTTTTGTATTATGTGTTTCTCAAAAACACAACTATATTAGCAGAGTTTCAAATTATCTCTTAAAATAGTGCAAACTTAGTGTGAATTGGGTCAACAGAAGCACTGGAGTTTCTCTTACTTGTCACATAAAATACATCTAGATAAATATAGTAATAATAGCTTTCAATACATCATGGTTAATTTCAAACTTCAATCTCCATGAAATTAAATATCAAGAAGTGCACAGAAAAGGAATGAGTTAAGGTACAGAAAGTGAATTATTAAACCAAATTAACAGAGATGAGGGAAATTTTATTCTTTAGAAAAAAAATATCAGTAGTGGAATACCTTAAAAGTTTTTCTTCAGAGCGATAAAAGGTTGAAATATTATTTAGACTTAAGTAATCAAAGGCAATTTGATAACTTGAAGTGCTTTTGGACTTTGTAGCATGCATTTATCAGGGCAGGAAATGTAACTAACATAGCTGATGAAATAAAACTGCCATAGGATTCTTTCAGTCAGGGAAGCAGTGAGAAACTGAGGTTGAGGATTTCCCTTAGTGTCGGTAGTCTGACTACAGAGCGTGGTGTCACACATAGTTATTGATTTTTAGGCTGTTTAAGCATACTGGGATCTGAAAAAAGTCACCGTTTCTCAAACTTTCTAAATGTTGGGGGAAGTGGGAAAGTATGCATTTACTGACCCAACAAGTTATTTGCATTAGAAACATTAATTTGATTTAACTAAGTGTGTTTCATAGTAAGAAATAATTCTTTTACTGAGATCATGTGGAAAGAAATAGTGAAATGACTGCAATGTAAAGAAGCCTCACCAGAAAACCCAGGCTTAATGAAGCATGGAATTATACCTGCTGCCCCACTGAAACTTGTAGGGACCACTCTGTTAGAAGTCCACGTGATGATCTTCTTGACTTCTTCTGAACAAAGCCTGTGACTAAATGCAGTATTTCAGCATGCAGGGGTGTTGTTTGGTGGCCCTCCTAAACTGCTTGTTCATTTCCAAGCCTCTGGTGCCTTTTCTAAGCGTAAGAAGATGACAACATTCTCCTGTGTTCATTCATGCCAAAGCTGTCTACTTTGCCATATGCTGCGGTCACCTCTGATAGCAGCAGGCTGAACTCAGCACTCTGCAGTTAGTCACTTTCCCATCCAGTGGCTGATGTTCAGCAGCAAGCTGAGACAAAGTAACTGTGCTTCACGTGAGTGCTTTTTGAAAGCCTGTCACTTCTAGCAGCCAAGTGTATTTTCCCACTGTAGTTCACTGCAGCAAGCTTTCTTCCATTCCCACAAACAGCCACGATGCAATATTTTGCCACTTATTACTAGACAGAAAAAACTGAGCATCCTAATGCTTATAGCAAGCATAGCTGCAGGCTGTAATATGGACACAGGGAGGTCTGCAGCTGCAGCCACTCCTGCTTGATAGCCTGAATCTCCCACTGCAGCCTTGGCAGGAAGGATGAGCCACACTTGCATATCCATCTGCAACTTGGTGCCATTTGTGTTACACAAAATGGAAGTTTAACATCAGAGTTCATTTTTTCCTTCAAAAGAGCAGGGTCATGATTAGAAGCACAAGACAACTGACAGCAGTGCCAGGTTATCCAGGTGCAATACCAAATGCACTCTTATAGGACAGTATGAAAAAAAAAGAACTACCAACACTGCTGTTCAGAACTTGCATATCATGATGGTTTGCAGAACTTGGAAGTTCCTGCCACAAAAATAACGTTCCCCTCCCCTTACAAATTACGGCATTTCTTAGAAGCAGGCACTAAGTCTTATGTAGGAAGATCACCGCTCTTAGCTCTGTGGAAATTGTCTCATTCAGGTCCAGTGCCTTTGTATGATGCTCATATCACTCTAATACAGTGCTTTTGTGCAGCACCGATTTCTGTTCATATGAGATAGTTCCCAAGCACAGTGGAAGTTTTCCTCTATAAATATATCTGGACTGTTTAGATATAAGGATATTCTTCTGTTAGCAATAATGAAGTCACTCAGACTTTCTACCAACCCTGCCAAAGCTCTATAATATAAATTCATGATAATTTATAGTTCCATATACAGAGATAAGCTGTTCCAGATCAGCGATGGTCACTTTTGCACATGCAGCACTGTGGAGCCAACAGGTTTCATACTAATGCACACCTAATGCACCCAGCTCCAGGGCTGGAAAATGCTGAGAAAAAGCAGAGGGAAGTATGATTTACAAAGGAAAAATTAAGAGATCTGAATAGCCACAGCTTAATGAAACAACAGGTACGGCCACATGGCAGCCACGTACAAGCAAGACATCTGAAAAAAAACAATTCAGAGCATTAAATGCATTCCACAGCTTTATAGGCACGGGAACACAGCGGAGGACTTCAGTCTTTTCCATTCCTGATTTAAAAATCCTTATAAAGCAGAGCTTCGGACGAAGCGGTGCCACCGAGCAGCAGGCAGCACTAAAACCTCCCAGTCCACTGCTTCTCAGCTCCCTGACTGTGCCCAGTCCGCGCTAACAAGAACCTTTCATTGGGGTAAATGGTGCCCCCAAGTACAGCCACACGCCGCTTGGTTTCGGTCACCCATCAAGAGTCACAGCTTACTCCATTTCACTGCCTCAGGTTAAAGCACCCGAGCCTGTGCCAGACCACATATAAACGGAAACCAGGATCAGTTCCGCGCTGTGCAGACAAGATTCAGTCGCTTACTTTCCCCCCGCCTGTAGGCAAAGGTGCAAAAAAAGCCTCAACAGAGAGCGAGTTTCGGTGCAGGAGGAAAGCCCGCAGTGCAGCACAGCATTCCACCGGCCCCTTAAATACCAAAAGGGCATTTCGGGGGACAGCCGACGAGCAACGAAGCTCTGCTCTGGCCCTCACCACAAAGCACCCAACCCGCGGGCGGCGCACCACAGACGCGCAGCACGAGCCGTGCGCTCGGCTGGCGCAGCTGACGGAAGCACCAGCTACAAGCGAGCTGAAGGAGCGCGCCGCCATCTTCGCCAAGCTTCCCGCCATTTCGGCGCGCTGACCGACGGCAGCTTTAGGCAGCTAACGCTCGCCAAATCGCGACACATCGTGCTGACGTGCTATCTTACCCGCACTCTAGAAGCGACGTGAAGCACAGGCGTTTACACGCGGCGGTTACCCCCGAACACCTCCAGCCGCTCGTTTCTTCCCGCTCGCCTCAGGCTGCAGACCGCGCTCTTCCCGCGCTCCGCAGGCTGCAGAGCGCTCACTTCGCGCGCGCCTCGGGCTGCAGGCCGCGCTCCTCCCGCCAGGACGGGCAGCGGGGAGCGAGCCGCGCCACGTGCGGAGCAGGCAGCTGCAGGGCGCCGCCGCGCTTGTTCGCTGGATTGAGCGGCAAATAGAAGTTCTGCTGCGTGCAGCAGCGCTACAGGCACGTCTGCGCAGCAAATGAAAGGGCAGGTGTAAGAAGGAAAACTAAAGAGAGAAAAGAACGGCTCCAGTAGGAAAACGAAGCTACAATTTCACGCGGACATGTTCAGTGGCTTTTTTCCACTGGTAGCTCTGGGCTGCAGGTGCAGGCTGGGCTGATAAACAGCGCTGTTATGGGGACACCTCAAGATTAAAGCAACCGTTTTATATATATATATGTCTGTGTACCTATATCTATAGATACCGACATATATAGATATATGTATGTGCACATATATACATTTACGTATATATATACATTTATAGATACAAGCTAGTGAAATAAAGGCAAAAAAAGAAAATTCATTTTGTCCAGTTCTGGAATTGCCCATCATACTCATCGCCCGGACATGGAAAGAAACTAAAATCGTTTTTTCAGAAATTCAGAAATAGAAAAATGCTTCTTTTGCATCTAAATACAGCTCGTCATTTGTTGAAAGAGAAGTTACTTTGATATTTGTTGCTAAATAAAATCTTGGATCAAGTAAATTTAATTAAAAAAATTAGTGAAGGCAACAATAAACACAGGAAATATACATGAATAAAGTGTTCTAAAAGTCAGGCAACTCTTTTAAGGCTATAAATATAACCTAAGCAAGGCCTCTATAATTAGCAAAGGGTGAACAAAAGAAGACATCCAGAAATAGATGGGGAGGGGGGAGGTGGGGAGGGTGAAATGTCTTGGTTAGCCTTATTCAAGTGTTCTTTCCATAGCATAGGAAATGGTTCCAGCTAGCTCATGAGTTCTGTTGGTATTAACTGATTTTTAAAAGGACATTTCCACGTTGTCTCTATGCCAAGGAAGTTCTTTTACCGGCATGTTTGCTGAATACAGGAAACGTCGTCCCGACTAAGTGACACTGGATGTGACGAAGAGTTGTGTCCTTACTCTGGTCTTACAGTCAGCACCCTGTGTCTGTTCCACCTGGATACCATTCGGTATTTACTGGGGAACACTTACTGCACTCCTGTCATTCATCCCGAGCAACGAGCAGTGGCCGGCGGTGCCGAGTCATGGCTGTCCCTGAACCAACTCATTGCAGCCCCTTGGAGGGGCACCAGGGGTGTCTGTCTGGTCATCCACTATTCCATCTCATCCTTCTTAAAAGTTTTGGGGGAAATGTCTACAGGAGCAACAGAGCGCTGGGAACCTCTCCGTGCAGTGGCAAGAATTCTCTCAATGTGAAAACAAACATGAACCTACAGCCGCTCCTAGACAGAGAGCTGAAGAAGTCATATGGTGATGTTCAGCATCAAGTCAAGTTGTGCTTATGGGTCTGGTTTTGCTTGCTTATTGGAAGAAAACTTCAGTGAGGCTGATGAGAACTGTGTCCAAGTAAGAAGCGCAAGTTAAGATTTTGAATAGCGCATTTCCAGGTTCATGCACAGCGTCTGCCAGTTTCCTGTTTTCTTCTGTAGAGCTGCCTGGCTCAAGTGTTTAAGTTTCATTTGCTATGCGTTATTCCTAAATCCCCTTTTGTTATTTATTGGCTCTTCTTTTCCTTTCTCCTTCCTGGGAATTACGTTAGCAGCACAGTCAGTACGTGGGCAGCAGTAACTGGGGTTATTTGCGGCCATGGGCTGCACGGACCTGCAGTGGGTGCAGCAGTTCACCAACACTCAGTGTGCTTCGCCAACACTCTCTTCAACTCCTTGCACAGCCTTTCAGGAAAAGGTGGAAACCTTTGAGGAGAAGGCCCAGAGTGGGTAGGTCAGGCAGGCCTGCAGTCTCCACTCCATCTTGCTACTCCTGTAGCTCAGTGAAAATTACCAAAATCGATTATCTGGTGTGCAAGTGGAAGCCAAAATAATGCTGCAGCTCATGCCCAGGTCACCATGGTCTACAATAGTTTCAGCTTCTTTTGTAACCAGTGTGCGGTCACTGATGTTCTTCCTGCCTTTATATGGAGAAAGCGAGACAGAAAGACAGCTACTCACAAATACTACTGGAGTGTTGTTTTGAGAGGTACATATGCACTGATATCACACGTGAAAAGCAAGGTTAGACAATTTTCTGCCTTTGAGGCTGAGACCCTGAATCTCCCAACAATATTTTGAATATTGGCCCCATTACTAAGTTTCTGCCCAGACTTACTATGCCTTGAGAAATCCAAAACTGCTAAAAGGAGAAGCATCAGAAAACAATCTTTGTGATGCAGTACTCAGAAAACAAGGGTCCTTGTTTAAAACACAGAGTAGGTATCAAGAGCAGCAACAAGAATAATAACTCTTTAGTAGAAATGGGCATGTGACAATTATTTTACTTTGATCTGTCCTTGCTGAGATAGGTCCTTATTCTGCAAGTGTAGTCAAGGACAACGCTCCCTCCTAAGACTGAACTTTCATTGGGAATATTTGCAGCGGGAAGTGCCATGCCTCACGGGCAGTGTTACATGGCTAGCTCATTTGCCAACATTGAACAGCATTTGCCTTTCATTCGCATGCCTCTCCTTTAAGATGTACTCTTTTCCTCTTGACTTCAGTGGGAGCTCTGCATTTTTTGCCTTTGATTCCTTTGCATGCTGGCCACTCTAATTAATATGAGTTTCAGTGGAGTTTCTCTCTCCCTCTTTTTCAGTAGAAGAGAATAGCTTTCAGCAGCTTACCCCAACACCAGCTTGTGTATTTACTGATCAGGTGCTTGGGCATTATCAAACTGGCACATTCTGCCTGTACAGAATATAACTTCATTTTTTCTCTGTCCCAGCCAAACAGGACTTTACCTTTTACTCCAGACCTAATAATAAATGGTGGCATAACTGAGAAGAAGAAAATGACATTGATCATTCTAACAAACTCCTCTCAGTGTTGAAAACATTGCTTAGGTCTGTGTTTGTTTAACAGTTATAGTTTTAGCTAGCTAACACAGTCTTTCTCTATAGGATGCTTTCATAGTACGTTGGTGCAACAAATATAGATCAGAACAGATCCGTTCTTTCTTTGAGACCACCATTCCCCAGAGCTGGATTGTGCAACCCACACTAACCCCCAGTCTGCTCTGCCCTTAGTAACTGTGCTTTGCCCTTCAGAGATACTTCATATGGGACGCAGTACTACATATTGAGGAAGACTGACAGAATCTGGTCCTTTCTTTTTGATTTATTTTTTCCCTGCTGCTTGTTATTAAGAATAAATGTCTGACATTTTGATCTCAGACCTGCATATCTGCATGTACTGAGGGACACAAACACAGGAGCCGCTTTTCTCCTCCGTAAAAACTATTACATGTGGCTTTCTGTGCTAACATAACCCTCTTTACAATATTTCAAAAGATACAGGACTTCCCAGCATGATGATAAAGTTTTCCTGTGTTCCAATAATAAAAGTTGAACGTACCAGTAATTTCCAGTTCCTCTGAGGTTGGGCAGCCTGTGAGGACTAACTCAGAAGTAGCTAACCTGCAATATCAGTGTGGGAGTCGGAAACAGATGTTCACCGGACAATACAATTTGTTGTCACTGTCGATACTATATGGCACTTGTCCCAACAGAGATTGTTTGTAGCTGGAAAAGAATGTAAGGAATGATTCATGCCCCCAATTACTATTATTACTTTAAAATGTGAAATAGTTTCTTGTTTTCTTTTGTTTTACATGACTGATTCAGGGAGGCCTAGGGACTTAAAAATACAATTAGTTGGACGTGGAGCACCCGCATAGTATGTCAACCAAATAATTTAAGGCTTTTTCATTGGGGCAAAAGAAATTATATACAAAAAACAAGAATCAACTTTACTTCTTCAGAACAAAGGTGCTGTAACCTTCTAGTCTTACAAAAAGTACTTGATGTTCATTATGTAGTTACATTAAAAGCGCACTGCACCAGGTAAACTGGATGTTGTGTGTGTGTGTGAGAGTGTTTATTTATAAAGGTTATAATTTATCATATTAATATAATATTTTATACACATAGTATCATTTGTAAATAGTTTCTTTATGCCCTAGAAATTCTAGTAGGCCATTTGGTCATTCAGAACTGATGAAACTCTTCAATGAGAAAAATCCTCTATTAGAGTAACATATGATGCCTAGCCTTGATTTCCAAATTTCATGAATATTACAAAAAAAGATGCACTAGATCATACTTACTGTAAAAGACAATGGATTAGGCTAGGTGCTCTTTAAATTAAATATTAATTTTACAGGGATACATCAAATATATCTGAAAAAAACGCAAAAACTGGATGCAGAAAGCATAAATGAAATCAGGCCTAAATACAAATGAATATATTCAGTAGGAGTCTCAATGAGAGCTAAAGATCTGAGTACCAGAACCCTTGGATATATCACCTATATTTTACATCAAAAAGTAATGCTCCGGGTATTTTAAAAAATGAAGACATCTGGGATCTAAATTGAAGTTCACTGAAATCAGTGGCAGAACTTGGATATAGATGCTGACTACTGTATCTCTGCCAGGCTTCTTTTAGAGATATATAACAAAGGAAAAGGTGTGTGTAATCACAGGACTCAAGAGCAAAACATTTTAGCACTGTAAAATCAAGCAACTGCCTTATTTTTACAAAAGCATGTAGTAACACTTCACAGTAATCTTCCTTTAACAATAACTTCTGTTTACTGTATTTACTGCCACAGTATACTGCAACAGAGTAGTTTAATGATCTATGTCAGGCTTTTGTCAATGAAATGATTTTCAGATGTACATTTCTTTTTAACTACTGCAATGACTTGGCTTTAAGTCTCAACCATAGTTCAAATTTTTCATTATTTTAGATTGAGTGAATTGAGAAATACTTTAATAATGGAACGCTATTCATTCCGATCATTTTGCATGAGAGATTGAACTCTATACAAAATGTTCAAAGTCACCATATGATAAAACTGAATGAAATTAGCCAGTTAGATAATGCATAGCACATGTGTAAGTAGC
This sequence comes from Tragopan temminckii, assembly GCA_028571105.1. Taxonomy (NCBI): domain Eukaryota; kingdom Metazoa; phylum Chordata; class Aves; order Galliformes; family Phasianidae; genus Tragopan; species Tragopan temminckii. The sequence goes on from JAOWBP010004015.1 coordinate 6,743,417, forward strand.
GCACTAAATGTTGTGCATGTCCCTGCTTATGTGTATTTATGTATATATTCAAAGATTACACTGAATTTTTCAATAACTAGGTGGTGGCAAGTGCCAAAATGATTTAGGATTAGGATGGGATTTAGGCTGATCTAGATACAGTTGTATTTCTCATTTCATTATCGTGCTTGGGATACTACAACAGTTGTGTTGTTTTTATTTTTTATTTTATGAAATAGGCAAAATTAAATGTCCATACCAGACATACCTTTAGGTTACAGGGAGTGGAAGAGAAACACTGCACTAGACTTCTTTTGTCTGCACCCAGCAGAGATGTCCTGAATGTAGAAAACAGCTGGGAAACTTCCTATACACTACACAGCTTGAAAAATGACTTCAGGATTTTTCTAAAAAAATCCATCTGATTAGACTTTATTCCAAAAGACTGATACCCTGATTCTATAGTATGTCTCTTTGTAAAATACGAATCAATACAGATGCTGTGTTATCTGGTCACATTACATCATTTTTGATACTAACTCTGCTTTCATTGTAATTGTCATGACAGTTGAATCCCAGTAAATGTTTTAGGCTTCGAAGGCTTCTCACTGCAATACCAGGGAAGGACATGTTTATACAAGGCTTCATTGTCACTTAGCATTCAAAAAATTACTGGCTTAACACAGACTCATTTGCAGAAGTGACTCTTCCGCCATGTTGATGTTTCTGATTGGTATGTGTTCATTCTGATCTGCTGATCAACATTCTGCCGTCTGCTGTTAATTCACATCTATGAGCCATTTCGGAAAGCAGCGGCTTTAAGAGGAAGCCAGTTCTGATGGCGGTGTTACGGGGATGGTTAGGGCAGAGAGGTGAGCAAACGAGGCGGCTTCAATTAGCAGAAGCACAGCCCACCCTCTGGCTATGCCAGGAAGGGAGGCGAGCCCGGGCCGCTGCTGCCCGCACCAGAGTTAGTTAGAGCGCTCTGAATCTCATCTTTTGATCTCGGGCGATATTTTTCTCTGTTATGTCACAGAGGTCACCTGGCTCATGTGTGACAAACTGCCTGCATAAGTCACAGTGCCAGTGGCAGAGATTTGTAACCATGTCCCTGGTCCATTGCCTTTGAATTATTTCACAGGCCCTCTGCTTTACATTTACACTCTGTCGGAAGATGAACAGGGGAAGGGAGTAAAATCAAGGGCAGGGTCTCATCCTGAAGGACAAGGGGAAACAGGTGGAAGGTTAATGGCCCTGGAGCGTATCCACAAGCCTCTCAGGCTTGATATATGGGCCTCAGGCCTAAAACGGGCATTGGCTTTCAAAGATATATTATTTCATTTGAGGAGAGACATTCTGGAGTTCCTGCATTTGTCTGCTGATAGATGATCCTCTGTCCACAATTGGTTATGGCGTGTGAGTTTTCCTTGGGCCTGCTCCCGTACATAAAAATTTTGCTGAGCTCTCCAACCTTTCACATGCCTTTAAGAATGGGACGTGTGCAGGCCTTCTGGCAGGCTGCTGGATTTTTGTTGCTGCTATTTTTGTAGTTCCTTTTGAACCGGGAAGCAAGTGGGGGATGAAAGACACTTCTGTTCATTCATACATAGCTGGACAGGGGTGGCCTCGTGGGGACAGCATGGGGGAGAAGAAGATGTCAGGAATCAATTATGCATACGTGTGTCTACAGCCCAGACGGAAGCGAGCCTGCCTAATCCACTCCTTTACACTGACACATGCCCATGTAGAGATAAAAGCAGGGAAATCATTTACGTGATGTTTTTACAAGCCCTCTTCTTTTATTGTATTTCGTTTTCACAAGGGTTTTCACACACTTGAGCTTACAGGAAAGAGCAAGAGCAGTGATCCCATGCCTTTTATCAGTGCCCTCTCCAGAGCAGTGACAACAGGCACCTCTTAAAGATGTGACACTACCTGCTGCTTTCCAACCAAGATTCTGAAGACCCATAGCCAGCTCATGCCATTCTGTATGCCGATAATCTGAGACTGGCTGAAACAAGCAGGGGTTCAGGCAACGTGGCAGAGGCTTATGTGCATAGAGGAGAGATGTTGCTGTATGTCCTACCCAGCGGTGTTCCCGCAGCATCCTCTGCCCCAGCATACCCACCATATGCCACAGAAAGTCTGGCTAAAAAACAGTTCAGAAAATAATTAAAAACTCTTAGCATACTTTGTGGTTTAATGTACCCTACTTAGTAGCTTGTTAGTCAAATTGTTCTTTTGATTTTTTACATATACTTGTAATAACTGTTATAGGATTGTGTTTCTAAGACCCACTACTCAATGACAGAATGATTTATGGAATTTGGGGTGTATATTTTTACTATATATTTACTTAGATTTGTTTTAATAACAAACAACTGTTCTGTTTCAGTGGATAGATTTTGTTTGAAAGAATTCAGCCTGAATTATATTTTAACAGCTCCAAATTTTACATTCTTTTTTTCCCTGTAAGTGTAGAAAAGGAAAGCAAGCACAGAACATACGTGAAATGTTTTCAATATAGTGTGCTTTGCTGTTGATATAGTAAAATTTCTACTTATAAAAATTGGGATAGTGGATTAAATTTAATCCTACCTCACGTCTCAGTCTGAAATTGTCATCGAAGTGTTGCATTCGCGAGTGCATCGTTTGAGTAATTAGGATCTGTTTTTGCTGTCACTGAACCCAGCTGCTAAACGCTCAGCACCTTGGTGTGAGCAGGATCGGGATCGTGCTGCACTTCAGTCAGTCCCTGTAGAACATGTCCTGTTGTAATGCAATTATTCCCTCTTCCATTAGTGCCCTGCAGAGCCTAAGTTAGACAAGTGAGCTAGAGACTTGAGAGACATATTTAGTGTCTGCTGCAGCAGTAGGAAGGAAATCTGAGGAGTTGTTAAAAGGAAAGACTTAGAAACAGAAATTCTACAGAGAGAACTGAACAGAATGTTAGCAGTCAGGAGGATCTGCTTTTCCACTTGTTGCTTTGATAACGGATAAAAGGCTGTCATGAACTGCTGGCTACCAGCTGGGAGCAGATAGAGTAATCCCAGCAGAGGCTGGCCCTGGCATTCCTTTAAATCTTAGAGATCATAGGAAAACTGTTTCTTTCCTACCATTGTCATCATCATTCATGTTGATGTTTTCCACCCGTTTAGCATTTCATTTAAGTTAATCTACTTCACAAATATTATCTCAATTGAAATATAAGCAAATATCATGTAGATAAAGATATTTCAGCTATCTCACTCAACTGCCTAGAAACAAATTCCAGAGAACCAGAGATCAGGCATAAAATACCACTGCTGTAGGAAATGTGCTGTTTGATTGTAAAGGTGAACTGCACCCACCCTGTAGGCAGTCATAGGGATGGTCTGTAGTGTATGTCTTCCTTGTAATCAATTGCTTGTTGTAATAAAGAGACTCAATAAATTAAATCTAGAGGATGTTAATTGAAAGAGAAGAGCAACAGAATGTCACTTGTTAGAAAATGAGCTGGCATGCCCCCTGCGTGGTACAAACAAGTACAAACACAGTGACAGACAGAACCATGCATGTTTAACTTTACTGGTGTGCGCTGGGCCACAAAGGTCACATTACTGACATGCTGGACACATGCAGGATTGGGCCAGTAGCATCTGCTAGCATGTGTACAGATGCTTGACTGGAGCTGTGTTGTTTCTACCTGCGTTATTCCAGCAAAGGGGGAAAAAACACCAGAGGCGTATTTAAAGCTCTGATTGTCATTCTATATCTTTAATGACGTATTAAGGGGCCTAGCTTACTTTGTATTCTTATGTGTAATTACCCGTATTAAAAAAAAAAAATCAACACTCATTAGTGTTCCATTCCACTGACTTAATTATACCCCTTAATTAAATCTTGACTAACCAGGGGTCACTGCAGTGTCAGTGGGATTTGTCACTGTTTGTCATCAGGTGTCTGGTCACATCTATTTCTGGTATCCCTGTTGCTGCATTCTGTTTAAGAGTGTGGTCTTTTCTAAATGCAAAGAACAATCAGGCATTGCCTTATTGTGTTCAGAGCCTTACAATTAACTGAAACGCTGGTGAATCTGTTCTATAACGCTAGCACTGTCCCAGTCTTCACATGCAGGAGGTGGGGAATCAGGCAAATATAAACCTTTTCTAAACACACTTCATTACCTTACTTGTGCTCCTTTTCAAAGGTTTATTCTTCCTGCACTCAGAAGCCATGGTCTTATTAATTTATCAGATAATCCTGTGTTCAACAGGCATAAAAATATATTGCAAATAGCAATTCAGGGATGCTTCCCCTTTCCTCTATCTCCTAAACATGAAATGAATTTGAAACATGACCAGCAAGAACAAGCTAAATCAATATTACATGCATAACAAATACAACATGGCATGTGCTGCTATTGCTGTGCTGCTCAGAGTCAGAAGACTGAGGCTCCCAGTTCAGTGTTTCCTGAATAATTCAGTGGGAGGTCTGCACGTGCAGTAAGTGCATAATAGTGCTGCTTCTCTCTATTTCAGATTTGCATGTTTGGGTTTTGTTATTTTGGAAAGTTACGTATGGGAAATATAATTCCCATGTTTATGCATATAATAGGCACCTAATGTTTATCTGAATAATTGATTAGTCAAGTCAGGCTTTCATAATTAGTTGTTGGCTTTTCAGTATAAGCCCACAAAACACTTGTCAATCTATAGATGTTTTTAGTTTATTAATATATATGTTATCAAAAGAGCTGTAGTCATTACCTGGAAAGCATTTATTATTTATTCTGTGGAGGCAAAGGAAGCATTTCCATTCTAGTTATGTATTTCCAATCTAACTTTCCCAGTAGATCATCTTTTTATTGTTAAAGTTTTCATGAATGCTATCAGTCTGTAAGCTGCTCGCAGTGGAAATCTGAATGAGGGCGTTTTAAAAAATGTATTCGGCCATTCCTCTGTTACACGGAAGCTAAAATGAGAGGTTTCATTGATTAGAAAATAAAAAGTATCACTTACTTGTAGGCAGATAAATAACAGCCACCTAAACAGACACCACTAACGGATATCCCTACTGCAGCCATAGATGCTGACACCAGACAGGTGCATCTGTTGATATCTCATGTGGCAGTAACACCACAGTATGATCTGGAGACCTATAAAGTAAATCGCGGATTTATAAGATAAATTATATTTATTATCAACTTAATTCTTCATCTGAACTCTACCACTTAATGGTTTTTTTGGTTCCTTATATTCCTGACCAGTTTTCATGCAGTTGCCATTAAAGAAGAGAAGCAACTTCTTACTTCAGAAACTTTGCATTTTATGCCCACAATATAAAATTCATAAAATATTTGTGAAACCCAGAATGAAAATTGGTCACTTTTTACTAGTAATAAGTTAAAGATCTAATTGTCCAATAAAAATGACAGGACTATAAATTGTGTGGTTTATCTTAAGGGGAAACAAACCACCTTTTCATTGGAAGGCAACTTTTACTTCTTGCAATTGCTGGATGCGTGGCACTCAATTTATAAAGATATTATTTACAGAAAAGGTATTTCAGTTCCACATATGCTATACGTTTACTTTCCCTTGCTCCTGTTCAGAAGAATCACCTCCATTTTAGTGAAAATACATGAGCTTCACTTCTCATCAGTGAGTACAGAACAAATGCTTCAATAAAATTGGAAAGTGCTTTCCTGAATCCATCTCCTCCTAGGCTAGAACCATCGGATGTGTACAAAGTTCTCTGTTTCACAAGTGGAAGGATACATATATAGTAGCAGAATTCTAAAAACACTTTAAGTCTAAAACATTTCTAGAGTAGTTTCTTTGTTTGGAAAGAATATGATGTAAAAATCCCGTTGCAGTGGTGGAAAATCAAATGGTACACTCATTTTTCTGGTGTTACCTATTTAATTGTGGTTTGCCACTGAATTATGTGGTCTTACACACCACGAAGTTCTTGAGCAGTACTACAGCATCTGGTATACGACATGAATGTACATAATATGCACATATCCTGTCTCAGTTTCTACTTAAAGATACAAGAAATTGTAGAATCCTTCTCTTCAAGCAAATTTAATTACATGCCTCCCACAGAAAAATGCAAAAATATTTCTAAGAGTGTCATAAAGTTCCTCATCCACAATACATATGTATTGTACTAATGTAAATGTTCATTATCTGTTTTTATATCCATCGCAAAATAACAGAAAATGAAACACTATATTGCAAAGAACACTATATATATATATTGGAATCAGAGCTCAATTTGCTACTGCTTTAACTTCCAGCGTAATATTTTGTGCAGTGTTAGAATTTCAGTCATGGTATTATACTAACACATGGATTTTCTATTGAGATATTTTTAAGTACAGCGTTTGCTACCTGGAAAGTATTTATAATTTTGACTAGTGAGCTAATTAATGACAAAACCCGTGTGAAGAGTGAAACATCTACATTCTCACTATTAGTGTAGAAAGTTCTCACCAGTGCCCCTGTCTATTAACCTGTGAGTTCAGAAACATTTCCCATGGGTATGGTATGGCTATCTCGGTCCTTCCATTTAGACTTCGAAAGAGTGTTGTCTCAAAAAGTGTTATACAATTGGATATAGATGTATTTTGCTGAAGAGCTTCATATTTTCATGATTAGACAGGTGATCTGATCTCAAGGTGGAAAAGAGATCATGTAAATAAACAATGAATTAGAAGCCTGAATAGGATTGTTAAGTCTCTTTTTCTAAGTTACAGCTAAAGGAGAGGCATTATGTGGGCTTTCAGATAAACTCACAGAGCTCTTATCTATACAAACCTGATAGACCTGCCATTATTCTTAGTGAACAACAGAAGTTATATCACTCAGTTTCATTAAAAATGCATTAATCCCTTTTTAGTAATCTTCTAATTCATTGACTCAATTATACATTGAACAATAAAAACGTTTGGTATAATAAAAATACAGTATTAAAATGTGGTTTATACATAAATATTTCATTGCAAAGAAATTTTTCAGGGTTCTAAAAGTATTAACAATATGAATATCATGTTCTGAGGCAACAAAGTGCAGTTTTGTTCAGCATCTCTGAAACTGTATGTCAGAAAGATTAGTCTTTAAAACAAGCCGGCCTGAAATGGTTGCTAATAGCATTCCTTGCAGTACTTAATGTACAGACATCCTGTAAAGTTAGTGACACTTACTGGCATAGGTCGACAAAGGGACAGGATGGGACTCAGGATGCACACACGTACTGAGAATCCCAGTGCTTCCAAGGAGCTCTGCACAGCAGAAGGATCTCACCGGTTTTACTGGGTCAGGATTTGATCAGCACACCGGATGTCCCATGGCACAGCCTGTGCGGCCAATTCCTGAGCACTACTCCATGCTAGCTGATCAGATAATTGACACCAAAGTCACCAGCCTTTGGCCTGAGTGACAGCATGCTGTGACCAAGCTGGTGCACGCCGTTGCTGGCAGCAGTGTGCTCAGCAGCGTGAGCAACTCCACTGCAGCAGCAGCCACTGTGATTCTGCAGGCACCAGGGAAACACCTCGGGCACTCAGCCTCACCCTGGAGCAGACAGAACAGCGAGAGCAATCCACTGAAGGCTTTCATTGATTTTAACACAGCTGTTACTTTTTAGAGTTTTGTGCTCAATTTCTTTTTATTCATTTCTTTGTGGCAGGAAAGCAAAATACCTCTGGTTGTACTAACATGCCCTCAGAGATTTTAGCCTGGTGCGGCCTAGCAGGTCCTGTGCCAGACTGCCAGTGATGGCGGGAGCTGCGAAAAGCTGGCCCAATTTTTGCAAGCATTCCAAGATGAGAGGAGAAGAAAGCACTTTGTATTTTCATTAGTCATCTCTTTGCAGATTTAATTTTAATTCTTTCAGCAAAGCAGATTATTAAAAGCAATGACCTGAGGTCTTCATTCTGATATCAGACTTGCAATCCTGTATAATGCGTGCCTGAGGGCAGAGGTCACACTAACGAGTCTGTTAATGCAGTCACTCTGGGATAAGATCAATCTCCATACTTCACCATATTGATCCAATAGCTCATTGGCACTTCCCTCTTTGAATTGATTAGCTCGTGTGTGAAAAGAGATGGATGGGTTTCTGACCCCGAGGAGCCCGTCAGGGCACACCCGTGGCAGGGGAAGTGGATGTTTTCACTGCTTCATTTGGGTGGCTCATTATGTGGATGACTCACAGGGAATAAGGGTCATAACATTGTTTTATGAATTATTTACAACAAAACATCAGGCTTTTCCTACATTTGATGGTCTACCTGTACTTAATCCCTTATAAATAGAACATGAAGAAATGGACACAAACAACTAGTAAATGCCAAATATTTGTGTAAAAGGAATCAGCACATATAAGTGACCTCAAAACGTAATTTTACTAATATGAGGTAATAATAATAGATATGAGGGTAGGAATAGACTTCATGGGTCATCTAGTCCATTCCCCTTATACTGTGACAGAATATTGATGATATCTAGAAATGAATTACATTTTAATTGCATATTTCTGGTGAAGTACTCACAGTGAATCTAGTTTGGACACCTCAGCAAACTTTGTATGCACATTATACCGTAGAAAAGGGTGATTTGCATGCAACATGTGAGCTAAAAATAAACTCTGCACATCACTCTGTTGTTAGAAACAACCTAAAAAAAAAATTCAACTCCATTTATCAAATAGTCACATATTTACAAAATGCATATATTTGACACAGTAGATTGCATTTTGGCGCTGTGTGTGCTCATGCAAGAGGGAATATAAAAGGAGCTGTCGCTAGAGTCTGAATTCAGAAGTTGGCTTATGTTAGGTTGTACTAAAAAAATGTAAGCATTAGCAGAGTCTTCAGAGATGTAAAGCAATACAAACTGAGGACCTCCTCCTGGAAGTCTTCTACTGAAGCACAGGCTTTTTTTTGTTGTTGTGGGTTTTTTTTGTTTGTTTGTTTTACTTCTGACTGCATATGAATTGTTGAATCAGTCTCAAAGATGTTTATAATGAAATAATTTATTATATACCACCCAACCTCAGGATAGTATATAATACCATACCTAAGATGCTGTTACCTAGGATGTCAGGTTATACAATAATCCTGTAAAAAAAAAAAATTGGCAAAAATATTCTCATTGTGTCGTTAAACTGATGCTTACATTTATGTAAGTAGACAGTGCACTTCGATAATAATATCTTGCTGTATTATTTAACTGGACATTCTGGATTTATTTGGTAGGCTGGCTGTTTAAACTGAATGATATTAAACTTTATTTACAGAGAAATGTACATGCATGCTTCACACAAAAGGGCAACACTTTTCTACTATTAGATTTACGGTAGCATAAGCAGGTACTGCATAAAAACCGCAATTGGCAGACCCTTCCTTAAAGGCTTTGGTCTGAAAGAGACAGACACTCAGGCAGATTGGTGGAAAAAAAAGAGCCAAAGAGAGAAATCAGTCTCTTATTTGTCAGTAAAATTATGCTGATTGTTTGTATAATCCTGAATTCATTTATATTTCAAAGTCATTCAGGCTGTTATAGCTAGGAAAATTGCCCTGATACAGATTTACATGGACTTAGCATGGAGCCATACTAAAAAGTAAGTTCCAATACACCTAGACAAGAGCTATTAGATTCAGTGTTGGAATGTACTTTCCTTTGATAAATCTGGGATAAATATGGGATTAGTGAATGAATCCTCTTACATTTGGGTATCAAAGCGATATTTTAGTCACAGTAAATCTTCAGAAATAAATCTCATAAACTTAATTAGAAAACAAAGAAAATGGTGCTCAGATCTAGATTAATAGCAGATTGACAGACACTTGAACACAAGCTGTGTTCAAGCTGATTTTTTAAAAACAAAATTTATGCCATCTTATTATAAACTCTTGTCCATTGATCAAGGGTCTGCAAGTCTGACTGGAACTCAGCTTTCAGAGTTGTAGCATATGGTGCACTTCTGGGTGAATGGAAAGTTATGAGAGCAACTTCTGTTGTTCGTCCCCAAAGCTGACATCATAGAATCATAGAAACCTTAGAGTTGGAAGGGACCTCTGAGGGCCATCTACTCCAACTCCCCTGCAGTAAACATGTAACATCCAGAAATGAGCAAAGAAAAGACTTATCAATTAGATGATTGATTAGTCTCTCATTTTTCTAAATTCACAGTTATTCTTTTCTATGCAAATATTTAGGAACTCAGCATAGAGGCTCAAAATCTAGATACCTGGTAATGTGTCCAGCTCTGACAACAGAGAAAAGTCAGTGGCTTGCTTAGCTGTGCTTGCCTCCTTCACCTGTCCTCCGTCATTTTTACCAATAAAGATTCTCTCGATCCATGTTTTGTACTGCAAAAACTCCTCTCATCAACAGAAAAAGCAGCTCAAATAAAAAACAGTTTATTCAAGGATATCTTTAAACAAACATTAACATTAATCCTAACTGCACTGCTTGAATCTGTATGGGACCTGAGCAGAGTTGTGACAACCTCATTTTAATGATACTTAAGAGATTTTCAAATGAGCATACAGGAAAAAGGAAGTGGGATAAATGAAGCAATGCCAAATAAAGGGATAAATGAAAAAAACATTTTAACATGCTATTTCTTGAACATTCATTCAATCAACACTTCCTGTGATTTTTAATAGCATGGCTCTATCTGCTCTTCTACAATTGCATTTGTCAGGAAAGAAGCTAATTTTTCATCTAGATGATATTCAGAGTTGAAAGAATTTAGCTAGATGGTAGTAGCTGCATACCAAGAGCCTCCTGCAATGCTTTTAAGACGTAAAGAGAAAAACCGAGTGTTTTGGATCACTCCTGTATACAGTAACTCACCAGTTCTTACATTCTTCTATGGCTTCAGCTTCCTTGGGGGATGTTTTTAAGAAACTTTTCCTATTTAATCAGAAAGGTACTGGTTCAGTACGTGATAAGCCCATTTCCAGTGCTAAATATTCTTTCACTTTCTCCCGTATCAGTGCATCTTCTTTCTCTATCTCTGCCCCAGTGACTTACTGTTACTGCTGCAGCTCCTGGGATGTAAGACAACCTTTCTGTATTTTTTCTTCATCAGTATTGCATTTCCTTTCACATCTTGTCTGAAGACACTGTTTCTCAAGATTTCTTACTGCTTTTGCTGGTATTTTCTCAGCAGTTCAATTACAAAGCAGGAAAACAGTGGGAAGTACATTTGCGTCTCAAGTGCAGTGCCTTACCTGTTTCTGTTGCCAAAGGTGTAATACAGGTGACTTTCTGTCCTGTTTAACTGCAACACCCAGTCTTGAGACTTAACTTCTATATGTTTCAGTGATTCAAATATGGGCAAAAAGAAATATCTGCAGTTACACAATTAGATGTTGGTCAGAAGTATTTAGAGGATTATAAAAGCAAAGTATAGAAACAACATTTTCTAGTTTCTGACAAAGACTGAAATGCTCTGCAATCAAGAGATAAAGAACATTTAAAATATAGAACTGGTCTTTCTATATCCAACATAGTTTTCTGCACATATGACATATATATAATAAGTAGGCACACAAGTAATATCAATATAACATTAGCGGAAGAGGGAACTCCATGGGAGTCGCATCATATTTTAATCTGGAAAATATTATTGATGTAATAAAACCAAAATAAAATAAAAACCTAAATGTTACTATGCAAATCAAAAAAGATCCTTCAGAATAAAAATTAGTTCTACATTCACATTTGGTGTCTACTAGAAATGGTATGTAACATCTGATTTACTAGTTTCTTTATGTGGTCTGTAAAGTTTCCCATCCTGGGTATCTCTAACACATACCTGAAACATTTTTCTTCTCTCATTTATGCTGCTGTAACTTCAAAAAACTCCTTTTTAGCCGTGAAATCAGATTACTTGTATACTTCCCATATGGGGAAAATAGTCTGGTGCTGTGCACACAAACCAGCATTTGTAGGTGTCAGCTGTTAAAAGAATAAGACTACTTCTCTTGGCTGGCGCTCTTCCCATACTCCACACCTCTTGAATAGATGTCCTGGATGTAAAGAAATGCAAAATGGGAAGGTATCCATATAGTGCAATTTAAATTAGAGCCAATTTAAGCAACTCTTGCATAAATGTATGCAAAAACCGGTGTTAGGGGGCATACAGTACTTGAAGGAATAGGATACTGTGTGCTGGGAGATTGCTCTGCCAGCCTGTTACCATATTAAAAGGCTCCTTCTGAAATTAGCATGTCTCTTGTGTCACAAGCTAAAAGTATTTTTCCATATTATCCATACTTGAGTTTTAATAGAATATTTATTTTGTAGAAAATAGTTATTACTACGAGTTTAATATTTTACACTATTAACAATATACCTGCGTGTTGTATTGATCTCTGTCGAGATTTGGTGTTATTATTTTAAGAAAAATGATGTGATAATTTATCCAATAAATCATCAAACAGAAAAGGAACATTACATATTAAAACCCCTTTCAGATAATGCTGAAACACTTGTGACTTGGAGGAGCCCTTGGAGACTTTATTCGAAAGTTGCTGTATAACAGAGTGAAACTGCTGATTCAATATATTGAGAGTAAATTCACCACCAGTACTTTAAAATCTACAAGACTCAGTCTTGTCTGCTGATTCCCCAGAGGACATCTCTGTGGTTCTTAAAATGCAGATCAGACCCACAGTGATAATGATGAATTGTGTGGGTCTGACATAAGTCTAAGGACTTACAGTCATGCAAATTGAGAGGTAAGAATCAGGCCCAGCACATTCTGGAATTTAGTTTGTTGATATCAGAAAACACAGCAATATTTCTGGAGTAATTCAAGGGAACTAAACAGTTTTACTCTCAAAATTGCTACACAAACTACAGAGCATTATCTGATTTTTTTAAGTTCTAGACCCGACCATGCATAAATGTATATTGTAATAACATCAGTAGAGATAAACACAGGAGAAGTATTTTGAAGATCAGTTCTATGGGTCCAGTCCTGAAGAAGACATCTCCTTCTTCACACTGTGAAACGGGTGCTGAGAAGAATAATTTTCCTCTTTCCTTTGCATTTGCTTTGACAGGGAAAAAACATTGCATTGTAAGCAGAACTTTCAGTTGGGGCTACAAAGAAATTGTTTCCTTATTTTCAGATTAAAAAAATAAGAGCCTAAGAAAAACACATTTATAATTCATCAGAAATAATGCTGACTGCAAAATACTAAGTAATCTTCATGCAGTTTGTAAAGAGATGCATGTATTTTTCAGGAACAGGAGGAAAATAGGTTTTTATGTTGCATTTGCTGCACTCTATACATATACATAAAGTTTATAATGACAGACCTTTCATTTGATGTTTGAAGAACTTAAACCTGTTGTATTTGGAGAGTGGGATGCTCTCCAAACAGAGAATCCAAGGACTAATAAAAGAAGAGAGGTCTTATTCCTTAATAGGATCAGCATTTGCTGCATCCCTATACACTTCAGCAACCGGAGGCCCCTAGAACCATACACATTGTTTTATATTCTTGCAAGAACACAGGATGGTCATGAACTGATGCTGAAGGCCGTTTTTTTGTTTGTTTGTTTGTTTGTTTATGAAAGTATTTGACTAAACAGAAGGTGAACACTGAAACTGGGAAATGCCTGGTCATGGCTGGTGTGATCCCCTCTTTCAAATTATAGAAGAATCATAGAATCATAGAATCACAGAATATCCTGAGTTGGAAGGGACCCATAAGAATCGTCAAGTTATCTTAGAGAGCTGTCCTAGGGCATGAGGGGAGAGAAGATGTTACAAAGCCATTGCTCTCCACATGGGCATTTGCTAAGCAGGAAACACTATGTGCCATTCGAAGCATGGGCACTGTGTATTCACTTCAAATTTTGTGAATACAAAAGCATGGGGCCTTTCTAAGACAAAACAACACTTTCTGCTACAAATTCCTTACCTATGCCTTTAATAAAGTGAAAGGCAGTTTGATATTCCAAATATTAGTAGTTCTACAAGCAGGGAATTAATGAAGCATTTTATCCCTCTATCTCTCTCGGTTCTCTGATGTTGAATATAGGGTAAGCTTATTAGTCTTTCCTTCAGGGTGGTACTTAGCACTTACTTTCCTCTATGTGGATACCGATTCCTGGAAAGCATGTAGGAACATAATGGCCTGGATACATGAACTCTCTGTTGAAGCCAGCTGACACTGGCTGATGGATTCAGAAGTTACTGAAGGCAAAAGTATGCACATATTCGCATACACACGCACAGGCACATACTGAGTATAATTGCATCTTTGTAAGATGCTCTTTACGTGCCATAAAGGAGCATGAAAAGGCACACACTCGAATATTTCTATATTTGCTTTCATTTCTAAATCATGAAAAAATGTAGACTGCTACCAAACGTGTCTCATGCTCCCTTCACAGTAGAACTAAACGCCAACAGGACAGTCACCTAATAGGGGCTGTAAAGATGCTCACTGGCTTTACAGAGAATGGGCAATTTTGTATAACACAGGTTTATAGTAAAGAGATGGAACAATTGTAGTTAATATTAAACCATTCTTTCTTGAGCTTTGCAGCATTTTATTACTGAGGTTATCGATGGTAATCACATTTTAGTAAGGTATTCATTGATGATGTAAGTTTGTGCATTTTCTTTCAAAACTGCATAGGCTTTTGACAGCAACCTTGCACATGTTTCCCACTGTTAGCAGCAACCCATGTGCAGAGCTCAAATACTTTCCTACCTATGTAATGATTTGGAAACCACGTATGGGTTCAGTAGTAAAAATTAGCCCCTGGAATGCACTTGTCTTATAAAACTTTGATTTGGGGCAATTTGCTTCATTATAGCATCTGAAAATGAAGTAACAACTCAAGCTATATATCTGCAATGACTTGTAAGGGATCTCCAAAGTACATTTGCAAGGAAGTTCAGCCATCCCTTGAACCTTTGTGCTTCAGGATGAACAATTCAGACAGATGTTTAATCACTTCATGTTCACAAGGAAATGGCTATTCAATGGCCGTAGAATTTGAAAGTGGCATTGGCATTCCCTTTTAGAAACATAAGTAAAAACAATTCAGCTGAATCCAACACGTTATTATCACATAAATTTTAAACATCATATTCTTTGTTTTAAACATTAGACACCCTTTTAAATTTTCAGTAGCAGAAAAGCATAGAGCCATAGTGCCGGCTGATGCAATTGAAAAGATGAAAAAGGATTCTCAGAGAGAGGGGTGCAGAGAGGGGTAAAAAGTGAGCATATTGTTTAACTGTATCTGCAGCAATAATTATAGTGAAAATATTTAGTTTAAAGCAACACACACACAAAAAAGCATGACCCTGAAACTTTTAACAGGTATTTCATCAAGTACCAGGCTGAAAATACCTTTTCAGAAGAAACATCACAATAAATCCGTGGGTTATTTGTTACTGTATGCTAAATTCTGTGAAACACTTTCCTAAAAGAAAGATACAGTGTGGTTTTGATAAGATTAAGGAGAATTTCAGCAAAACATACACATTATTCTTCATCTTACCATTTGACAATTTGAATGTTGTTCTTCAGAGAAAACAAAAGTTTATAATGATTAACGTCCCATGCTGTGGGAAGCATACACTCTACAACAATACTACTCTTGTGTTGCACTAGCCTTCCTTATCTATAACATCAGCACAAATAATTTTTCAGATGAGTAACCAGCATTTCTGAGATAAGTCCTTCCTTAAGCTGCAATGGATAATGTGGGATTCGGTATTGCAGTGTCAACAGAGGCCCCAGCAAGCCAGACAGCCTTCCAGTCGTTATCCCTCCCCACCGTCCCACCCCCCCAAAAAAAAGAGCTCAGGGCCTGGCTGAGTGGGACTCCAGAGTAGGCAGATAAATGCAACCGCCTCATCCCCAGCTCAGTCCAGCTTTCTGTCCCACCAAGAGATCATGTGTCACTACAGCAGTCAGGATTAGACCTTCGCACTTCAATCTGAGAATCTATTTCCTCCACCCCCAGAAATATCCTGCATGACTTGTTATACAGTGTAAGATGAATTATGCAAACCAATAGTTGTGTCTAAATATGTTCTAGTGCATGCTTGTTTTCTAGTCCTTGCCAGCAGAGAACTCAGAACTCAGAGAACTCAAGTGATTTCAAGTCACCTTATAACTCCAGTTTGCGGGGAAGAACTTGGTGGTTCATCTGGGAATCTGTATTTAGACCTTTATCGGGATATTTAACAGTGTACAGCTCACTGTACCGGTGAACAAAGCCACGTGAATCTTCCACAGTGGACACAAAGGAGTGTCACAGTGCCACTAGGCCCCATGGTCCTACTAAATCCCAGGGAAAAGGTCAGAGGACATAGAAAGAACAGAGAATCACATCTCTTTGTCTCACTTTTTACACAAACTTGGTATTTTTTTTTCATGTTCTGCAAGAGAAATACTACTGCATAGTGAAATTATGAAGGAAGCTAATGCAGGCAATATCTCCTGCTTGGGGCATAGATCCACCTTTATCTGGTCTGGTCCTGAGACATGCTCTCCCCCGCCCAACCATACAGCAGTTCTGCACTGGGGCTTTACTGAAAAGAGCTGGGATGCACAATGGCTGAGACAACCAGGGAAGAGCCCAGCCTGCAGCCTTTTCAAGTGCTGTGACAAACAGTCTGTGCAAGCAGTAATTCCCTCATTTGGGGGAATCCCAAAAGTCCAGCACATCACTCTGCTTGCTGAGGGCTGCATCCTGAAATTTTTCTTTGAAGGGGAATTAATGTGTTGCTGTATTGACTGCTGTTTTGACTCCAGTTTGTAGAGGTAACACTATGTCTCATCACCAGTAATGATGTGATCCTGGGACCATCACCTTCAGCCTCATATTAGTTCAACAGGCCCTGGCAAACTTGCATGCAGTGTTCTTTCTGTTTGTGTGTGAACATTCTTGAGACTCACCCTGAGCAAATGTTGCGAGATTCTAACACCACCACCATTGTTTCCAATATTCAGCTCCATGTGTAGTTCTCTGGTTGTAAACCACCAATTCATGTGGATGGGCTGATGGAAATACTCTTCGCTTTGTGGTGTGACAGCTGTGCATGGCCATCCAGAATGTGGCTTGTCCTCAACATCACCATAACCACTGCTGAAACAAATGCACCACTCACTGCCTCACTTTGCTACATTTGCTGTTTAGTCTCCATCAATGTTCAGCAAATGTTGATGATGTCAATGGGTGCAATTTTTTCATATGGAGGAATTCAATGACACACCTCTGCTCCATATGCACTTCCATGTCAGGCACCATTTTGTCAGACCGCTCTTCTGCTGCCATCTGTCACACAGCAACAAAACATAATGGAATATTGATGGGAAGGTTCAATCTCTACTTCCATACCACCAACATTCACTTCAGATATTGCGGGCCAACTTAATAAAATAGGAGGCATTACTTTTGGAGCAACCCTCATAGATGCAGGGAGGTTTGTGTGTTGCGTTTTGGTTTTTTGCATAGTGAGCCATGCTGTTATTCATTCTGGCTAGCACAGTAGCTGGTAGGCAGCACGATGGGGTGGTGGTGGGTGGCTGTGACAATGACCATTTATCTTCCAATTGTAACGTGAGGAAAATGCTCCAAGTAATCCGAACAGCATGAGGATAACTCCAAATTCTGACATGTTTCTTTGTTCTTGCTGTAATCATAGTTGAATAGGATTTTCTTATAAGAAAAAGGATTGAAAAAGGATACCGTCATGTACTAAAGCTATTAGAAAGCTACTCCTTGCTTCACCTTAATATTCTTACTTCCTGAGTGTGGACAGTACACATATCCATTTTCATCTCTGCTCATGACAACTGCCATCCTCTGTTTGTCTGACACTTGCTCCTTCTTTGCCCCAGCAGTTTCACTTACTCTCACACAATCCCTTTAATTCTGTATCATATCCAACGTCATCATCTTCACCTTCACGGTTTTACCTGACATCCAACTTCCCTGGTGTCCTCTCACTGCACAACACCCTTTCCTTTACAACCTCCTCCTAAGTGCTCTCCTTGCTTCCTCTGTTATCCAGTCACTGTTTTACAAGTAAGACATTTTACTCCTTTCACAATCTTAACGTTATTATTCTTTCATCCCACGCTATCCTTGAGTCACACACTTTCCCTTAGCTTCCTCCACATCTTTCCTTAAAAACCATTTTTTCAGCAACAACTTCCAGTTATACTGTTCCTGCCGATGAGAGTCATCATCTGAATGCCACTGGCCAGACAGGACCTAAATTTAACCATCTGAGCACAGTATTCACTCTCGCTTTTGCTTGAGGCTACATAATTGTCAAATGGATATATCATTTGACAACTTGCTTAGGTGAGACATGGGTTATATTATGCTTATGTCAATAGTTTGTTATGGCAGGGAGCAGCTGCAGATCTGGGCAGAGTTCTTGTAGTAGTCATTTGTTGGCCATATGATGTTCAATTTTTATTTATAAGCATTCTCAGTAGTTGTTTCAAAGGGCACTTTGTTGTTGCTGTTAATTGATAACAGTCTCAAAAATCTCCACAAACCAAAAAAGCTCGAAATTTAGTCACCAGTACAAGCTTTTGGGCTTGCTTCTAACTGAATGCATACTATGAACAAAACCAGTGTTGATTACTGAAGGTTAATGACTGGAGCTAAGACATCGTGGTCAGAGAATCTTACCCTTTCTTACCCTTTCTTCTCCTCACCATGTTTATGGAGGACTAGCATGCTTTGGCTTCGGAGTCACAGAAACTGAAGTCCACAAGGTGCTTTTTCTGCAAAGTACTTCCTTTTCAGAATTCACTCTACACTTTATCCATCAAAGCTTAAGTCTCATTGGTTTCAAGATCATTTTAAGATATGCATTTGTTGCGGCCAAGCGCTAATTTTTTGTTTTGTCAGACAATGTATGCTTATGCACAAGTGTGCCACAGAAGCACAAAGGCATTTGTGCTCTGGATAACATTACACACTTCCTAAAGATTGCCAGCTAATCCTAGCAGAAGGTGTGCTATGTTACCACATTTACTCAGTGGTTTGTGTTGTTTTCTATTTTATATCCAGTATCTGTTAGCAGAGGTATGTGGTTTTCCTCATCTATACTCCTTTCAGAAGTGGGCTGTAATTGCTCCTCCATTTTATTCATTTGCGACCCTCCTCAAAGCCATCTCTGTTTCTTCCTAGTTCAAACTGGGAAGCATTTTGCTGCCCTGCCAGCTTTCTTAAAATGGCAAAAGCAGCTGGATCTAATCGTTTCCTGAAGCCAACACTGTGTTTTGGATGTGTATTTTGCTTTTTATGATATCCATTTTATAGGCTTTCACTGGTTAAATTGCAGTGAATACAGAGAGACAGATTTTGTGAACTACTAGCAGATGTTCGCTGTTGCTAGTTTTATGAGTCTTGTAGAACAGCAGGAACAGGCTATGTGCAAAACATTTTTTTGTGATTTTGCCATCTCATACTGTTCTCACAGCACTGGCTCAGTAATGATATGATAAAGCTTGGGAGGTAGGCTTTGATTGTAGACTAGCTGCTGTTGGGGCCTTCAGAAAGCCAGACCTGTAAAGTGCAGTTTGTTTTCAAAAGTTGCTGCCTGTGGCTGAGACAGATGGGTTAGCTAGAAATGTGTCATTTATAATACAATCAAATGCTTGACCTCTTATTCAGGTATTGGTTGTTATGACATGGATGTTCAGTGTTTAAACTGTCTCACAGCTTGTTTTGTTCAGATGTAAGCTGTGATAGCTTTATCTGAAATGCTAATTTAGGATCAAATGTTGGCATTATTTATTTGAATTTTGTAACACTTTGTTATACACAGGAGAGAATGATCATGAACAATTCCACATAAAAACCAAGAGTACTGGACTCTGTAAATCTTAAAAAATTCCTTCTAAAATGCTTTACTTCAAATCTGGCACACATTTTGGTGGTGAGTGTTTCATTGGGATAATTCAGAAGACCACTCCTGAGCTAAAAAGTCGCTTGGTTGTAATGGCTTTCTAGTCAAAGACATGTTGCAGGCAGGGGAATAGATACCTTTTAATACAGAATCAGCCTTGCTCTGCAGTCTGAACAGAAATGAATTATCACAGGCACAGACAGCATACAGATAGAGCAAGGCTGAGTTTGTGGTAGCACAGGCTTTACGCTGACTTAGTAATATATCCATCTACAGAGTCCACACCTTCTGTCCTCCATCTCTGCTGCCCATGCCTATGTGGCTTATAGGTGTTATCTGAGCTTACATGTATTAACTGTGACTGTACGCAGAACAGCAATTATGTTAAAAGATTATGCTTAAAACCTCAAAGCAAAACTTTTGAAATACCAAAATTGAGAGTGTTTTATCCTGTACTAATTCAGCCTTTTCTTATACCTATGCATTAATATCTCTACTACAACACAAATGCATATTGGAAAAAACATAGGAATAGGACAGACAATCTTAACACAAGCACTAAATAATTCTGTAGTGATTAATTTTTGCAACTTTATATGTTATTTTGGCAATATTTAAAAATAATTTCCTCTGTTCTCTTTTCTTTTGGAATACCAGAAGAAAAATAAAACAAAACAAAACAAAAAAATTAACAGAGAAAAACAAACAGAAAATGCTATCAACATAGAAAACACAGTGGAGGGAATGAAGCATTTCCCAGCAGAGATACCTGCTGCAGTCGTGGAGAAGGTCCTAGCGAAGGCTGTGGGGGAGAAAAGGCTGTGTTGCACACACATGCTTTTACATCGGCTTCATGCTGATCTGTTCCCTTTCTCTCCTGATTTCATTTCCTTGCACAGTCCAACAAGGGAGAATAATTTGATACAGAAATCTAAGGGAGAAAAAATGGGACCAGAACAGTTGGGAGACAATTGTGACAGGGGAGAAGGGAAGTTGACAAACGAGGGAGGCAAAGAGAGAACTGAATGTCTAAGATACTGAAGTTTGTGCCATATGGCAAGTGATTGGAAATGGGGACAAAATACTAGCTAACTTTCATAGGTGACACTTGGAAAATCCATTAGTTATAAACATTACCCCTTTCTCTACCACATAACTACAAAACAAGCTTGAAATGATAAAGCACAAAAATTCATTGTACAAATGATTATCAAATTTGAAAATGCCTATTGCAGTATCTAATTCAGCTTGTGCAAGTCCACTCCTCATACACAATTTCCTGGGCATTATCATAGCTCCAAATCAATCAAAGTAAGAACCCCTGAAAGACTATGTTAATAGAACTGTCTCTGAGAAACTTTATGCAAGTGTCCACTGCGAATACTCTCTGCTAATTTCTTTTTTATTTCTCCTATTTTATATAATTTAAATCTGTTCAGCAGTTACTATCAATGCAGGCTCTTAGAGCCCTTTGAACAATATGGATGTTATTGCCACATCCACCCTAGCCACTTAATTGTAGCAAAGTTAATGTATGCATCCTTTAACCCTTCCAGAACCATCTGAAGTCAAAGGCTTTATTTTTTTTTAGGGAGGAAGTCAGTAAGCACTGTAAGAACAAGTCCAGACGATACTGTTGTTTACTCTGACTTAAAGTTTTTCCCCATGTTCCTGCAAATTTTCATGAACTTTCAGCTTTTTAAGTGAATGAAACTGGATGTTATCTAGTTGCAATTACAGTCAGTTTAGTGAGAGCCTTTATTGTCCAATATTCTGCGCATCCTAAATAGCATTATACCAAAAACTTAATGCAGGCTGCTTGTATGGAATGCCCAGAATGCTCCTGCTATCCCCAAATGCAGGCAGTGGTGTGTCTGTCACTGCCTTGTATACATCCCTTTTGTGCCCTGCCAGTGACACTTGAAGACACCCAGCTCGTGTCTATGTTTTCTTTTTTCATACTTATACAGCCATTCTTACAGAGAATGTTTACGTGTTTATTCACTTTTTCGTTTTGAAAGGGACTTGGCTCTGACTTGGGCTTGTTGCAGCATTAGTGGTCTTGAACCAGCAGAGTTTCTCTATTTACAGAAGCTGAGGTTCAATGATGAACCCAATGATGGGAAAGTTCACGTTAGCATTGGATATGCTATTTTTCTTTTTTACCAAAAACAATATAATGTTGCTACAAGCATTTCAGAACTATCTTGTTCTACTATTATTACTTTGCATAACATAATCAACTGTAAATATTCTATACCTTTTACAGATAATAATTTCAGCAGTGTTCTGTTTATTCAGCTGAGAATAGCAGCTTTGTGAACAAATAATTTTTGATAGCATTTCTATTCTCATGACTATCCTGATACTTGAATGAGGAGGCATGGTAGCCAGCTTTCAGGCTCTGTAGTGTGATGTAGGACTCATTTCCAGTGTAACGCCACCAATATCTGCTTTACAGGTTGATGACCAAATGAAGTTGCTTCAGAACTGCTGGAGTGAACTCTTAATTCTAGATCACATTTACCGGCAAGTGGTACACGGGAAAGAAGGCTCCATCCTTCTGGTTACCGGGCAACAAGTGAGTATGTGGGCTCAGAGAAGTATTGATGGCTTTTTAATAATCATTTTCAAAATAGCAGGAGTTTAACTAGGTCAGAAGCACTTCTGTATTCTCAGAGATTCTCCACAAATAATGTAGCTAAAATGACTTGTGCACTCAGTTCCTAGTCTGTTGATTACAGTTAAACTTATAAAAGCAGATATAATCATAAGCACTTTGCTTTTCAAATATACTTGTATACCTCAATGATTGAAAAACAGCAGATGAGAAGTGTTTCTCAAGGATTTATTTTCTTGGAGCAAAAATGGTTTGTTTCTGACAGCAACAACAGACATCCCAAACTCTGCGCTTCAGGTCTAAGCAATTTAATTTATTTTCCCTTCAGAATAATGGTTTACTCAAAAGAATCACTAACTGGATCAGAAACCTAGATAACTTGCAGCTACTGCCTCAGAAATGCCTTGCTTTTAGAGAAGTATGCGCTTGTGTGAGAGACTGGGGAGCTGAGACACCTAAAACCAGGAAAATAATTCAGACCATAGGATATGCATGCAGATATTGTCTCAGGAGCTATCTCAGGGAACATGCACTCCAGTTTCAGCACAGCTTTCCAATAGCTAATTTTCTTCAGATGTCAAATGCTTGGGTTACCCAAAACGCAAGCGCTGTAACGTGGGCAAATACCAGGAAAACTGTGAGAAAAATTGAATGAAGTAGGAAGTTTTGACTCACCCATGCTCTCCAAAGCACAAAGAACACAATAAAGAACCTTATTCATAAGATTCTTCTTTCTGAAAAAAAAAATCTCAGCATCAAAGAGAAATGCATCTGTGTGTTATGTTCCTGATTCAAAGTGAAAACAAATGACGGTCCATTGCTATTTAAGCAACTGCAAAATGAACTGCCTAGATATATACACAAGTGGGAAAGAGTTCCCTTTTCTAACTATACAGATTCTCCATTTGTGCCTGTGTGCTCAGGAATCTGCTTATAGCTTTAGTCACAACTGTAACACTGTAGCCATTTCTTAATTCTAAGTGTTTATAATTATTTTTATAAACATTTCTTAGCATTAAGAAATGGCTACAGTGTTAGAAAAGGAGGAGAAATAACTGCATTTATGACTAAAAGATGTACAGTAGAAGGGGAAAATGATCCACTTGTACAGGAAAAGTAGTGGGAAAATTCTACAGAACTGACTCCTGCCACCTTTGTGGAAAGTCCCTAAAACCTAGATGAAATAAAGTTGTAGTCTCTATTTATATGAAAAAAAATAGTTGCATTGTTCCTGATACATATCTGTGCTACTGAAAAAAATTACTGATTCTATTTGCATTCCACAATCGGCAAAACAAAAAGAATTATAGTGGCAACTATTTTATTTATCACACAGGGTTCTTGTGTGATTCCTTTGTTGTTAATCCATAAGCACATAGACTAATTTCTGTAACCGAATAAACTGCTAAATTAATGCCTCCTTTGTTATGAGATGAGCTAGCTTTTAAAGGTGCCGAGTGCATAAATTCCACAGAAACTGTTGCAGACATTTACATACCTTTACGTTCTTGCCACTGCCTCCATTTTTCCACAGTAATAGTTCTTATCTGGATTAGCCACTTTTATTTTTATTTGCAGAAAAAAAGCAGCTGTACATGTTCTCATGGCAAAGCATAGCATTTTACTGCTGTTGGACAACAGCATGCTAATTAAATGCACTGCTTAGAAATCATCACCTGGTTTTGGAAGCTGTATATTTCCAACTAAATTAAAACCTGGGTAAATTGAACAGATTACATCTATTTTTGCCCCAAGTTTGTCAAGTAAGTTTAATACATCCTCCTTTCAACCTAGTTTGGCTTTTCCATACCAACATTTGTCACTTGAAACTGGTGCAGGCACCCCTGAGTTTTCCATCCTCTGTGCATTCCTCTTCACAATTAGGCTGCTTGGGGAGCAGGGAGCCATATTATCAGAATACTAAACCAGACCCTTTCCTTCCAGCAAGTTTTTTCAGCATACGACTCTCTTCCTCCCTAAGCTCTGCTGCGAAGCAGAGAGTTTTAGGAGGCCAGGTTAGCAAAGACTGATGCAAAGAAGGCACTGAGTACCTCAGTCCGGTCTGTATTCACTAATACTAAATCACCAGCCAACTCCAGCAACAGTTCCACATTTTCCTTGTTCTTCCTCTACTGTGATTTGACATCCTGCGCAAGTCTCAGCTTTAGCTGATTTAAACAGACTAGTTTAAAGTCTTCCTTACATACTTAGACAGTGCTTCTATATTTTTTGTTCCAAGCCATTTCCTGCTTTCACCTGCTGCATACTACTGCCTTCTGGCAGTGTAGCTCAATATTGAATTTCTTGTTAAGCCAATCTGATCCACTACAACTATTCTGAACATCAGAACGGACCATCCTGGCAGCATCAAGTTGGTCCACTGTCCTTCTAAGACACAAGTCTAGTTCAAATGTGCTTATGACAGGAATTATGACCATTCCTCTCCACTATTTAACTGTAAAATAATTCTGGGAAACCACAGTTCTAGACCATGGCATTACCAGTATTTGCTGCTCCATTAAGTGCTGCATACTTGCTGGCTGCTGCCCCAATACTTTCAGTTCCTCCAGTAGGAAAAAGGAAATAAACATGCCAACATCTTACAGAAATTAATTGATTAAAGTGTGGAAAGCACTCTGACACTTCTGATGAAAAGTGCTTTATATGTTTTTACTTACAGCTACCAGCAGAGCACTATGAGCAAAATTACAGTCAATCACCTTGTTTTCAAATATATTAACTTTAAACTGAGGTCCGGAGCTAGATAGCCTACTTTATTACCTGAGAGATCATGATTATCACCACAAGTTACCAAATTTAAGACCTTAGAAGCCTCATTCCTTGCTTACCTTAATATATTCCTCCATAAAAGTTACTCATAAACACAGTCCTTTTTACAATCACAGTCAAGGGGGAAGCTGTCAGGGGGGAGCTTACCACCACTTAATTAGAGCATACCTGCTCTCTCCACTCAGAGTGCACAGCCTCTGCTCCTCAGATATAAAAGTCAAACTTAATCTAGCTCTCCAGGGCCATACCATTTTTTGTTCAATCCTAGGTATCTAAAATGGGCTAGTAGTTAGAAGCACACTCGATAATTTTCAAACACATCAGCTCACACCTGTTACCCTAGGGCATTCTTATCACATTACCATACATGTGTGTTTCCCTCAAGCCACTGGCTTATGAGTTTTTCCCAGTGTCAATCCACTATTCCTACTTTGATTGGAAAAAAAGCGCAGTCAGCAACAAAGAAGTGAACAACGTCCCTTGCACAAAAAGGCTGTGGTTTACTTTGTTTTGTTATTTATTTGGTTCAAGTTTCATAAATGAACCTCTTTTGTGTGCATGTGTGTCAGGAAAGCACTTTTTTCATATCATTACAATTCCTCAGCAGTTCCTCAGAAACAAGTTCCTCCCTGTGCTGCACACTTCATTTTCTGCACTAACTACTGCCCCTCAGCAGCAGTAATTACCATTTCAAAAGGAAATAAAGTAGCACAAATGCATTTTACAACTCTCCAAATTTCATAATAGAAAACAGCCAAGGAGTGATTTGCAATGTGGTAGTTAATTGTAAATCACTGCCAATATGCTCTCCATCCGCCAAGTTTAGTAGGCTTGCCATGTGCCTTGTAATTTTAACAGACAATTTGTAATTATAGAAATTTAATGCATCCAACTTGAGCGCTTTATTTTTGTACCTTCTACTCCAACAGTACATAGTCAATTTCCAAGATCCAGCACACACAGGATAGATACTGAAGTTCTGTACAGAATGTCATTGCTCTTGCATTTTCAGGCAGCATTCAACATACAACACATCAATTGTAGGGTCAGCTACGCAGCCACAAGTTGCTCATTTTGTTCATACCTCCACTCCTCAGTGTTGCCAAATCTTCTGTTTGGTCAAAGTCTTTCAGATTAAAAAGGCTGCCTAAGAATATGCCTAAATCTGATACTTTTTGAGATTGTTCAAACTACTGATTCACATACAGCATACATATATATCCTCTTACCCAGTCTTATATTCTAAGAGAACAACCTGAGGAGAGTATGAGAATAACCAAGGTGTCAACAGCGTTTTGTTTTGAGGCAAATCATAATCTAACTTCAACTTAGATCAGAATTTTGTGGCTGGAACCTCCACTGAAATGGGGTGCTCTGTAGCTCTTTCAGCTGTATCTTACTGAAAGATCTTGAGGTATCGCATAGGGGCTTTGCCTGGGGAATTTTCTGTGGCAATGCCATTTTTGTTAGACTTACCACTTGCAGAGAAGGCTTCTACTCTGCTGATGTACATGAATTCATTGGATTCAATTCTGAATTCATTCAGAGAATCTGCTTGTCTAGGTGACCAACTTGCCTTTCTGCTGAAAAGGTTCTCAGGAAATAGCTTCATTTTCAGATTGTAGGCTGCAGATGATTGTTTCACAAATAAGGATGACCTTTGTAGAAGCAGCACTGTTGTACAAATTTAGAAGAGTGTTAGTGAAAGAACACACCTGCGAAAAAACTGATCTCTATTCACATTCGCTTTGCTATTGAACCTATTGTAGCACTGAGGTTTTAAGGATAAAATTCCAAATCCAGTTCAAAGACAGAAGCAATACATCTATCTCTCCCAACCATCCATAGTCTACTGAAGCAGCAATACTTTTGGGATCCAATGTAAATGCAACCAGTCTTCTGGACCGATGGGAAAGAGTTCAACATACTAGAGAAGAGGTTCATATAAGTATGTAAGAAAGAAAAATGAAATCAAAAGAGTTAAAAGTCCCTGAAGAAATATACTGAATTAGTACAGTCCTAGTGATGCTGCCCAAACATTTACAAAAAATTTCCATTGATGGACTGTCTTCCAATATTGTACATTCAGCAGTGGTTGCATATAACCTCTTCTATACATAAGAAACACAAAGAACACTGCAACACTGACGCAAAGAAATGGATTCTATTGTACTCTAGGTTAGTTATATTCTAACATCTTCATACTAATAGTTTGAAGAATGGACTACCACCATTACTAAAGTAGAAAATGTAATGTTACTGGTTAAAATGGCTCTCTGAATGAAACTTAAAAATATTTTTATCATCATGCCTTTTATGACATAAATATACCTACTATAAATGAATTTATTTATGATCAACAACAGTGCACAGAGTTTTT
Source organism: Tragopan temminckii (assembly GCA_028571105.1). NCBI lineage: Eukaryota > Metazoa > Chordata > Aves > Galliformes > Phasianidae > Tragopan > Tragopan temminckii. Next base: position 6,771,100 of record JAOWBP010004015.1, read on the forward strand.
TCCAATCTTGATGTACTAGTCTTTTCTGAAACTAAGTTAGACATACTTTGCAATACTTTAGAGTGTTACCATTTGCATATTATAACTAATTAGCAAGCACAATAACATCATCCTAGGGGAAAGGTCCACTGGCAACTTAATTCATTATCTTCTATTATTGTATATCATGTTAAAATGACAAGCATCTTACACTGTGTAAGTCATCACAATTTTAATTAATATATCCAAAACTAATATGAGCGTTTGCTGATTTTGTCTGTGCTGAATCCTCCTCCATTTCTGTGTAGGCACTTCTCCTGTGTGTTTTTCTACATACATTTGCTTTGATAACATGAGCATTGTTTTAAATATAATTAATGAAAGTATTAATAATATGAAAATATGAAAATGAATTTAATAAACACCACAATTACCAGCAAAATATATATTCTCTCCTACCTCAGGAAATAGTGAAAGTAATTAAGGATGTGAGGATGTGATAGTAAATTAGCTTGCTTGGTATATTCTATGCCCAATGCCTTTTTATGGGAGAAATGCTTACCCAGCCACATAGCAAGACACTAGAGCCAACTCAAAGGCTTCAGGGCTTTCAGTGCAGGTTGCCACCTATGGATGGGAGCAGTGTCAGAGTCCCCACTGCCAGCAGCTGGCTCTGCTGCCAGAGTAGCACCGAGCAGAGCAGGGAGGAAGAGGATGGTCATTTTGCTGCACCCAGATGTTTGTTGCCAAAAACACAGTGAGCTAACTTACTTCATGTCTGAAAAAAAATCTGCAGTATTAGTCATTTCCATTTCTTAACTTATCAGTTAAGCTCTGCTTATCAGTTGAGAAAATTTTTTGATAGCTGACTTTCTAAATGCTGCTGAAGTGTAGGTACTTTACCAAGATATATTAGTTTTAAGAAGAATTGTCATGAACACTCAGAACTGGCCTAACTTACTTCCACTGTCATTTAAGGCATTTGGACTTTTAAGTCACTTTGAACTGGATCAAAAAAAGGGAATTTGAAAAAATACTTAGCATGGCCATATCTCTCTGCAGTCCCATTTAAGCTACGATCCTCTTTACTATCAGCTTTTTTTTTTCAGTGCTGTTACTATTTCTGTATTCTCTTTTGCAAAGCCTGCTGCCTCATCCACCCAGCCCTTACCTCTGCAACGCAGGGAGCCGGAAAGGCCAGCAAACTCAGAGGTAGCTGTAAGAAGCAGCTATCAGAAGTGCTGAAAAGAAGGGTATTACACGAATGCTGCCTGTTGAAATGAATTGAGCACAATTTTCTATTTGGAATACAAAACTGGAAGTTCTCTCCCAGATCTCTCTTTCTGCCCAATATTCTTGATCAGAACACGTCTACAAGATGTATGAGGCTTACCTGAGGCTACTAGATCTTTCTGACTTTCAACAGATGCCCCAACAGCCAGGATACACTCTAATATATTTCACGCACTCTTTGGACTAGAGATTTGACCCTGGACTTTCTCACATCTCAGTTGACTGCTGAAAAATTCCCAGTCTGGCATTTTTGATGCCTTAGGTAATCTAGTCCATAGATATTAAAAGAGCTGTAGCATGAGCTGGACACACAGTTATTTTCCGCTGTCATGACTGGAGTAGTCCTGGCCATGCCTAGAGCCAGTTTGACTCTCTAAGTGGGAGACAGACCAGTGAGGACTTTAAGCACAAAGTTAGGTGGCAGCAGAGTGGAGGTTTCTAGTACCTAATTTTAGATTTAAGCACATCAGTTAGCAAACGGCACTACAGCACAGCCTGCAGTATAGCACATACAGTGATATCCACACTAACCCTAAACAATTAAGTGTAAGTACCAGAATGGCAAGAACAAGTGGCAGCATAAATTATACAGTGCTGTTCTCTTGGCACTGCTTTGGTACTGAGCTTACCCAGTTAAATCTCTATCATTAATTTATCATTACTGTATTCACCATGCAAGATAGCACTGAGTACTGGTACATGAGGAATTTACACCTCCAGTCATCTGTGCAGCCATAACTTTATGTCTACTGCTTTATTTCTAAATTAGGTGATATGGAAGCATCACTGAAGCTTCTGTTTTCAAAAATACCAGCTAACTTGTCACCATCAATACCAAAATCAACTAAACTGTGCAGTAAAAATAATTGGGAAGTCATTTGTTGATTTGATTTACCAAATGGAATTTGTCATACAGCGTTAAGTAAATAATAAGGTGTCAGTACGCAAGTAAGCATCTTGCTCAAGAACTGGGCTCTTTTAATTTTTGTCTTTTAAAAGCACGGTTAATCATGAACTGAAAGGCAAAAGAATTAATACACCTTTTAATATTGCTTTCTGCATACAGAGCCAAACAAGCAAGATAGTATACTCTTTAATGTGACCAATTTTTTCCAAAAAGACATTAACTGAGGCTTTTTCATGCACAGTTGATTTTCTATAAACTGATTGACACCTTTGGGGGTCGTCTTTCCACTGACTTATAATTTTGCTCACTCTTGAAAAAAGCCTCCTGCACACCCAGTATTCTCTAGTTAAAGCCGAAAATTCAACTCATCATATTTACACAATAAAAAAAAAATCTATTCTGCATTGTTTTTAATTGCAAATCCTACTCAAGGGACCAATTCTCCTGCTTAGGAGGCAGCCCTGTGCCTTCTACTAGAGAACCAACTGCAGTCAATTATGGTAATGAAATGTCAATAAATATAAAAATTTAATACAGCCTGCTCATGGTGAGTGGCAGATGAGGACTTGCCTCCCAGACAAATTTGCTGGTGTTGCAAATATTAAATGCACCTGAAAGAGTAGCAGGTTGTGTGAGAGCTCTCCAGTAGAGGGATGGTGGGAGATCCAGACATCTACTGGGCTTTTCCATTACGGCATAATTGCTGCACTAAAGCCACTGATATTCTTGACATCCAGACATCTTAACATCTTATTATGAATTGAAAGGCATATTTCCCCCTCAAACTGGAACCTCAGTGAGGGATTTCGAGCTTTCTTCCTCCACTTAACAAAGCATTAACATTACAAAAGGGAAATTAAGTTGAAAATGAGTTGATATTTGTATGTGATCAGTTTCTCAATAGGAAGTAGTTGAATCATATCACCATATTAAACTGCTCTATGAATAAAAAGTATTTGGGCACATTACTTCTTATTTATTACTATTTAAGTAAACATATATTCTTATATATAAAGAAATTAAGAAATATATAAATAAATTTATGTATGTGGAAGGGGGGGGAGAGAGAGAGAGAGAGAACAGACGAAGTAGAAAGCAGTTTTTGAAAGACAGGTTTGTCTGGGAGTCACAAAGACTGGATCCTAGTTTTGTCACAGATTTCTTTGGACGAAAGTAAACAATTTAATGTCACCACTTCAGTGTTCCCAAGTATAAAAGACAGCAATAAAAACTATCTCTTAGGATATTTAAGCGTAATCCATTGACTTCACTGAAACATAAGCACAACGCTAAATGCTCTGCAGTGCTATTTTTAACATCCATGCCAAAAGAGTAACTTCATTTTTCTTGTACAGTTGCTTCCAATCAATGTCTTGGGAGCACTAAGTATATATAAATAAAATGTCTTATTAAAGTCTGTAACCTATTGATTACATAAAGGTCATCTCTAGGAGAGGTTAGTTTTAGTCCTTTTCAATCATCTATCTTATCTTTCCTGGCTGAAATTTTGACAGGTTTAAGTCCTAGAGTTTTCTTCTTGCTTTACAGCTGTTTATGATTGAGCGAAATCAATTTAACACTTTTAAAATAAAGAAAAAACATGTTTCAAAATACAGTATCCATAGCACTTATTTAGAAAATATAAATTCTAAGGGATCAGGCCCTGGAAAAACAAAATTTTCAGTACTGTTCTATTTCTTTCAGTAGTATCTGGTCCTTCTTTATTAAATACTTTATTATGAGAGACCTTAAGACTGGATTAGTGCACTGACATCTTTAAACACACTGTTAACCCAAAGCATGCATTTACCATTGGGCTTTGCCTTAGTTTAAAGCCGGGCTTCACCAACATGTGGCTGTATGAAGTATGGCTGTCAATTCCCCTGTTGCTGTGGAGGCCCCTAAGAAACTAAAGCTCTGCAAATATTAGAATAGCCAGGCAAGAAAGGCATTTTGAAAACACCTAGCACATCATAGCCCCTGCACTTTGTCTCTAGATCATGGCATTCTCTGAGGCCACAGAGCCTGAGCATGTCTCAGCTTTCATCATCCCATAACAAAGTACAGAAGTTAGGAGTGACCATTCTCAGAGTGGCAGTGGCTGGTGCAGCCATTTGTATGGATGCATCTTCTTAATGACACTAGCATTTCCATAAAAATGTTTTAGTATGCACAGTGGTGAGGTTGACTGATTTCAAGAATTGCAATTGAGTATATCAGATAGGAAGGGTTTTAAGTACCCTTGGCTAATAAACATTGCCATTTTAAAATACAGTGCATTCATCGCAGCTTTCTGTTGGTCCTCTACACACAAGAGTTGTTTAGAACAGCTTGTGGAGAGGCCAGTCTCTCCGAGGAGGAAAGGGCAGCATGTCAAGGGCAGCAGACCTTCCCTGCAGTCACATTCCTTATTGTGCTGCAGATCAAGGGGCTTCATGCACCATGATGGCTGCCTGGGACTGTGTCTGTGCAGCTGATCTGTGCCATACACCTGCCCACTCCTCCTCCCATAGCAGAGAAGGAACTGCTAGAAAAAGTCCCTTGGAGCCAACTCCAGAAAGTGCCAGGATTTTGTGTAGCTAAAGAGAACAGAAACTACCCTCACAATACCTCTGCTTCCTGTGGGAATACACCGACATTTCAGGGCTTGAATAGAGGTTTCTGGCCAAGTTACGGGCACCAGATTGTTTCCCATGAATAACTTTATATCCCTCAGGACTAATATGCCCGGTGTGGGCACAAAGCCCAACTTCATCAGTCTCTCTCCACAAGATCATACAGTTACAATGAGAACAAGAGACACCAAGTGTATAAAACAAACTAATAAGGGACATAGCTCCCAGTGTCATAAGCAATAGTCATACATAAAGCCTCTAACACAAGCTAATACAGACAAACCAGCATTCACAGAGATGTGACATACCATTAAGATGTATGGTTTAATAATAATTCCAATATATACTGTTGTGCTAAAATGGGTTTGTATATGAAATCATCCTGACTTGATAACATCGTTAAATTGAGAGTGATTCTTTCATCCAGGAGTATCCTAGCTACATGCAACTACTTGAAATATTCTAAAGTGGTTCTATGGGCACAGACAGATATATTTCACAGAAATATATATTTCTCTTTTCAGGTAGATTATTCCGTAATAGCGTCACAAGCTGGAGCCACCCTCAACAACCTTATGAGCCATGCACAAGAACTAGTAGCAAAGCTTCGTTCCCTGCAGTTTGATCTACGAGAATTTGTATGTCTCAAATTCCTGGTGCTGTTTAGTTTAGGTAAGTAAATTCTACTTTTCATGCTTACATTATTCCTTACTTACTACTGTTGCATTGTTTCTTTTTTTCTCTAAAACTGCTGAATAGATTTTGCTTTTGTTATTGTTTCCTGAAAAACAAATATGATTTTAAAATATATTTTATGAGGTCCACAGTAAACAGATGATCATCTTTTAATTATCACTTGCAGGACAATTAAATGGAAAGATTAAAAGTGGGTTTTGATTGAAGTGGTTTCTAAAACCTACAGAATTTAGTAGAGTATTACAAGCTTACTCTACATACTTTCTGAATATTCCTGAACAAAGATAACATTCTATTACAAATTCCAGAGGACAGAGGAAAATACAGATTGGTGTATTTTTATGATATTTGTTTATGTAAAGCAGACGATTTGGAGACACGGTTAAAATATTGTTTTTAAAGGAGCTTCAGGTAAGTATAAACAGTCTTGTTTGCATATGGTTGTCACACTGTAACACATAAATCAGGAATATAACTCATGGTCTTTAAGAAGTGAAAGGAACTCTTGAAGCACAGATTAATGATAATAGCTTTATGACAAATCTAGGTAGGAAATAACCTTTAAAGGGAAGATTGTTTTGCACTAGCAGAGGACGCAGAGGAAAGATACCTATGCAAGACAAATTAGTTAAACCAGTGCCCTTCAATGAATCAGTCAAGAAAAATCACCAACGCCAGGAATAAAAAAAGGGCTTGGGGAGATGGATTCCTATTGACTTCATAGGAACAGATTTTTCTGCCTGTCTTCTGTTTCAGGTTTCACATTGTTGACTTAATAGAACTGGTCTAAATAAACTTTGGCCAAGTGAATTTCTTATTTACAGTTATTTTTTATTTATAGGCAGTTGAAAAGAGAGACTTAAAACATAAATAAGGTCAGATCCAGCAATTTCTCCATAGCCAAAATTATGGTTTTATTCAAAGTTGTTTGTCTACAAAGAGAGTAAACAGTTGAGCCAAGCACAACAATGAAAGAAATATCAGCAGTGCTGACATTTAATGATCTTTTTCTTTAATTATCTTTTTTTTTTTTAAAGATTCTCTGTAAAGGAATAAAATTCTACAAACAAATTATTATTATACAATTGCAGATAAATCAAGAGGAGTAAGACAATTTTGCATACGCTGTGAAGACTCAATTACTCTCTGAAATATGTCCTTCTGTGTGGTATTTATAGTGTTTGAATCTGTTATGGAAAGTTTAGATGAGGCTCTCTCAAAACACAAATAGCATTTTTCTCTCATTTATGCTACTACAAAAAGAGGTACTTCTCCTGCTAATGGGAGCCTTACAGTCATACTGCTTCTTTATAGAAATGATGTAGCAAAGAAAGAGTCAGCACCCTTCCAACTATTAATTCACTATTTAGTGCACTGCATAACTCAGTTAAAAGTCAAAATTAGATGTTATTCTACAAATAGTAAAATATAACGATGTTGCCACTTGACCCAAAGAGCTAAGGCATATATTTGTAGAGAATGATGATAAAACTGAAACAAAAAACACGCATAACTTTTCCAGCTAACTACCTAAGTTTATGCCCGAAAGTATGAATGAGTTGTCTGGCTGAAGTTGAGTGAGTGAGGTTTTTTAAGACACTAAAGTACCTTACAATGCTGGTAAGCATTCAGCAGAGTTGTACAAACTAGCTAAGCAGCAAATTCTGAAAAAAACTGGGAGCAATTATTGTATCTAAGTACTGAGATGCATTCGATGCATATCTTTGTTTCTTAAGGTATCTCAACAGAAAACTGAACTTAATGCTGAAAACACATTAATCAAAGCAATATTTCAAAAACCTGAGCTGACTTCCATTGAAAATCTGACTCTGTAACATTTAATGGAATAAGAAGCATATCAAGAAATACCAACCTTTCTCATTTGTGAGGATATCCCCTCCGTGGTGTTCACTAAACCAGTAAAGCCTTATACTATTGCTTCTGTGCTAGCACAAACTCAGTAATCCACAACATTCATTTACTGAGAAGAAACCATTTGGCTTTTTATAACCACAGTTACAAAACTGCCTTGTAAAGCTGTTTGTTATTCTTGGCTATACCTTATTGTATATTGTATATGTATCTTCGTAGGATGGCCATCTCCTTGAGGGCAAATAACACCGTCTCTTTTTTTCCCCTAACATTTCAGAAGTGATAGGCTTAGTAAACTAACAGTAAAATAACATTTAAAACTCATAGTGTATACAAAAATTTTTGAAATTACAATTTAATTGTATCAGTCTTGCTTGGTAGTTTTTAAATGAGAGAGGTAAATTGTTCGTTATATATTTGCCAGAGGTTCCAAAGGATTTATATAAAAAAATGCTTTTGACTGCTGGTAGTGTAAAGATGCTGTTGAAGCTTAGACAGACGTATATTTATCGCAACCTTTGTAGCCAGCAGTGCACAACTCTTTCTGCAGCCATGTGAGTGGCACATCCAGGCACTGGAGATCTACTCCTTTCTCCACCCACCTGTCCCATCTAAGCAACCTTGCCAAGTACATAATGATACAGCTGAAGAAACCAAAACATTTTGGTAACTTACGTTTTTAGATGGTGTGACCTCTCCTTAGTTTAGCCTACCTAGAATTAATAAAATTAGAATTAGGTAACTTTTAAATTTCCCCTCGTACTTAAAAACTCTCCTTCCACACCAACATATCTTCATACTTCAGTGACTGTCTGTCCATCCTCAGTGGCTTCTCTTGCTATCGGTTCACTCACTCCCCTGGAGAGGAATCAGAGATATATTCTCCTGTTAATTCCAACAGAGGAAAGGAAGGAAGATGGTAGACTCCAAATCAAAATTTAACTTAAGTGTTACACTCAATTTTTTTCCACAATCTTAAGATATTCAAAAAAATATTCAGTAGCTCAAGAGAGACATAACTAAAAATTGGATTTTTTTTTCTTTTTTTTTTACTTCTTAGTTGCATTTGAGAGGCTTCTTTCTTGAGGCGAACCAAGCAATTCAACAACAGTCATTGTACAATTGATGGAAACATATTGAGCAGGCACATAGTAATAGAACTGGAAAAGAAGAAAGGAATCTTTGAGAGACTTGGGTGTTAAACCTACTTTTCCCATTTGCTCTGCAGGTTTTACATTTCTTAATTCATGTCCAAAAAACAGAAAGGGCAAATATGAGAAAGCTGATTATCAGATAGGTGTGTAAGTCTTCATCAAACTTCCCAATAAATAGGAATTAACACAACTGGCTTCCTAAAAGCTAGCCAAATTTTCAATAATGCAATTTCTTTACCCTAATCCCACAGTAATACAACTAATTTTTCTATAGTATATAGCCAGTAGAGTCCACAGCACACATCATCAAAAATTGCTAGCTTAAATCAACGTATGTTGCAGACAGGAAAAGCATTTGAGTCCATTTATCTCTGAATTATCATTAATGAATCTGACAGCAGTTTGGAAACTCCTTTTCTACTGTGACAGAATTAGAAATTTCTTCTATTTTATTTTATTCATTCTAATTATTTATTTAAATGTTGAATTCTCTAATACTGGGGAAGAAAGAGATTGCCATGACTCACTGTAGTGAAATCTTGGCTTCACAAAAGTCAAATAGAATTTCTCACTGATTTTACCAGAGCAAAAATTTGTCTCAATGTTTCTTTAATTTTCCTCCTATCACAAAATAAAGTTCAGATCAACTTTTCAACCACTCAATTTGATTTAAATTATTATTTTTTTAAATTTATGAACCAAACAACTGTCTGTAATGCAGGTTAATTTTTATCATCTTCTGATGTAACAAATCTCTTTTCATTTCACAATGCAGTAACATTACAAACTGTTCAGTTAACCTGAAATCAGCCACTGTTCACTTTTTCCACAAACTTCCCATTTGTCCTGCTTGTTTTTATTATCTGACCTCAGCAAGGATGATTTGTCAAGCCTTCCATCAAAGCAGTTTATAAAGTGAAATGCCAATAGGAAGAAAGTTAGACATCATTTGACCCATGTCCAAGCACTTGTCTGCCTGGAGCTAAATGCTAGAGTAGGCAGCAGCTTACTGGTACTGCTCTCTTATCACTGTCAGGGCACAGATAAATGTACTTCATTTAAGAAATGAAGGTTTTATCAATGGGCAAATAATTGCAGAGCCACTATCGATCTCACATCTCACTTAATGTGAGTCAAGAGGGACCTGTGGACCTGTAGAAATGGTAAACATTTACTTGCTATGGATGGCAAATAATGGCCTTTTCGTTAAAGAAAGGGGAAAAAAAACCCAAAAAACTCAATTTTCAAACAAACCACACCAGTTACTTAACAGTACAGCAGAGATCCACCCTGACTAGGCAATACTCCATACCCACATCTTTTGGGTAAGAAGAATATTAGCAAATCTTTCCATGCTTTCAGTCTCCCTGCAACTCGAGGGTAGAGATGGGAGGAGAGTAGATTTCAGTACTGGGCTCCACTGAAGGCAATTTTGGAAAAAAACCCTTCCTGTCAGGATCTTCACATAGATTAAACACGCTGAATGAGAAGCTTCCTGTGAACACACAGGAGTAGTTGCACAGAGCCTGCCTGTGCTTAGTTTCATTTTGTGCCATTAAATCAAATCAACACGGTTATGAAAAAACCTGGAGCTGGAAAAAAACCAACAAACTTAAATTAGTTATTGCACTTTTTAGTATATTTTATATAATATTGTTGGCCTATCAGATATACAAACTAGCCAGAGCCTGCGCCTCAGTGAGCCTGCAGCATAAATACACAGAAAACATAACACACACACACACAAAAAAAAAAACACCAGCAGCAGCAGCAAACGGTGAGACACTGGGCTGTACATAATTTCACTTCCATGGCTTGTATTGAAGGTTTAATTTGCAGTATGATGTATGCAGATCAAAAATTTAGTGTATAAGCATCAACTGGAAGTAAAATAACAAGGGATACTGATTACGCGTTGGTGGTATTGATGATACTTAGGGGCACAGAAACAAAATGAACGACAAAGAAATAAAGGAGTTATTGAGGCAGGTCTTGTCAGACCAGAACGGGCCTGAAAAATTAAATAGGAAGTACAAGTGGAGAATTATACATGAAAGAATTCATGCAGGATTATAGACCCTTAAATGTGATACAGATGTAAGGGCACAACTTAAGACATTTTTGCATATTTGGACTTTTTTTTTTGCAGCCTGCCTAATAATCCCGCTATACTTTCAACAGCTGCAGGTGTGCCTTTTACACTTCCTAGTTAAAGAAACTGCACCAACTTTTCAAAGCTTAGTCCAGAAAAAATGGGAACATAACTAAAAAAAAAAAAAAAAAGTAGTAGTCAAAATATCTTCTTCTACCCTCCCATCACTTGCAAATTTTAGTATCAGAACTAAATAAATTAAGCTAGCAGGTGATCAGCTCAAAATGCCACACCGCATGTTCTTCAAGACAGCAGATATAGAAAATGCAGTAGTTTTTGTGGTAAGAGTCACTTGGAGAAATTACTGGAAAGAAAATCCATTGAAAACTATGAAATACAGAAGACTGTTAGTTCTGACTGTTTGTAACCTCCAGCTGCTGGAACCTCAGCAGCTGCTGCTGGTAGGGATCATTCCATGTTTTCTTCTTACACTGTTCCCTAGGACATCTGTTCCTGGTCACTGTCAAAGATGGGATCACGATTTAGATGAGCCATAGTGCCATTATGGCTATTCTCATGCTCTTACAAGATAAGTGTAAGTCATTTATAATTTTCAGGGACAAAGATTTCCCTTCTGTAAACTGGCCTGCTATTTCTTCAGCAAGACAACAAAGATTAACAGAAAACAATACTTGTCTTCAGTAGCATCTTCAGTGCAAGATCTGAAGTGGGTGCTCTGAACATGCAAAGTATAGCGTAACAAAGACTGCCCTGACAAGCCAATATGAGTCCATGGTAGAGCACTCATCCAGAAACAGACAGGTACTCACTCAGTCTCTTCTTAATTCCTGTGACAGAAAACACTTAAGTCCTGAAGATTGTCGTAAGTCTTCAGACAGTTCTGAAGCCGAAATGCTCACTTTAGCAGTTTATACTTTTCACAGTTTGTAAATATACAAATATGTTCACAACTGATTGTATACATACGCTATCAACAGCATGTATTTATAGTTGTGTCATTATTATGAGATGCTTTTAGTAAATCCATTGACAGTTCTTTAATATTCATCTGAAGTTCACTGAAGTGCACTTTTAAGACAGTACCTGGTGAACAGGCAGTCAAGGGGTTCTGTACAATCAGCATTCAGCCATGTCCTTCAAGCTTCCCCACATCACATCTGAATTTAGAAAAATAGTTTCCGCGCACTTGCTAAATTCAGGCTCATATCCTAACTTCAAATCTATCTACACTAAGTATATGAGGATAATGTTGGCAAAGAAACTTTTCCTAAATTTTATGTAATCATTTGGAATTAAGGAAGGATAAATTAGTATTCAGGAGATGTGACTGTTCAGTATTTATGCCACTGAGATTTGGCAGAAGCAAATAATGGTACATAAAGCTGATGCTTTTCTTAATTAAATGCAGTATAATAGGTGTTGAGGGTTTTTTTTTCCCCTTAGTGAAGAGAGCAGTTTAGCAATGACCAGATATAACTCATTCTGAAGTTCAGAGTTTAAAATTAATCAATATGTATTTATAACAAGGGAGGGACTGAATATAATATTTATTTATATATAAATATAATATATTTATATATATAAATATATAAATATAAATATAATAATATTTATTATTAGCTGAAAGCTGGCTAATAGATAAAGACAAGATTTATTTTAGTACATTTTTCCACATACTAGTTTCTGACAAAATATTTGCTCTCTTTGATTCTTAATTATTTTTTGCTGTACTAACAGTATTTCAAATAGAAGACTTATTTGAAGGAATTCCCTAGCCACAGAACGGCTGGGAGAGACACCAGAGAACTTAAAATGAGTGAAAGGAGGATCCTTTCACTGTGAAAAGCTCATTGTTCAGAGTAAAACTCTTAGTAGTATAACATTTCTTAATTTTCTGACGAGGAAGAATTCTTAACAGCCTATATTCCTTTAAAGTCTGTGATGCACATATGCAATGATAGCTAGGTTTTAACTGGAAGAGAATATAAAGATAAGAGGCACAATTCCAACACAACTACAGCCCAGGGTCACCTTTCTTAAATGTCACAGTAAAAGCTTTGAGAGCGGATATGAAGTAGGTAGATCAAGAGTGCTGGGGAGAGCTCCAATTCAGCATGAATCAGAGTGGAGAAAGCAGAAAGGCACTTAGCCTGGAAAGGGTACGGGTGAGACAGAGATGGCATTGTAGGGCAAGTCAGAGGCAGGAAGTGACCTCATGATGCTGGATGGTTGATGATAAATATGGAAGGAACAGCTACAGGACCCTGACAGTGAACACAGTGAACGCAATTTTTGTCTGATGTAGCAGAGGAAAAGGGAGGATGCAAAGATAGCAAAGCAGTGAGTTCGGAAGGGAGTCTTGAAAGTGGTGTTTCCCAAGGTCAAAAGAAGAAACGCTGTGGTAACTGAGACATAATACGATGAGGCTACATGCTACTTGTTAAGAAATAAACCCAGCAAACAATGGTTTTTGTGCACAATCCATGGAAGTCTATAAAAACACATTTACAGGTTCAGCTATGTTATATTAGTTTGGGATTAATTATATTAGAAGTAGGCCTTCACTGCCTTTTGGGAGATCTCATCTCTGGATAAAATGGAAGCTCTGTTTCTAGAAATCAAGATGAACAATTATTTAGATTATTATGACATAACTAAATTGAAAATTATAGACTTAATGTACAAACTGTCTAAATGGAGATGTTCGGCTTGAATTGAACAAAATGATGAAGGAGATAGTGATGATGACTATATGAGTCCTTTCTCGTATCCACATCAGTGAAAGCAAATTTCATAGGCAAGAAGTTCAAATTCATCATGAGTCTCACAATTTCACCGTTTTTACAAGCTCTGCCCAATCTTCCAAGTTATAATGCAATTATTTATATGGACTCTCATTGCTGTATGTCCCACGTGAACGACAGAAACCAAGGATGACTGTCTCATTAGAGATGATGTGGGTCAGTAGAACAGTTAAATATCCAGTCTGCCCCTGAAACATTTAATTCTTCTCTGATTTTCTGGCAAAGCAGCCTGCCCTCTCTACTCTGCAAGTAGAAGAGCTGTTCCACTTTTCTACTTTAATCTTCTGGGAAAGAACGAAAGAGAATAAACAAAGATCATTTTAGGATCAGCTCATGAAGAACTTTCTCCATTCACGGAGCTAGCAGATGGAAATACAGAAATCAATCCTCTTGTTTATGGTTGTTTCTGACTCCATTACAGACTATGGAGCTCAGAAGAATTTTATATGATATGTGAGTTACTTTATCTGGTAAATGAAAACTAGAGATATCTTTGTAAAAAGGGGTTAAATCCAGAGTATTAAGGATACTACGTAAGGTACAACCAAATGAAAACAGCTTTATTTAAATAAGCTGAAGACCAAAGACAGTAGTTAAATGAACCTGATTTGAAGTATGTGGAATACGTTTTGAGCAACTTTGATATTTTCCTTTGGAAATAACATTACCGGAGTTCCTTGCTCTATTTTCATGCTAGTGTCTAAAACTGCAAAAACAATATTTTCAGAAGTGAATTGTAGCACTGTGAGCAACATGCAGGACAAAGTGGATTTCCTTTTGCCCTGTTCTTTTATTTCCCTGTTTTTACTGATTTTTTTAGAGAAACAAAAGCAAAGACATCTTCCCTTCTCTTTATCTATCAAAATCTGTAGCACAGTCAAACAATTAAGAATCAGTCCCTGAAATTTCTTAGAGATGCTAAATGATGATGAATGGAGTGAAGACTCTGATAAACAGACCTTTGCTCCTGAGAACACTTTTTCATGGAGCTGACAGGTTTTAGTTCAGCCTCCCATGCAGGTTTCAAACATAGCACAGGCAGGATAAAAGAAGTCATGGCAGCAGCTATATTGCAGATATCTTTCTTGATGAAATGTCTGGTCAATTATTCTTGTGAATAAAACACAGATTACATATAGATAGACAGATAAATAGTGCGGTTATTTATTCGAGCTATGAATTAAACCAGTACTTTTTAAAAATAAGTTTTCAGTAATTCTTCTCAGCCTTGGATGTCAAAGTCATGAATGATAAACTTCTTGAAGAATTTTCAGAAATAGCCTTCTATTTCATGGTTGATTAAATTTTTTTTGTTTGTTTTTTTATAAACTACATTAAATTATAGATAAAATTTAATAATCACTTCTGATTTATCCTGACTTTATTTCACAAAATGCAATGAATATGATCATTACTGGTTTACATTGTCTGTTTGTCTGACAGTTGCAAGCCATGGAAAAAAAGATTAACCATCTTGAGCAACTGCATCTCCTTTTCCTTTTTTTTTTTTTTTTTTTTAAATAAAATGCATATATTAGAAGGTTTTGAAGTAACAAAAGCATTAGATGCTTGAGAGAAAATTAGGTCATTTATTTGTTAGATACAAATCTCACAAGTAATTAGAAACATGAGTATCAAGCAGTATTTGCATTCTGTGCTGCTGCCTTTCTGTGCAGACAGTGAGGATTTCAGAATAACCCAGTTGGTGTGCACTTTTATACTTTCTAATATGTCCACAGAATACTAGCAAGAATGGCTCAAACAGTTCCAACAAGTGGGGAAAATCACTTGCAAATAACTCACATACACATTCGTGTCCGCTTTGGAAATACTTTTGGAATTTCTGTCCCACCTTCAATATACATTGTAGATGTTTAAGATACAAGCTTGAATGTATTTTACATGGAACAAATATATTGTTATATAACATTTTTAGCTGGTATTGGCATAAGCACTTAACATCAATGATTACTTTTGTTAGACAAGGTTCCCAGAATCACTTACTGAGTGTATTTAAATGTGAGAACATTTAAATATTGAAACAAGCAAATGAATACATTTAATTTAAATATATATTTTTCATTTGGACATATGCTTAGAT
The DNA here is from genome assembly GCA_028571105.1 of Tragopan temminckii. Classification (NCBI taxonomy): domain Eukaryota; kingdom Metazoa; phylum Chordata; class Aves; order Galliformes; family Phasianidae; genus Tragopan; species Tragopan temminckii. Next base: position 6,786,634 of record JAOWBP010004015.1, read on the forward strand.
GCTTCACTGAGGGAGGAACATGCTAAAGGAATGCAATGGCAAAATTCACTTAACTGTTGCCGTAACAGACCACTTATGAAATACTTTCTATACCACAAGGTACAGCCTACAGATTAGGAACTGTTCCTCACTTATTTCTAGTTAAAAACACACGTTGCAGAGACTCTTACCTGAAAGGCTGTTTGCTACTGTCAGCCATTCATTGGAGACACACTGCAGACACGTGCCCCACTCCCCCGTTCTTCTCTTATCCCTTTGATGCTTGTGCTAGCTTAGACACTGGAAGGGAAACAAAAGCAGTGGTTGTCTCTAACTGAGGAAAAAGAACTGAAACACTGCAAAGAAACACTGAAAAGTAGTTGTGGGAGAAATACACAGAAGCCAGGGAAGGAAAGAATTGCAAAAGTGGTGGGAGAAGAGCGGTAGAGAATAGGATACTTGAGCAGAACAAGAACCAAGAAGGGGGAAAAGGACAGGAAGGAAAGAGAAATCATGGAACTGTGATCAAAGCCAAGCGAGAGAGGGAGAGGGAGGAAGTAGTGGCAAACAGGAAAGAAACAAACTTTACAGGTCAGCCTTGAACACAGCTGTGATCGTGAATTGGGAGTCAGAAGGGGACTGTGCAGAAACACTCATTCCCAAGCTCACGGCTTGGAGCACGTCCCACTGACTTATGTTGGCAGGAAATGGAAGGGGAGTGAAAACTGCAGCTCCTCAGGCTCTCGCAAAGCCACTATTGAGGCTGGATGAACTTCATAGAGCAGAGGTTCTCTCTGTTACTCTGGGCCTTTGCAGAGCCATCAAGAATAGGACAAACTGAAAAAAAAACATAAGTCCAAAAACAGTCCACATGGCTTCCAAAAGTTTAGTCTGCACACAGCCATTTTTGTAAGGAAATTTTAAGAATTCACTATGTAAGATTATTCAAGGATTAATAAGGAAAATCTTATATTTAGAATCATCCCCAGTTGATGTTTTTTTTAAATATATTGCACAATACCTCTGCTTGCCAGGTGAAGGCAATTCTCAGGAAGGAGATGAATTTCAGCGTCAGAACAGGGAATTACACTACAACAGTATTTGTACAACTTTCCCCTCTGCCAACACCAAAGATTGTAAGAGATTAGCGAACTGCTCAGGATGAAACAGATGATGTTATCTTGTCATCCAGTGGGGGAAAATCCATACCCCATAACAGAACATATGAGGCATACTGTTCCTCATGCTCAGCCTGAGGCAGGCTGAATGGGTAGATTGAGAAAGTCATTTCCTTTTGTCTACAAGCATCTCTCCAGGGAAACATTTGGTGTCAAAGAATGGAGAAACTGGCAAGGTTGAAAAGGACAGGTATCATACTCACATTCTCTAAAGAAGTGCTGGAAAATAGTACGGCACACTGAAAGTATTCCTTCAGAGAGGAACACTGCCAAGAGTCTACTGCGGGACCAGCGTCCTCTCAACTGCCCACTGTGTTCCAGCTGGCCAGCTCACTTCTACTTGTCATTCTTCCTCCCTTTCTGTTTTGAGAGAGGAAAGTAAGAGCCCATAATTAATTAAAACCGTAGAAAAATGCCAGAGTCGATCCACGGAGTAAAGAGAGAACAGAGCAATTAAGAACTTTCCTGCTAAACCCTCAGTAGGCATACTGTAAAAATTTGAGTGTTTTGTGCCCCTCAAAAACATGGCAGACAGAAGCAGGCACTAAAAAGAGCCTTCAATTACTTACGTGCCTTTGGCGCCCTTTCAGGATGCTGTGGAGCTGGAAATGGCTGTAGTAAAGTTATTTTCTCTGCGTTTGCCTTTCTTGACAGAACAGCTCCAATATTTTGATCTCAAGAATAATCAGGTCTTTTGTGTTTCCTTTTCAACTAACTGCAGACTTTTGCAAGTTAAAAATTAATGACAACTTCTCTTCCTCTTTTTTTTTTTTTTTTTTTTTTCAAACATAACCTTTCTGTGCTTTCCTGAAAATAAAACAATCTTTTTCCTACAACCTCTACCTGTTAATCTAAACTACATTCAAACCATTCTTTTGCTCTCCTTCTGTGGTAAGGCACAAAATGAATTCCACCACAACAAAACAACTTGCCTCGTGGAAACCATTATTCTGAAGATGAAACATTGTGTTGTGTCCTTTACCACTATTACGGGCAGTCAGTCTGTTAGAACGTATTGGGCGATTATAGGCCAGCCTTTTCAGAGAAAGCCATGGGTTTCAAGTTAGCAGTAACCATTTATCAATTCTTGAGATTATGCCATGATTTACTGTCACAGCATCATGTATTCTCTGATTTTCTGCCTGCTATGAAACATTGTGCTTTCCTTTTCTATTGATGTATCAACTATAATAGTTACAAGCAGCTACAGAAAAATCAATAGCAAACTTTCATTACTGAGCACATAAAGAGTACCACGCTGTGAGAGCACCTAGCTGTTAAATAGTCACCAGCAGTAAGGTACACTATAAATGTCTGTTATTTTGGTCTACATGAAGAATGTCTGAATTTGAAACATCAAATAGCTAGGATTTCTGACATCACTGGATTCCATGTCAAATTTTTCGAGTATGTGATTTTTTTATCCAAGTGTCAGCCTTGATTTGTCTTTTCTGAGCTGGGATCTCTAGCTGACCTAGGAAATTAATATCAAAATAACATATTGCTGGGCTATCCTTCACTGGAAGCTCGTTATGTTTGGTTGAACGGTGGTAAGAATTGTGTTAATGTTTATTGAACTAGACTATATCAAGTAAATTGATTATAGTGAACGGGCCAACAATATCTGTGTTAATCTCACAAACAGAGCAGAGATTAAAAAGGTACTACAGTATGGCTGCAGGCTCAGAGTGCTCCTTGGACTGTACACTAAAAAAACTTTTCAATACATGGTTGGGGGGGAGGGGAAGCAAAATTTTTGGTTTAAATATGTTTATTTGCCAGTGGAAACACATGAGCTTCAATTAGTGAATGCAAATCAGGAATGCCAAGAACAAAAGTAAACGTTAACAAGCATTGCTCTGAGCATGTTCAGGCCATTGGTGTCCTCAACCACAGAGCTTCTGCAGGGCAGGCTCTGCTGCAGAAGTCAGTGATTACCTTGGCTCTTGGAGACTGTGCTGATTTACAGCTATGAATGCACTGTTTGTTGCTGAATACCTTAGACTTTGAAAGCCTGTGCATTGCCACGAAACTCTAACATGAGGATGCACACGTGTACTTACATGAATTGCATCCCATGAAAGGTACATCCACCATCTATCATGGCCATAAGATTAGAAGAAAGCCACATTTCTTGCCCTGAACATAACTTTTAGGAAAATTAACCTTTAAGGAAAGAAATCCAAATCAGTACTAGAAAAACTGTAAAAGCAACACAGAAATCTTGTAATAAAAAATGAGAAATAAAATAGAAATTTCATTCCAAATGGCAATTTAGTCCTGCCCATCAAGAAATATCTGCAGGTGCACCCTGCTTTGCATAGCATAGGAAGGCCGAGCTACAACTGCCCTCAGCAGTGAGCTCTGATTTAGGTCATGGTGAATCTGAAACTCAAAATCCTTCCAGAGAGCAAGTAGTGAAGACAAAATCCACAACCTAAACAAATAAAGCACCAGGGGACTCAAACAAGAAGCATCACAGAGTGCCAGTGTAGCTGCAGACATTTCTGTTTGGGTTTCCTTTGACAAACCTCTTCCATAACACAGCACATATGTATCACAGGACAAAATGAGATCTGTAACTTTCTCCCAGATCAACAGGCAACAACAGATACAGAAGCGTTCCTTTATTCCACCAGTGCCAGAGATTGGAAGAGCCTTGCCCTGGGGCCTGGGCTTTGCTGCCACTCAGCCAGGAGCCCAGAGCTTGGTGCACCACAGCTGGGCAAGTACAGAGGCTGCTGTGGTCAGGCCTGGTAATAATTTGACTGATACAAATATATGAGAGGAGCCAAACTCATCAACACATCTAAGCCTGCAGATTTTTTATCAACACTAATTTGATGTGGAATTGAAACAGTATCTCAGAGACAACAGCTTAAATGTACCAAACTGCAGTTTGCTGTTACACTTACTGTAAATGTCAACAGTGAATTCTAGCTCTTCTAGGTATAAAATTCAAGTGTTTGGTTAAAAGAAGTCTGTAGTTCTACTGTAGTTCTGCCACAAGGCTTTCAGCAGTGAGCAACTAAATGAATGACGTTTAGCTTCAGATTGTTTCAAAATAAGAAAATAAAATAGTGGTTATTTTACTGATTTTTTTTTTTTAAATCAAAGTTTGGAAAAAAAATGGGATGATTGTATCACACCGATCCTTGTCTCAAATAAGGCAGAGGACTTAATGTTCTAAATTATTTGTTGATTGCACTGACACAGTGTTGTGGTATAGTTCTGTATCCCCTAGAGCAGAACAGCACTAAAACACCTTCGCTTTCCCTCTTTTAAAGAAAAGACATCGTAACAGTTTCCACTCCTGTGGGATTCTGGATATAAACAGAAGGATAAGTGCAAAGAAAATTCACCAAGTAGTAAAAAAAGTGGTATGAAGTTCTGCTCCTACCTATAAACCACTACAATAATATAATTGGCCTAATATTTTTAATCAAGTTCAAAAAAGTTTGAAATATAATAATTAAATGCAAATACAGTCGTGATCCCAAAGACCAGAAGAATGCCTTTAAGCTAGTATTTATAACAAGAACTATTCGACTGAGCTGTCTTGTAAATTTTATCATACCTGAGGCAGTTTTCCTCAGTCGATTAGCTGAAAAGCTGAATATATCCTGAGGCAAACCAGACATCTAGTACAGGCTAAATTCAACTACTGGAGCTTAAATTTGGCTTAATATATCCCCACTTGGATCTGCCTGTTTAATTCTCTTTCATATGATAACGTTGGTTTATTCATAGTCTGGACTTGCCACCTGAACAAACTGTACCTCATATCTTATTCTAATGGAATAAGAAAACTTTGCAAAAACCACAAAAGTTCCTGACTGAAAATCAAATGCAAATTTGGGATTAAAAACTGTTTTGTAAAGTGACTACAAGATTAGTACAGAGAGATTTTTCCCCTAAGGAGCACTGCTTTTTATGATCATGCATTTTTTATACTCTGTAGAGACAGATGGGCTTTATAAAAGGATAGAGCCTGCTACTCAAAAGGGTTTCAGTGGCAGCTGCACTTCAGTGTTTTAACCTCAGTAGAAATGTATATAGGGTATTTTTCCAGAAAATATTTATACTACTTCTTTTAGGACTACATTCCCCTTTTGTGTAGTTCCAGTGACAGCAGCAGAAATACCTCTGGTATTATTCTGATCCATTATTCCTATTTTAAGCAGTACTTGAGTAACAGAAGAGGAATAGGGAGGAAAAGGATAGATAACATCTAAACTTCTCATGACTGCAGAATACAAATCTAATAATTCAGAGAAGTTGAAAACGTCTAAGCAAAAGCAGAGCAAACTTTTCTAAAAGGAGGTGAATTTCTAAATTTACATTCCTTTTTGTTTCTGCACATTCAGCGGCTTCCCATCCAAACAGTAGACTGTTCCTTGCTCCTCCTTCCATTCTACTGCACAGCCGTTTATTCCAAGTTGCATACAACACCCTTTCTGCCTCAGTTCATAACTTCAAGGCTTTTGTATGATGTCCCTATCACCATTCACAGGAACTTCATAAATATTTATGACATTTTAAACCATTCACGCCCTACAAATTGTAGATACTGACAGCCAATTTCTTTAAAATATCAACAATCCAGTATTGTTCATGCGTTACTGAAGATTGAAGTGATGTTTCAGAAATTAAGTTGGGAAACCACTTGGTTCATTAAATTTACTGTTTATTCTTATTTTGTTAACTCTTATGATAACTCTAATTTTCTTGTTTTCTCAAATGTAATTCTTTTTCTATGTCACTGCGTGATATAAAACTAATGGTAGGGCTGTAGGTCTGCCCACATTCAAACATGCATATATCAAAGCCTGTTGATATCATGACAATTACTTTCTTAGCTGTTTTTCTTAGCTGTGCTTATTCCAACTGAATATTTGAAAGACAATCATTTCTAGCTCAGGCATATACTAAGGACCTGGGAATAGGTGAGGAGTTAGGAAATATTAGTCTTAAGTGATGTTCTTTCTTAGTTTATCCATGAGATCTTCCCTAAATCGTTTCAGCCCCAGCTTATCAACACATGCCTGCATACAAATACAATCATGGCTATATAGGACAGCATTATAGAACTTGTCCCTGAAAAAGAGACTTGGGTTGGGTTGAGTCATTTTTTTTCTAAGACTGATCTGCAGGTTAACTGAAAGGGTCACCCTATCAAAAACACAAACAATCCTGAAAGCAGGAACCAGAAAGCCATGTCGGACCAGGGAGCTGTCTCACCATGTCTCACCACCAGCTTGCAACCAAGCTATAAACTTGGGCTTAAACCCTCGTGTTCTATCTTTCTCTGCAGCAGCACAGTTTCAACCCAAAGAATGGAGCATACCTCCAGAAAGAACAGCTTGTAGCCAGCAATAGCAAAGATCATCCTCCGAAGAGTTGGGAGACTCCACTTTCTTCTCTGAATAAATTCAGGCTGGACATTAGGAAAAAAATTCTCTCTGAAACGGTGGTCAAGTGTTAGAACAGACTGCCCAGGGAAGTGGTGGAGTCACCATTCCTCAAGGTGTTCTAGAAACATGTAGATGTGACACTGAAGGACATGGTTTAGTGGACATGGTAGAAATGGTTTGATGGTTGGACTTGATGATTCTAGAGGTCTTTTCCAGACTCAGTGATCCCATGATTCTGTGAAATTCCTGTCCTTTTTTCTGTGCCTTCAAAGAAAGCAGCAGCAACTCTCTTATGCGGTACCTAATTACATCAGTGAATGCTAAGCATGGATTAACATACCAACAGGTTGCATACAGTGAATGCTAGGCGGAGCAAAGAGTTAAGCACATGCTGTATAGCTCACCTAATCCAAGGATAAGAATGGAACATCAGCAGGAAATTAACTCCAGGCATGCAGGGAATCGGTGAGTAAAAAAGTTAGGCAGTCCTGCAGACAAGGCATTTCTAAAATGAAGTGCTAACTGTGCAACCACTGCTTGGATCTGGTGTATCTGGTCCACCTATATCTCCTCTGGGGTAACCTGCTCTCCCCATTGGCTCTCCACAGCCCTAGCTGTGTTCCTGTACCTAGTCCTGCTTTCCCTCATGAGCCCCAGTGAGAAGCACTGGACTTTACGTTTACAGGTGTAGCTGCCTATGGATTTGGGCTCAGGACCTGTGAGCAGCTCTTCCTTCAGAAGAGGCCTGGTAGGATCCTGCTTTGTTATGTTTCAATGACTACCATATCACGTATGCGTCATTTGAAAGGTATAAGGATGTCCATTCCTGCATTGCCAGGATGAGGAGCAGGTGGAGATTTTGTTTGTTTGCTTAACTTTAAAGTCAGTAAACTCTCAGCCTGAGCTGCTGAAAGTCAAACTGTTTTATTTTCCTGACTGATGACTCAGTCAGTAATTACACCAGTCATAAAGACTGACGAGATCAAATCAGGTTTTGTCCTTTGACTTCACTGAGTGCAAGAACAGAAACAACTGAAATTTAGTAAAATATTTTCACAGTTGTGTAAGGAGAACTCAGATAAGTAATCCCTAGCTCCCTTTTCATTGCAGACCTAACAGTAGCAAAAGCAATTATAAAATTATTTAATGAAGTAAATAAATACAGTCCTAATAGAGATCAGAAACTGATATTCTCAGTACAAATCTGTGATTTTACAGTCTCTTTGGCAGAGAAAAAATATGCCTCAATATTTTAAATACCATTAGAAAGAAACCTATCACTATGAAACAACACCAAAATATGTTTTAGTTGATTTCTGAATTGTTCTGAAACAAACCAAAAGTCCACCAAGATCAAATATGGGGGATGGAATAGCATTTGGACTATGAATTACAGCCTCCTTTCTCATTAGTGTCTCATTCTTACCACAGAAATACAGTTGTTGTTGTTTTTTTTTGCCTAGGACTTACTACAAAATAAATATACTGCTAGAGAATAATTTAATTAAGATTTTCAAAACAATGTGCCCATTATCTGATGTTACGTTCAACTCAAGATGAAAATTGCTTTATGACCCTCATAAACAGTCAGAGATAAATCTTTACACTGTTAGAGACAGAGAAAGAACCCTTTAGAAAACAGGAAAAGTTTTCAATACATTTACTTCAGAGTTGGGAACTTTACGAAGACAAACGTGACCTCTGTTGCTATAATGTAAAAGTTTTTCAAGTTTTGGGAAGTGCTGAGCATAGCGCCTTACAATCAATCAATAAACACATCTAAAAGAATTTGTTTCCCATGCCTTCTAAGTAAATAATATTCAGTACAAACAAGCTCTAATAAAATCAAGGGGAATTTTCCAATAAGGAGTTCATCTTTAACACAAATCTTCCTTCATTATAGTAGTCTGCTTGTCAAGAAAACTTAAGACACAGAATGCCATATATCTGCTATCATGGCAGATGTGCTAGGCTGCTCCTGTTTGAACTACAGAGAATTATGAACAATTTTCAAGCTGGCAGTTATCAATCATTACTACTCTTGCTCTCAAAGATTGCTTTATCACATATCAAAATTTACCAACAAAATTTTCAGTCCAGCTGGACAAAATTCTTGGAGATGAGCTTGAAGGCCATCCTGGTAGAGTTTAAAAAACATCATATTTTACCTATACTTTTTTGACCATTCCGAAAAATTGCTAAGCACTGGGGCCTGTTGGGTTTTAATAAAATGTCTTAGCCTCCTTACATGGGTAGGTCTGTACCCTTTCAAGGAGAGGAAGATGAGCCTTGAGCTGGGATCAAGTCTTCCTGCCTGGAATGTCCATTTCCAGTGTTATGAAAATGAGGGACTTCTACCCTCAGAGAATCCTGAACATAACCTTATTTCACCTTTGCAATACCATAATTTGCAATGGTGCAAAATCCACAGTGGAAGCTGATGTATCTGTGTGTGCACCTGTTCCTCGTTTTACATGGAAAAGGTGCCTGATAAAATGTGTGCAGTAAAATTTAACCAGCTTTCTCTAGGAAATATTTACGCTGCTCCTAAGGAGTTACTATTTTTCAGATTTAAATCTTTCATTCTCTTTCATTTTGCTTTTCAGAATTCCCAGACCAAGGGAATCTCTCTACAGATTAATACACCACCAAATTTTGAGTATTTCATGTTTGGAATATGAGAGGGAGAAAACCTCTCTGAAACCTAAATATTTTCCCCTCTAAAGACCAGACCCATTTTTGGGAAAAATATGCAAAAGTTTTCTCGTTGGTCTGAATGTTGTATGCAGTTTCAGCTAAAAACACAGCTTTATAGCAGACGTATAAAAGAATCAAAATTGGGAGATTTGTGGGAATAGTAGCACATTTTTACAGTAAGTGCAGAGCAGATCCTGATGCACTATAATACTGTTTTTGTCTTAATCGTCAAAAGTAAGCTATAGAGAACAAAAAATTCTTTGTTTGACAGAAAAGCAATTGCTATTTCTTGTAAAACATATAATATATTCCAGAAGACCTAAGGGTTTACTTTCCAATAAGGATAGAAATAGATGTGCGCCCCACTGTGAGCTCGCAGTAAGGCTGTTTCATGTAAAAAGTTCGTAATTAGTCCCTGAGTGAATAAAGTAGAAGAGATAAGAGACTGATACTTACTGTAAGCAACACAAAACACTTTTTCTAGCTGCTAGGATTTAAGGGTGTGTGGGTGGGAGGGGGGGGACCTATTCCTACTCATTTAACTTACAAGTGTCTAAGCCCTGGAAAATTATTTCTTGCATTAAGCTTAAACATGTGTACTTTAAATTGTTACTAACCGAAATAAAGATTGGTAAGAGACACCGCAATTCTAAAAAGCAGACAGGAGTGAAGAATTACACGAAAGCACAAAAGACTGATGTGTTGTACATCAGTAGCAGATTTCATGCTCATTATACAGCTCTGACTTCAGCAGAGTTACATCAGCATCACCTGTTTTGCCAGTTTACCTCATTAGTGTTCAAAGGATCCTCATCAAAAAGGAAATACTTGGAAAACTAAATCAAGCACCTTTAGCCAACATTAAATAATAACTGTCAAGAACAAAAACAAACCCAAAGCACGTGAGAAACATCTGCAACAAAAATAAAACTGTAATTAGATAAAATCACTATCATCTAAATACTAAATTGCCAATCTTGGTTATGCCATGAGGACCTCACTCAACAGACACAACCGGTCATCAGGTTGCCTCCACACCATCTCTGTCATGACTGCACCCTAGAGAGATCAATACACAGATGTAATGACATCCAACACTGTAGTCACTTGGAACATGAATACTTCGATTCAGTATAGAAAAAGTAAGGAAAATTCCTTGCATTCGGACTGATTAACTAAAACCACCTTGTTTACAAACATCCGATTCTCATCACAAATGCCAGGAATACATTAAAAGTATTTCCTCTGCCTGAATGCAGCATAGAAGCCCCAGAACTACTTTTTGTTTACTGCTCGTGTTGATTGTACTTATTTTTAAATCTGACTCTAATGCTTTTGTTGCCATGCACAAGTATTTAAAGAACTGTTTGAAGTTATTTTGAAATTATTTTTAGCAGGAAAAAGGTTTGACATGCTGATTCTAAAATCATTATACAATTTATCTTTCTGTTTAACACAGTTTAACTCCAACACAGGCCACATTTTCTGGAGGAATTTATGTTCTGCCAATTCATTCATGATTGCAACTTGCCTCTGAAAGCAATCTATTAATCATAACACAACACTCAACTTTTAAATCAAGTCACACTCACTGCAAAATACCTTGGGAGTTTTAGGTACCTATGTGAAAACAAACAGTTCTTAGAAAACATCCAGAGTAATATACGAAAACATGATTTACCAGGGACATGGGCAAAAAGACTTCAGATAAATAATGTGAATAGCTCAGAGACCATGCACAGGGGCTCTGAAATTTCCAGTTCTCCTCACTCTGGATACTGAAATTTCAGATGATTCTAGTTGGACAGTCATCATCACCTAAGTACTGCTAGTGAGTTCTTTAAAACCAGATAGCAAAATCCAAACAGATGTCATGTCCTGGCTCCCAGGCAAGCAGCATCAGATTCAGGGAGCCACTTGCTTCATTTCCACAGTGAAACTGGGACAGGAAAGAGGCAGACAGTAATGACGGCAGGAACCATCCACTTTGCAGAAAGCCCGTGCAAGAGTGAAGCTAAAGGGCAGCCGGCAGCAAGTACAGCATGCTCCAGAGATGCTTCTGCTCAAAGTCTGTGCATGCTATCCAGCTCTGCCACTGGGATCCGTGGCTTCCCTCCTGTTTTCTGATCCTGAGGATAAATGTTTGCCACCTTCAACCATTTTCCTCTTATTCTAGCACAGTTATGAGCAGGAACCATTTGTTCTATTTAAAGCTCTTCTAGGAAAAGGTGCAGTTAGATCCAACTTACACAGCTTTCCAGTCCACTGATGGATCGGGGAACCAAAGCATGTTCCTATTTTACAAAGGAAAACACTCATTTCCCCTCCATTCAAAGGCTGGGACTTACAATGAACCAAATTCTGCCAAATTCCCTCTCTCCCTTGCTCAAAGAACATCCATATAGGGGCACATTTGTCTTAATTCAAAGAAACTGTATTACAGTACTCTACTGATGGTATAAATGATTGAAAGTCGACCAAAATAAGTTCTCCCAGCAAGAGTACTTTGATTGCTTCCCACTTTCTGCATTACAGCAGCAGTCTGATTTGCAAGTTTTGGAATAATTTCTGCAGTCTTCAGATATGTCAAAAGACAGCATCAAAACAGATTTTACAAACGGACTCAAACAGTAAGGAGTTAGTATTTTGGCAGATTCCTTTCAGCAGTGCACAGTGATAGGACAAGGGGAAACAGCCACAAACTGGAGCATAGGAAGTTCCACACGAATGTGCATAAGAACTTCTTCGTGATAAGGGTGACAGAGCACTGAAACAGGCTGCCCAGAGAGGCTGTGGAGTCTCCTTCTCTGGAGATATTCAAGACCTGCCTGGACACCTACCTGTGCAACCCACTCTAGAGAGCCTGCTTAGGCAGGGGGGTTGGACTCAATGATCTCTACAGGTCCCTTCCAGCTCTACAATTCTGTGATTCTATGATTCAGTGATTTATCTCTGACCGCCATTTCCATAGCTTAAACTTTCTGTGTAGGAACAGAAAGAAGATAATCAAAGAGAGGCAGAGTGAACAAATCTTGCCTACCTACTGATGTAAGCGCCTGTGTTGTCCAATACCAAATAAAATTAGCATGTTGGATTCAGGAAGCATAGTCAGGCTAAAGGGCACCATTCTTATCTGGTATTTCACCCAAAGGACAATGATTTCAATTTATAAAGATCATTAGTCAATGAAATATATATTTTAGAGAGTTTCTAGTAGGGAAGATTATTTTGGCAGTCACTGGAGTGTACCAGATGGTTCATTAACATAGACTAGACAAGTCAAAGGCTTTCAGAATCATTTAGAAAATGTCAAACAGAAACAAGAGCCCTGTCACTTTTTATTAGAATTAACTACATCATACCCTGGACACAGATTTCACCTTGGGTCAGAAAAATTAATACAGAATTATGTGAATTGTGTAACATACTAGGTTAAAGATAGGGCTTCCTCTTGGGACTCATTTGCTAGCAATATATCATGGTCTTCTACTTTAGGAATCCTCAACCTTTCTTTTTGTGAGATATGAAAAGAGCTGACCTTGCTCAGACTCCATTGGTGTCTAATTGATTTGAGGTATATGCAGAATTTCAACAAGACACTCTGCTAAAGCTCTTTTGTGATCATTTTCCCAGGAAAGTTCGCAAAAGGGATCACTGAATATTCAGCAGCTTGTAGAGTATGCTTTTGTCAGGAGGAAAAAAAAAATACAAAAAAACCCACAACATTTAGTGAAAAATTGCCTTAGTAAGCCGTAATTAAAATGCAACTCAATTGTTCTTACTTTTTTTGTTGTTGTTGTTTTAATTATCATTCAGATGTCAAAAATCTAGAGAACTTCCAGCTTGTGGAGGGTGTTCAGGAACAAGTGAATGCTGCTCTGCTGGACTACACAATGTGTAATTACCCACAGCAAACAGACAAATTTGGGCAGCTTCTCCTGCGACTACCAGAAATCCGGGCCATCAGTATGCAGGCAGAAGAATACCTCTACTACAAACACCTGAACGGAGATGTTCCATGTAATAACCTTCTCATTGAGATGCTGCATGCAAAGAGAGCATAAATTATATCTGTTAGAGCTTCTGCTTTCAAGGAAAAAATATACTCTGAACTGCTCCAAGCAACACTAATTAAAATGTGGTTTTAAGACTTTGCAAAATGGTATAATAATCAAATACTAATAGTAAATAAGTGATGTATCAGGGTATTTGTATTGCAAACTGTGAATCATATGCTACACATCCCCAAAGGAATCTCTATAGGACTTCATAAACTGGAGTGAAGTAAACTTAAAAAGTGGATACTATCACCAATGTCAACATGAATAAGGACAGAATGATTCTTGTATATTTAACTTCTGATTGCCAATACGAAGAAATTTAGGGGAAAACTGATCTGTATTGTTGAGCTAAGAGAGTGGGGAATTTGAGTGCACTAAATTCCTTCATTGTACAGCAGGACTTCTAGAACAGTTATAATAGATGCAAAGCTGCATCTATACCATCTTCTATCATTCTTCCGAGGACCCAACACTTCTTCTGTGATAAATGATGTGGCATCCATTTAACAGTCTGTAAGAGAGAGTTGGCCTAGGCCACGTTCTAGGTAGTATGGCCACCACTTCCCTAGAGGCTGGTTTTGACAGTCTCTCAGGCCTGCAAATAGCTAATATGAAGAGTCTGTTTTCAAGTTAGCTTGACATTCTTACTATGTTCTAAAGTCTGTTTTGTTACGTGTTCATGTTGTTAAATCAGGCAGTATCCTTCTTCTACTACTGTCACTGGCTGTCATTAAAAATCTAAGATAAATACGCAAAAAAAAAAAATTCAACTCAAATATATACTTCACTAGTGCAGTGGCTAAAATATAGCTCTACTACATACTCATGACCTTTTCAAAAAAAAAAAAAAAAAAAAAAAGATAACTAAGCCACTAAAAGTGACAACTTCTTCGACAAATACTGTTGTTAAACAAACAAACAAAAAAGAACAGAAATGCATTAAGCAATGCAAGAATAGGCAAGTAAATTGTACGAGATGATGTCCAATACCTAATCAAACTTTTTTTTTAAGGTTAAGTAATACACTTTTTTTTTTTTAACGCAAAAAAGAAGAGCGATACTGCTATGTCTATGTAGGCCAAAGTCTGCTGCAGAACAAATATTGGAGAAGAACAAACAAATCTCTCTCTGTCCAAATGAAGGTATCAGTATTAAAATGTAGTGCCACCGTTCTAAGTCTTGCCTTATTTCAATATCCTTAAAGGTAACTGTGCGGATGTGGATCAACATATATTTAAAATAAAGTATTAGCCTCTAACATTAACAAAAACATAGTGTTTACATTCTTTAGGTCCTGTGGGAAAAAAGAAAAAAAAAAAAAACTGTGATAAAATTGCAAAGCAGTGATTTCCTTAATGTTGCTTTCAAATTGGTAATTATTTTACCAGTACTTAATTACTGTATGTCGTGAGACACTAAAATCAGTGGGGGGAGGGGACTTTAGTTTGACTTTAATTTTGAGATTATCAGCTGTACAATCACTTGTAGAAACTGTATAAAATCCTAATTCTTTGATTTTTTTTTCATGAAGATTGCTGGCTTTTGAATAGTTTATTTATACTGTATATGATAGTTTCCACTGTAGACAATTATGATGCTAATTTATTGTTTGTTGGTTTCATCTTTATCTAAGATATAGCCAGAATGAAGAAGCCAAATATATGTGTTTACTGTAGCATGTCTTCAAGCTAGTGGAACATAGTTCAGGGACACACAAAGGTCTTCATAAATTTGAATCATTCACTTGATTAATTGTCTGTAAATCTTCATAATCCTAAATGTAGTTTATTTAAATCTATTGTAAATTATGTGAGTTGTAGCTTTTTCTGTTTCACGTGAACTTGAAAAGGTGCATTCTCCTATTTTTTTCCAACTATCAACACACTGTATACCAAAGACATTAATTATTACATCTGCATTAGTTAACATGTTATTTTAATCACCTGTATTAATCAGCTGTATTCTGTCCATGCATAGGGTACAAACACAGCAAAGCCCAATGTCTGCACCTCCTAGATGCCTGCCTTGAATCACAGAATGCACACAGTGACATACTGGCCAAAAGCAAACCGAATACACCCCCATGGTCATCCCACACAGCAAGCATGGCAACATTATTTAACTAAGAGCATTCTCCCTCAAACAAACTAAATTAACAGACAGTAAGATGCAGGTGGCAATTGACTGTGGCTGTGATATCTATGTATCATGAGTATAGTACAAAGTTTGGTCATTCATTTCCTTTTTAAAAGAAAAACAAAGCATATTTCAAGTGTTTGCATTTTCTTTTTTCTTTTTTTTTTTTTTTTTGCTATTGAAATGCTACAGTGAATATCACTGAATATTTAAGTAAAAAGCTTTAAAAATGTTACTAGCTGTATTCACAGCATGATAATCTACATACAGGACAAAAGAATTAAAATAAGGATCCAGGAGAGAAGATTTTTTCATACAATTTAATGGAAACAATTTCAGATAAACTAACATATATTTGCCCATATCTGTCATTCCAAGAATCCCATTTGATTGCCCAAAGTTTGCAAACAAAAGGAAAAAAAAAGAAAAAGAAAAAGAAAATAACCAAACCTCATGTTAATTGTTAACTACTTTGTAACCAGACATTTGCTTTTGACTGTCTTATTGATTACAGGACATATTAGTAAAAGCAGACTAAAAATTCAAAGGTTTTGGCTTTGGCTGGTTTATTATAGTTGTTCTGTGTGTGTAAACAGACAATCTGTAAAGTCTGACTATTTGTACTACAGATGTTCTGCAGCTGCCTTGGATTTAAATCCATGCAACTCTTAGAATGTGCAGTGAGTTACTTGTTGAAGTTGAAGTTTTCTTACTGTATCAGTGAAATACATATTGTCATGTCAGTTCTTGCCAGAAGTTCCTCATCACCAATGGATTTTTTTTTCAGTATTTCAATAAATATTGATATGTTCATGCTGACTACTTTTAAATTGTCTTTATGCATTCCACATCATTCCACCAAAATGAAGCACTAGTCAAAATACAGTTTCCCAGAAGAGAAGAGTGAAATATAAAACACATAAGAGTCCCCAAAAAAAAATAAACAAACTGATGCTAAGAGAAAAGTATAAATGTAGGGAACAGCACTTTCAAATGCTCAGACAGCAATGGTGAAATTGTGTAGGCTGAAGCAAAATAAATCCAGCTAAACAGATCAGAAAAGCTGTGTTGACTCAAAAAGGAATTTACCAGTTAAAAAAAGTTAATGCATTTCATCTCATTCTGCACACTTAATTTCACTCTAAATTGTTCAAAAAGGGTTAAGCAGCCAGACAATCGGAGGAGAAAAATGACAGAACAAAAGAAAATCAGGTAACAGGATCCAGCAGAGCTCAGGTTAACCTCTCAGCAATGTAAATACAGCACAGGGCCAGGGGCAACTCCAGAGCTTCCAGCACAACTGCCAGCAGAGGCTGCCAAGGAGGCAGATGTTACAGCTACTAGAGGAAAATATTCTTCTAAAGCTGCCCTCTGGCTCATCTGATTGCCATTTCAAGAGCAGGGGGTGAAGTGGTCCAACAGCTCGTCAGTAGCACCCTACTGTTCTGAGATCAAGTCCACTGCTTCCCCTAAACTGTCTTGTAGCTGAAAAGGGACTGTTCTGCATGGTGCCAAGTGTTAATGCTTCAAGGGGAAGAAACAGGTCCATAATTAGTTATTTACTGATACTGCGTTTGAATGAAACAAAGCTGTGTTAGTGTTGCAATAAAAACAGAGTCAAATAGATAGGATACTTTTAACTGTTGGGAATCATAACTGAAAATCACAATATCTCATAAGATCCAGGTGAGGTCTCAGAATTAATTTATTTATGTTATATATATATAGGCAGTATATTTAGTATATGTACTACAGATTTAAATTATAAGGGAATTTATTTTTAACTGTGTTTGACACTGGTTTTGGAACAATCTGCTATGTGTTTTTATTGGAAACATGGAAAGAGTGAGTTCAGTGTAACACAGGTCATCAGTACAATACTTGGTGATCTTGACGATTTCCTGGAATATTGAATAACACTTTTCATTAACCCTTAATATGAAGCCCATAGTCTAGATACATGATAAAACTTCTAATGACACTCTTAGCTACTCCAGCACAGTTGCTATAACTTTCTCTGTGCAGGTGTATTTTACACTGCAGTTCAGAGAATTAGACTAAACTAATAACAATACAAAAAAATTCCAGGTAAGTTTTAGGAGCACCAGATCTCACAGCTTTGTAACCCTGTGATGCTGGCATGAGGGTAAATACTTCTGTGTCCATCCCATATTCTCAGTTCCATATAAGCTTTTAGAGAAAAGATTCAGTTTCTAATGGCAGTTTGCCAACAATATGGAAAACTTTGCTAAATTATTAAAGGCAGAAGAAGGCCTAACCCTCACTTTGAGCAGACATGCATACCCTGATGTCAGTGGAACCAACCTTGCTAGCAGCTGCATTACTTGGTAGTTTCAGCCTGGTCCAGCCCATGCCAATAGGACAAGACAAGGTTTCCCATCACTGAATGTTTTCCAAAGCCCCTTTTTTTTTTGCTCATCTATGGGAGAAAAGTCTTTCCAATTTATTTAAGTCTGACATGCAAGATTGGACTTAGACAATAATAGGTGAGCTTTTCCCATTGCTCCAAGAAAGTCATGACCCTTGTTTCTTGAAATCACTCTAATGTCCTTTAGTCTTAGATTAACGTTCAGTCTTATGGTAGTTTCTGTGCACATCCAGGAGGATAATTCACATGCTAAGTAAAGCAAAATGTGGGTGGAATACAGACTCCTGATGGTGCCTACATTAACAATGGCTCAGCTGTAGTACTCAGCTCAGACCACTGGAGCCCAACCCTATTGCAGAACACGGGGCTTATAATACAGGCTGAAACAAACAGTAGAAAAACTTAGTGCTGTAGTCACCGTTTGTCCTCTTAAATCTTGCTTTTCCTATGCTTTGAGATGACTAAATTCACTGTAAAATGGGGAAATGATTCTTGGTGTGAAGTGCAAACATAGAAACACTTCAGTAACACCAGTTGCTCATTGCATGTGCAACTACACAAGGCTGTGTGATCCATGGTGTAACATCAAGTGCAATATCCTCAACCAAAAACTTCACAGAACAGAAGCCTCCCTGCAGGCATTTGTGTCAATCACACTATGACAGATATTACAGAATGTTTGCTGAATACTATCACTGCCAACTGTCAGTTATACAGTAATATGGGGACTCTGTATCAGAGGGAAAAAATTATGTTTGCAAGAAGGACCCTGAACGAGTCACTGTATGTACAACAAAACCTGCTAAAGGCCATTCAGTAGCTACTGACATGTCTACAGATATGCACACGTACCACAAACCACTTTTGGGAATTCCTCAAAAGCACTCAAAAATCCAGTTCTCTGGTTGCTGTCCAGGACAATTTATGAGGCACTGTTCCCACGGGGATAGCTAGAGCTCTGTTTTGCAGTGCTGTCTTTCCACTCACGTAAGCAGAAGCGTGTTGGTGCAGAATAATACAAGAGAGGGGCATGCTCTTCTAAAGAATACAACAGCATTTATAACATGTGCTACATCATTATAGCTGTGGTGCTCTTCACCACTTGATCTAGACCTGCAAGTATCAAAGAGGGTAAGTTCTACAAAGGGCTTCCTACAGCACAGAAGCACATCACAGCTTTACTTAAGAAGAAGGTCTAGAAAACTGCCTCAGTTTGAATCCCACAGTAAGAAACACAGAGTACTGTGGATGCCTATTATAATCAGTTTATATATTAGAAAGCAAAACAGATAACTGGGGGCAGGAGTGCTCCAGAAGAAAATATAAGAAAAACTAAGCACAAATGTAGAATATGCAGGATGATATTTCTGTCTCATAAGTATTTCATGATTCACTTTTAATGCAAAGGAAAAAATAAATAAAATATGGTGGATCATTATCATCACTTGAAAGTATTAACAAGGCCCGAATAAATTATTATTAATGTATTTTACAGACCTGCCACAGTAAGTGATACTGTTTCTAATTTTCATTTAATAAAAGTCATTTCATTTTACAATTTTTATATGTTTCAGATAAAAAATGGCATGGAATAATTAGTTAAGTATGTTTAATTAATATATTAAACTCCTGCTGAGACAACTGAAGCTTATCATTGGAGTTTATTTTAATTTAAAACAAAACACTATAGCTCCTTCCCAAAGTTCACATTTTTTTTTCTTAGCAAATTCAGTGAAATGCTCTACAACACATTCTTACTCTTCCTAATAAGACCTGTCCACAAGTTCCACACCACTTGGTTTTGCAGCTATAGGCCTCCCCCAGGTCTTGCATGTCTTTGGAAACAGAACTGGAGCTGAGAGAGGTGCTGACCCCGACCTGCTGGAGCTGAGCACTTCTTGTGACTTTTGTTTCTCTGTATTAGTGTCTCTTCTCTGCTCATTTATGTTATTTAAAACCCACCTGATTCTTCCAGTGACGATATCATTACTCTTCACATGAACTCTCGCTGCCTTTCCACATTTTTCTTTCATATCTGAAATTTCCCTGTTTAATTTCCTTTTTCTTTGTACCACAGACAGAACTCACAAGTCAACTTGACCCAATTCGTTCATATTTTCAGAAGAGTCATGTATATATTTGAAGGTTGGAGGATGGAGGGAATAAAAACGGGAGTATCAAGGATTTAGCAGTAAGTGTCTACATGTTTAGAAGCAGCAAAGTGACCATAAATGTCAAAACAGGAAAACAACTGCTGAAACCTGGCCACACCAGACTAAAGCAAGCCCAGCCAAAAGCAAGACAAGGTCACCAGTCAGCCTGCTATGTCTTAGCTTACAACGACCAGCTAAAACATCAACAGTCCTCACCAAACATTGTTTTCAGAAGGAAAATAGGAAACATAAAAGAATTTTAGTTTAACAATAACACTAAAATATTCATAGTGGAATCTAAACAGAGAAGCTGCATCAGTGCTAGAATGAAATTATTTTAAGACAGTTTTCTTTTTTTTTTTTTTTTTTTTTGCTCCAACAACACACATAGCAATATTCAACATAAGCAAGAAACAGCCTTTGCCAAGAAGAGTAAAGGGAACAAAGTTTTCCTTTTTTAAATTTGTTTGTATATCCAACTTTGACATAGCCTTACCCCTTGAGCATCCTGCAAGGAAAAAAAACAAAACTTACCAAAAGCGCCGTACTTTCCAGGGTGACAGAGTTAAGGCACTTTTGCTTGTCAGAAAAAGCTGGCTGATATCTCACCTGGTGTTCCAGAGCCCTCAGGAAGCTTGGCTGAACAGCATCAACCACGTCTCAGCACTGTTTTGTTCAAGAATGAGCAATAACCACAAACACGCAATGGAGGTTGCTGCAGGCAAAGGTGGCACAGCCTGAGCACTGCCTATGTGGGGATACAGCACACTGGTGTCACAAGTGGTCAGTCTGTGAACAGAAGCAGAAGCAACATTTTGTGAGATCACGTGCTGCTCTAGCACTATATCCCCCTATCTTCTACAGAACCACTGTCCATCTAACATGAGAGTTGTGAAGAAAACAGCAGTATTTCACTAGCATATTTTTTAATATTTAGACCAAATGATTCATTAAAAGTTCACTGTACCAATGCCACAGTTTTACCCAGCTTCTCTCTCACCTCCCTTGTATTTACATTTTAGCTCTGTTTGGAGGTCAATTTCATGTGAACAACAACACACAGAAATAATACACACAAAGCATGAAAAAAGCTCCAGAAAGGAAGTGATCACTTTAGGTTGACAAAATTGAGACCAAGGACACTAGAAAAACCCTGCTTTCTTCCTGGTAACTACTTTATAGTTGTTCTCCTGGGTTTTTTTTTAATGTTTCTCATGAAAGCCATAATTAATACAAAACAAACTAATATAACTAAGAAAAAAAGTGATAAGTTGTTTGTAGTTTAAGGAACTATTTTAGAATAAGCAAGTACACACATACTTCATGTAATTTAGAACAGAGATGAAAGAGCAAAAAGTCTCAAATCCAACTTTTTCTTTAAAAATAAAATTTTTATTTATTTATTTATTTATTAAAAATTTAATATTTTTAAAATGTGTACTATTCCCATAGGTCTGCTAGTCCTGAGGTACATGAGGTTCAGGTCTGTAGCAGAGCTGGTATGAGTGATGCCTACTGGGATCCAGAGCAGCCAATGCTGGAATCCCTAAAACTCTCTGCAGTCATAAACTCCTCTGAAATCCTGGAAAATCCCCAGATGTATCACCTGTAACACACAGACAAGTCTGACCTACTTGCTACGCTATTCCAAAAACCTGATTATTTGTCACAGTAACATTTAAAACACAAGAACTAGTTTATAAATACCATTAGGATGTGACCTGTTACTGGCGCATCCACTCTAGAGGTCAATGAGCACCTCAAGAGCACTCAGCCACTCCAAAGGCACAAGCGGAGGAAGCAGACCTTGAGTGATTGGATTTACCGGGCAGAAGGTAACTTTTGTGTACGTCTCCTGGAATCCACATACAGGATGGTGTTCTACTGACAGGCTCCCCCTTCCCAAGGAAGGAAAAAGAGAGAGCTGAAGAATGAAGGAAATTTCCTGGGAGAACACACAAATGAGGCCAAATTCCTTTTTTTCCATTTCAGAGGATTTTTCTTCAAGTTATTTGATATCATTTCAATCATCTATAAGTAGAAACTTCCACATTTTTGTTCTGGCAGCATTAGCCTCTCTCACTCAATGTGCAGCCATCACCACACTAAGCTGTGTTCCCCCCTTACCTCATTATTTCCACTTTAATTGTTCTTTCAGCCTTCTCTAGTACTATTGTTATCCAAATCGTGTTGGTGGTGCTTTCCAAACATGGATGAGTAACAGTTCCTGCCCTTGAGTTTATTTTCATGAAATAAACCTTTGAAATTCTCCACCCAAGACAAAATACAACAATTGCAACTGTCTTCAAAAGCTTTTAAAAATTTTTTTCATTCCTATTTCTGACATGAAGCCAAAAACACATCTTTTACGTGTATAAAGATGAGTGGGGTCTTTTCCAAGTAACTCAGTTTGTATTCCAAAACATCTTAAGGATCTGAACTTCCCCAGAAATAAAGTCCTCAGTTTTAGATCTTTGTCACGCCTCATTCACATATCTCAGAAACTACCAGTCTCTGTATCCCAGTCTAGCTGGTTCACGAGCAGAACTCACGAGGCACATCTGTGATATCCATAACTGAGACCTTGCTGAAGGAAGTATTCCTCCCTTTACTGATAGAGCTGTTACAAGCTGGTAAAATTCACTGCACAGCTAAATGAGAATGGAACAACTAGGAGATGAGGTTTTAAAAGAAACCACACAAAGCCACAGCAGAGATGTAAACAAAGTAATTCATTCCAATTAGAGAGAAAAGCGAAGTTGAAAATGATTGAGGGCAGTCAATTCACTTTATCCCAAGAGTTTATTTGCACAGCTCATTCACATAACATAGTTTATTTGGTTTCTGTTCATTCTAACACATTGCAGAATGTAAACACCACACGATCATCAATCCAAGAACGTTTTTCTGCAAGAGCTAAAAGGAAAAAGGATCACATGGAATCATTAAGAAATAACTAAATAAGAGTGGGAAAAACTGCAGAGCAGGAAACAACCATCTCCAAGCCTAAAACTTCACAGTTAGTTTAGGAATGGGTCTCATTCTGTATTTGTCTGTTGCACTCCTAAGCACAGAGATATGCATGGTGATACTCTGAAATACTCAGTAACTCACTGCAGCGTGATAGGTCTGCTCCAATTTTGTTAGAAACTTTATAAATCATTTTCAATTAGTAACAGTTGGTTAATATCATGTGAAAACTAAAAGGGGAGTTACTTTTCACTTAGTTTATTTAAATGCCATTATTGACATTAAAACAAAACAAAACAAAAAAAACCACCAGCATAAAAAATTCAGCCCAGTAAGAGCCATAAGCCTGTGTGCTTCTAAAGATGTTAACGTTGGTGACTCAGCTCCCACGAGCCAGGATGAAATAACTGCCATGACAGATGGTGAGGGACCCATGGGGCAGGTTAGGAGCACAAGACTGGCTCCTGCCCATTCCGCTGAGTGCCCTAACTGCTCTCAAAGCTCCTGCAGAAGATAACACAGCCTACAAATCAGAGTCTTCACCCAGAAATTGCCAGGTTATCCTACTATAGCAGTGACACAGACTACAGGAAGAGAAGGGACAAGAGTGAATCAAGGAAAATGGCTAGCAAGAGAACACAGCAAACTATAGGATATGCAGAGAGAACAAGAGGGGACCCAGAGAAATGTGTTCTCAAGGGTGAATCAATGTTTTGACTGAAATACATTAATTTCTTATCTCATTCACATTGTAAAACATCTCTCTGGAGTACACTGACCTTTGATTATTACAGGTAGGTTTACAGACACTGATTCTCCTGATTTGTTTTGTCTGCTGCTTAATTTCTTCAAAGTTGCACCAAAAAAAAGCATACTCCAGTCAGGGGAGAACATTTTCACAGCATATGACACGCAGGAAGTTTTACTGCCGAGGTTTCAAAGGCACTTAGCCCACCATGCGGATACTCAGTCTATTGGGTCGCTGAACTGTAATAAAAGACATCATTAAATGAAACATTTGATGGAGGTACTTGGCTCATTGGGTCAGTGGTTTTAGTTATAAGGAACTCCTTGTGAAGCTAATAGAGAAAAAAATTAGCCATTTTGATTTCCAAGACCAGCCTCTCTTTTTAAAGAGGGATACACGGCAGTTTCTAGTAATACATATAATAACCACAGATATTTTCAAGGAGACTACATGCTGCCACCAGCAGTTATAACAATACTGATGTAAATGGTATTCACAACCAGCACTGATATCAAGAAATTGATGTTGAAAAGCTTGCTGAAACCCCACATCATACTATGATGGGAATACTAAGAGTTTCAGTGTTTCTCATGATTCTCTTCTCCAAATCCTCCGAAATCTTACTCGCAGGAAAGCCAGACAAATCTACTGAAAAACCATCAGTTACATATTTCTTCCCAAAGACAAGATTCAATAGCCCCTGTAAGGTTATCAGAGATCTGTTCCTCTTGTTCTTCCTCTAACCTTCTTACCATTCATTTCTTACTTATCTGCCCTCACAAGTGCACCACAAATTCTCAAGCCCAGCTCAGACCTAACTTGGTCCTCAACATCATCATTTGGGTTTTCTTTCCATGCTTGAAAAGAAAACACCTTCCAGACATTCACCACAATAGATAAGATGACAGTTCTGATCTAAAACAGAGGAGTGTGGCAAGTACTAGAATTCAGAATCGGTTGGCCAGTGGACAAGTCTCAGGTATTTCTACTAAAGGCATGTCTCCAAGCAAGTGGGCCTAGAAACCACCAGTCTCTGTTCTGTTGCCCACCTCCCTACCCTGACGCATCCCCTCTGGCCACCACCGAGCTGCCTCCTCCAGGGCTGTCTGGCACAGTGAGCTGCTGCTAAGAGCTGCTGGTGGAGGGAAGTCACCACACAACAAACATCCCAGGTGGCTCACTGGAAACATTTAGCATGTGAAAGCAGAGTAAGAAGCCTCATATTGTTTTGCAGTGTTAAAGTAGATGTGTTCACAGCATAGTAACTCTAGCTGTAGGAGAAAAGACAGGGCCCTGGAATACAACTTCCAGCTTTCCTTGGAGAAAGCAAAGTACTCTGGAAAAAACATCACTAATAAATTTTGGACTGGACTTCATAGTTCAACTACCTAATTCAAGCTACAAGCAAGGAAGAGCCTCCTTTCTTCTTTGACACTACTGAGGTTTTTCTTAGGAACCAAGTGGTGTGTGACAGGCAAACTACGGCATCCCCAAGGAGGGAATCACATGCACTCCACCTTCATGGCTTCCTCAGAGAAGATGCTCAGTTTCAGAGGGAACACCTCCGAACATACCAGTACAGAGCGGACATATTTCTGATGCTATGCAGTTTTGTAAAGTACAAAGCAACAGAGCATAGCTTTTACAGCTCCAAAATACTTTTTTTTTTTTTTTTTTTTCCTCCAAGACTGAATTTCAAACTTTCAGAACAGCATGCTCACACTCCAGCTCTGGCTGATGCACCATAGTTCATCAAGAGTGAAAAAAGGAGCATTCCATTTCATTTCAAAACATTTCTATGTGGTTTTCTATCAATTTATCTTAGCAGAGAATGTTTTTGTTTTCAGGACAGAGAGGCTGAATCACAGCATGCATGCCTACAACTGGGAGGTAACATCACTGTACTATCTTCATGATTGCTAAAAAGAAAAAATAAAATTTTATCCACTTTGCAGCAAGCTGGATTTTTATCACCAGCATGACAAAACTCTGACCTGGCTAAATATCTAGCTATTAGCACAAAATAAATTTGAAAAAGTTTAATGCTTAGTAAAAGTATATATAACAACACAACAGTGTTCTTGACTATCTACTAGAATCTGCACAAAATGATTCATTAGCTACTTTGCCTCTTGGTTTCTAAGGCTCTAGTCCTTTCATTTTTATGCCATCTCCTTAACTTTAATCAGGAAACAAAACAACAGGAAAAAAAAA
Organism: Tragopan temminckii; assembly: GCA_028571105.1. Lineage (NCBI taxonomy): Eukaryota > Metazoa > Chordata > Aves > Galliformes > Phasianidae > Tragopan > Tragopan temminckii. Next base: position 6,812,573 of record JAOWBP010004015.1, read on the forward strand.
CAAACAGAATCACAAAACAGTTTTCTGAGAATACATTTACCTGTCTTCTCCAAGCCTGGTGTCACATTACCAAGCAATCATTAAAATAATTACCTCTAATAGCACGTTACAAATGATTTCCTGAAGACTAAAAATACTTCTATGAAATATGAAACACTGCGATGCTGGAGGAAGTTGGGCATTGCTTTCTAAACAATTCATTACTTATGATATGTAAATGCTGATCTCCTTTCGCTGTATCACCAAACACAAATGGCTTTTGCTATCCTTCTTTACACAGTCATCCCAAAAGAAATAGGATTTTGGAAGCAAACCTTTACTAAGCCTCAGGCAGGCACTGAGATGCCGAGTTCCCGCATCATGCAGGCTGCAAGCTGAGTCCCAGAGGCTGTTCCGTCACTTGATATTAGTCTGCATCAAACTGTGACACACACACAGCTACACACACAGTAGACTCTCCCAAATGTGTGCAGTGATCAGAGACCAGCAAGGCAACATCTGCTAGGTCTAGGAACTGCTTCTTGTCACAAACTATGCCAAACTGTCAAATTGCCTGTGACCTATCACAGCTACCACTTGCCACACTACTTGAGTTGCCAGAAAAGCCGATGGGACAGAAGCCACAGTGACTGAAAAAATCACTGGAAGAAGAAATTGCTTGTTTTTTTCTCTCTTTACACTTCAGTATCAGCAGCAGCGTGGCAAACCCAAAGAAATACTTTCCCAATATTATTAGCAGAGAATACCTATTGCTTCCCAAACCAAATACAAACAAGTCTGCTTTTCTGCTACTAAGAAACTTAAATTTAAATTCTATTTCTGCATAAGCAAGGTGGGTGTGAGTCTTAAGCACCAGCAGGAGCACCTTCCCGTTTCTGAGGCTGAAACACACCAGTGGCACTCCAATTTCAAAAAATTCAGGAGAGCAAAGGTAGGAAAACAGAAGTCTATTTTAAACATCACTTTCCTCACCCTTTTGTAAGATCATACTTACCTTCCCGTGATTTTCTTCAAGCTTTCCATCCAGGTTTTTAATAAATAGAAGTAACATTTTACAGAAACTAAGGCTATACCAGCACTACCAAAAAGCAGCTCCGTGGCTTTCCAGTCTCAGTTTTCCTGCTGCAAAATGCTGTTCTGTTGGCTTGAAGAAGATGCAAATCTACACAGATAGATCTATCTTAACAACCCTGGTTAGTAGCACCAACTATAAGACTTCTTATCACAAGATGCTCAAGGAACACCAAGTAACTTCATATTTTCTGGTAATTTTATACAAGAAGAGTGACCTGATCATAAGTTAAGCATGGCAAGAACTACGAGGGCTGCTCTGAAAGTAATGCCTCCTATTACATTACATTGGACTACAACACCAGAGGTAGATGTTGGAGGTATAGCAGTAGAGGTTGAACCTCCCCCTAGTATTCCTGTTACATTTTGGTGCCATGTGACAGATGGCAGCAGATGGGCAGTCTGATATCAAAGTTCATACGAAGCAAAGGTACATCACTGAATTCTTCCATAAAAAGAAAATTGCAGCCATTGACATTCATTGATGCTTGCTAAATGTTGACGGAGGCCAAGCAGTGGATGATAAGGTGGTGGGTGGTGTGTTTCAGCAGTGGCAAAAGAGACATGAAAGACAAACTACGTTCTGGATGGCGATCATTATGAGTGTGGTATGCAGGCTCTTGCTCATCACTAGCAAAAATGCACAGCTAATGGTGGTGACTATGTTGAAAAAATAGTGTTTTGTAGCTGAGAAATTGCTCTATCAAATAGCATTACTGTGCTCTTTGTCTGCTGTAGTTTCCCAAGAAAAAAATAGGAGGCATTACTTTCAGAGCAATGCATGTATTATGGAGATTGTTACCAGGACACACACACAAAAAAAATTAAAATAGTAACCCATTAAGCATGATGACTGCACTAGAGTGAAGAAGCTAGCACATTCCAACACTGACTTCCTTGGGCTACGTCTGAGGTTACTGCAGCTGCAATCATAGCTGTTTGCCTGCACTCAGTCAGCTGAAAATTATTTGGGAACAGGAATCTTCTGCATATGAGTACATGAAGCAGGTCATCACTTCTGTAGTCACCGTGCTGTCAGTGAGCAACACTTCAAAATTAAGGTACGGCCTTAACTCTGGGTACTTGAGGATTTTCTTGTCTGGTTGGGCTTTTTGAATGGCAGGAAGGAAGTTGGGGGCCATGGAAGAGAGGAGGTTTTAGCACCATCCATCTCTTCCCCACTTATCTTAACAATATCAATGCCATCTAGTGGTCAATATAGCAGGATGTAAAAAACTGGGTAAAGTTGCACATTGTCCTGGCTAATAACTCTCAGGAAGCAACTTGAGAAATGCAGCTTTTTATTTGCCTCTCAACATAGAGAGCAGAAGAGCAATTTACACTGAAGTTGTTTTTCAGTACCCAGAAATGCTCTTGAAAGCACTTCTCAATGTGTTCGAGGTACAGGATTTTACATATGCCTCTGCAACCTTCCGTAAAGGAAAAAAAAAAATCAACACTCGAGCAAATCTTGCTCTACAAAAAAGTAGTGGCAAAACTGAGATAATAACACCGAACAGCAATATTTAAATTTATCATTGCCAGACTAGTGCATTTATAACCTAGATTTTCAACACAACCCAGGCTGTGCAATGAAGGACATATGTCCAGTCAATAACACCCACAACACCCATTAAATTATACTGCATTTGCAGAAGGCAAGAAAGTTCAGAAGGATAAATGCACACTTAACACACACAGACATTTTGTTAGAAAGCAATGTGTGAGATCAGTACTTGTCATCATCGTATCGGCATTTAACGCATGCTGTAGTACCTTTTGGTCAAATTTGATATCCAGCTTAGGGTGAGGGGTTTTTCAGTTTGGTTCAGAATGTCTTCCCAAAGCTTGTCCAAAACTAAATATGTCAGAAAATGTGGTAAAAACGAGTTTTGAAAGATGCTCAGTGCTAACCAGATATCTTACACTCCTTTCTGAAAACAAAAGTGGCTGACATACACAACAAATGTTAGCAAATAAAAGTCAAGGCAAAAGAGTTTTTATGTCTGCATAAAATCTATCCAGCCTCATTTTCCCAGAAAATATGTTAGCAAAGTACAAGGTGTAGGATAAGGTGCAAAAAGTACTCTAAGAAGAATCATATCAGCACATTTTGGGAAATGCTGAACTTGTTCCTGTATTACAGCATGTATCACATTACTCTTCAAAAGGAAATCAAAACCTTATTGGTTCTAATAAAGGCAATTTCTCTTCCCTTCAGCAAAGCTTCTGTACATCTTTCAGACAGAGATCTTTCAAGCACACAGCGCCCACCTCAGTTTTGGTCCCATCTAGTTCAATCCTCTCTCCAGAGGCTCCCAGTTTTCTAAGATTCCTAGACTGTTCTTGCACATGCAAAATTTTTTTTTAAATTTCACTGTACTTTCGAATATAGAAATACTTGCTGTCTTCTACCTCATACGCACAGATGCTTGTGCACTAACCCAAACAGTTTGTAATGTTTTGAGTAATGCATCAAAAGAGCAATGGCACCTTAACGATATATTACATTAATACATCATCAAAGCTATGGCACTCTTATGATATATTAGTTTAATACATCATAGCGGTGCCATGTCTTGGACAATGTATTACTCCAAAACACAGCAACAGCCAGAAAGCTCTCAAAATAAGTTTTGTGTTTTTCGAACTTATTTACATCATACAAGTCTGGGCTATTTTTTTAATTTCTCAGAAATAACGGTGTTCACAAGGGACAGAAGCCTGCAGCTACCCACTCATGTCAATATTCCCAAGAAGCTATTTCACAATCTACCACCTAACACTCTTGTACACACACATGAAAAAGATGCTTTGGTAACTAAACTGGCAAAGCCAGCTTTCCCCTGCTACCAGAATTTGTCTAGTACTTCACCTAAACTTCGTGGCATTTACCAAGACCCTCTGTTGCAGTCACAGCACCCAGCACAACCAAGATCCTACGCATACAATACAGTGTTTCAGGAAAAACATATGTCCTCAGCACAGCTTCAGGAAGAAGTGGTCAGATCACAGTATAGATTACTGTGTTGGAGCATGCACAGCAGGAGCAGCCAAGGCTGGTTTGCGCCTGCTCTTCTGACCCGAGCTCTGTGTGTAGCGCTGGGGCAGGGACACTGCCCATCACAGGACTGGAGCCAGTGCGGGCAGTAAAATTTATCACCTCTTCTGTAAGAACAAGTCACCCTTTGGTTTCTGTGATAGCAAAGGATTGTTGCATTGCATTCTACTTTTTACACAGATGTACGGCCTTCCCTAGATGTTTTCTTGCATTAGTGCCAAAAACATGCCAACTACAGTCTGACCAATACGTCTGTGTGTCTACAAAGTAAATCAGGTTACGTGTGCACGCAGGATCTGGGAAGGGATATTTTGCACAAGTTCAAAGACAAAAAGCAGAACGCCTCCTGGAAAATAATAGAAAAGAATGTACAGAAGCGAAAACAAAGTTCCTGCAGCAAAATAAAGATGAAAAAGAGAAAACAAAATTATCATCTCAAAACAGGAATAACAAAAAGAAAAAAAGAACACAAAGAAAAATCCTCACACAAAACTAAGGTGAAAGAAACAGGATTTTCCGCCGTGCCGACTGTGTGGGAAGGCGCAAATAAAAATTATTGAGAACCGCCTGGCTGTTCTTCGGGGCCTCACAAAGAGGCGAAAGTTTAAAAGGTTAATCCAAAATTACTTTTATGGCCACAATGTAAATCTTTCCTCCTATTATTTATTCATAAATTACTCATTAATTTCACTTAAAGCACTTCAAACACAATTACGCAGGTGCTCCAATTCTTGCAGAGAACAATAGCAGCGCTGCAGCGCCCAGCCGCGCTCCCTCCCGGCCCGGCTCCGCCCTGCGGCCCCGCAGAAGCCACAGCCGAGCCGAGCCCTCCGCCTTCTCACTTACCTGCTTCCTGAGGGCTCGGCTCCTCCCAGGCAGCAGGTACAACAAGACTGCACTTCAAAGCGTTTCGCTGAAGCTCCCGCGAGTGTTCGGGCGCCTTCCTCCGCGCCCGCCACGGGCACCTGTCCGACCGCGCGCTGGGGGAGCAGCTGGGGGAGCAGCTGGGGGTGCAGCTGGGGGTGCTGCTGCGTGGGGCGGCTCGGCCTCCCCGCGTCGTGGCGCGCAGCACGGCTCGCACCGCCGGGAGGTGAGGGCACGTGCCGGCACCTCAGCAGCCCTAGGGCTGCCTGCGCTACCTGCTAGAGACGCTGCTTTCCCTCTGTGACGCATCACCTCTGTGTCCGAAGTAAAACCATCTTGTTTAGTGCACAGGATACGGTGCGTTATTACCAAGCCACACTTAAGCCACTCTCTATTAAATTACACTTGTTCACATTCTTGTAATTTGCAGGCAAATGCAAGTCTGGATTCGATTTTTATCTCCCTTTGTTTCAATACAGTAATATTCTTCCATTCCTTTGGCACACAACATTGTACGTTCTCCCATAGCTCAGAATCCTACAGAAGCACAGCACACAAGTAGTTGTGGCATTACTGCAGGAGGATAATCTGCACAGACACAGTTCAAAATCAGAAGTCTTGACAGAGATGGAAAAAAAAAAAATAACAGATTTAAATAATAATAAAATGTAGCCAAGAAAACAGAAAAGAGTGCCAGAGGGGTTTGGGGGGGGTGTACAGAGCACTTTTGGGAGTGCAGAATAGAAATGGGAAATCATCTGTCTTCAGCTCCTACCCCGTCCAGTAGCTTAGCCCTCAGTAAGCAACGTGCATCCAAGGGCAGGGTGACCCCAGGCCCTGAGCTTCCACCAGCACCCAAAGAGCAGAGCTGGGGGGAAGGCAGAGACCAGTGAGATGGCAACAGGAGCCTCTGCTGCTTCTCCCCTTCCTGCCTCCCAGCTCAGAGGATGCTTTTTGCTTGATGAGCCACCTTGACTTGCTGACACAGCAAAAGTATCACCCTCTCCACAGTGATGATTTTTGAAAGCCTCTAACCACCTCCAGTTCCTAATCCTAACACCTCTATCAGAATGGATGCTAATAGAAACATCATCAAGGCACGCGTGAATGAAATCATAGAATAGATCATATGTCTGAAGCACTAATAAATATCATTCTTAAGTAGCAATAGACTTTGCGCAGAGATCTAGAGCCTGAAACACATTTTGGATAAATTAAAATTGCATGACAACTTATTGTAATTCTAAGATACTAATTATAAAATATCAGCACCTAAACCATTGCAGCACCGTCTTTCTGAAATCCAGGTACTAAGAGGAGAGTTGAAGGGAGAAAATGGGAATTACCATTTCACTTGAACTATAATTCAAAAAAAAGAACACACACAAAACTGCACAGTATACAGAATCTCTAAGTTAGATAGATGAACAGAAAAATGCAATTAAGTTTTTAGCCTATAAACCTAAACATCAACCCAAACACAGAAATAAGTTCTGCACAGCAAGAGCGAGAGCAGAAATAAGCTCAGGCGAAGAAGCAATGTAAGGCTCCTGAAGAAACCCGCAGCCAGTGCTGGGTTTGTACTTTGCTCTTAGAGAGGATCACCCTGGGACGTAGTTGTTGCACTGAAGCAACACAAAGTAAATGGAGAATTTGTTTTCCTGTTTTTCACCCATAGGTCAACAGTGATGGTGATAATAGAGAGGAAGACACACGAAACTGTGTGCCATTCTAAAAAGAGCACAATTCTTACTGGTGACCCTCTGGGACATTCCAGTACATTAAGGAATATTCAGATGTCTTTGGTGTCAACAGCAAACAATGAACTAGCTAAAGGACTTCAGCAGAGCTATAAAGAATGTTTTCCAGAGGGTTTTAAATCTAGAACATCCTTTGGTAATAACTAAACCCAGGTTCCAACGGCTCACGCAGCTCCCTCCCTGTGAGTACAGCCACACAGAGCTCTGGAGTTCAGTACAGAGAGCAAAACCAAACAGTGCACTTGTCAGCACTGGGAAGAGTGTACAAAGCACAGGAGGAAAGAATAACGCACCTTCTGTATCTGAAAAGGAAAACGAGGACAGATACCTCAAATACCCTATTTCTGTCAGGTCCCCAGGACGTGCACCCACACAACACTGCTGGAAGGTGGGGTTGCACAGCACCCCACATGGAGCAGTGCTTGCCCTCAAGAGGAACAGTCACTGTATCTGTATCAACGCCCTGCTCCTTCATAGCCTGCAGCCTTAGGGAATAAAGGAAAGCCATGAAAAGACTTTGCTACTGCTCAGATCAACCTTCAGGTGCCCACGGCCACAGGCACAGCAGCAGCACTGTGCAGCAGTGAGGCTTCCCCAAGGACCAACATGGAACAGGGGATGGGGGAGAACCCTCAAGCCCTAGGAAGAGCTACTGGGGCTTTCTGCAGAGATATTTTCTGCATTGTAACTGATGAACCACTCTACCTTTTGCCTGGCCAGTCTCTGAAAGCTGCCTAATCCTTGCTGTAACCAGCTCAGGGAACCTGTTGTGAACTTATTACACCATGCTTAAATACCGTAGCATTGCTTGAGCCTCACCTGACATAAACACATTCATTACATGTTAGTAAATATTCAGGGGAAAATGGGCAAGAAACGAAGCAGCCTACTCACATGTAAATCTGAGGTTTCCTCTTCTGGGGGTGATTCAAACATTTTCCTGAGATTCTTTCTGGAGGGATAGAGGGACTAAAACAGTCGTTATGTGCAAGTCATCTGTAAAAATTAGACATACAAGGAAAATCAGAACACAAACAAGGAGAGGCGTGCAGTATTAGAAATATTATCTGAAATCCAAGGTTCAAAATGACTAGGAAAAAAAAAATTAATCCTCCATATAATTCAACTTGTATTTAAATTCCTCTGGTATCAGCTCTCCCCACCAAGTCTTGTTCAGATCACTACAGGAATTTATTGCAAATTTTGCAGAGCTTTTGACCTGTATCATCTTATTAAACTTTTATGAAAAATCAATGGAGTTCAATCATGTTATGAGCTGTTCTTCACACACGTGTCAGTGGCAAATGGAGAAGTCTATTTCTCCCAATGTATAGAGTGAAGACATTAAACTGGATACAAGTCTCTGACCATACATCCATGGTGCTGATGAACTTGGAATAAACATTTAAGAAAATAAAATAAATGCAACTTTAGTGAAAATGAGGTGGACAATCAATGGTTTTTGAAGATGGGAGGACAGCAACTTACATACATGTAAAACTAAATAATTTTCAATCAAATAAATGCTTAAAATAGGCACCTTAAGGTTCTTTGTTTTGATTCAAGGAAAAATAGGCAACTTCATCACACAATCACATTACTAGCATCACACCAGGAGGAAAACATACTTTACCCTTTTCTTTTTGTATTAAGTCCACTTTTAACAGCACAAGCAGGACTTCAGGGCATACTTGGGCAATAAAGAGTTGTTGGTACTCCTGTCTGGGACTCTGCACAATAAAGCAAAGTCTTCCTCTAGCACACACTGTGGCTCTGCTTGGGAGCAGCAGTGCAGGATAGTTCAGGCAACTCAGGGTAGAATAAGAGGATAAGGTGGACCTCACCTAGTGAGGGGATTGATGAGCTGATTGGTGATCAATCCCCTCAGCTGATCACCAACGTCAGCTGTGCCTGCCTGGTGAGTCCCATCAATGTCAAAACTGTGCTTCAAAAATGAATAAATAAACCAACTGCCTTTCTGAATAAACTATCACACCTTGAGTATGTAGTCTGGGCTGCTCAGCCATTGTTTGCCAGCTAACTGCTTTTTTATCCATTTTATGGGCACAGAGACATTGCTAGTAGTATCACACTGTCTTTTAATGGCAGACACTGAAACAACCAGTAGCCACATTTGTAGAAACTCTCCTGGGTAAGCATCAATAAGCTCCCATATTTTGATCAAGCACTGCAGAACCTATTAAGCTTCAACAGAGAGGATAGTGTCTCTTGTTTGTTCTATTTCTTTATTTTCCTTACCTATTGTTTTGTTTTTAATTTCCGTGAGTAAGCTGTATTGGTATCCTGCTGGCTTCCTGCTAGCCACAGGAGAAGGAAGGGGAATTTTTGCAATAATTTAAAAATACACTGAAAGTATGGAAAGGCTAAGAATTCAGATATAAAATGAAACTAAACAAAGGCAAAGCAAATTGACAAAATTAGCCGCTATCGAATCACCAAAACAATGAAAATTCTTCAAAAAGCCTAGAAACTGGGTATGGATTAAAAAATATGGCCACGTCATTTTATTTTTTTAATAAAGCAAAATCTGTGGTGGTCTCCAGCAAGACATCCCAAGGAGCAGAACAGTGAAACTAATATTGAAGCTGTTCAAGGGGGTTCAGAGGGCCACAAAGATGCTAAGAGGGCTGCAGCATATCTCCTATGAAGGAAGGTTGAAGGAGTTGGGCTTCTTTAGCCTGTAAAAGAAAAGGCTCTGGGAAGACCTCATTGCAGCCTTCCAGTACTTGAAGGGAGCTTACAAGCAGGAGGGAAATTGACTTTTTTTTTTTTTTTTAAACACAGGCTGATAGTGATAGGACAGAGGGAAATGGTTTTAAACTGAAAGAAAGGAGACTTAGATTATATACCAGGAGGAAGTTTTTTTACTCAGAGGCTGGTAAGGTACTGGAAGAGGTTGCCCAGAGAAGCTGTGGATGCCCCACCTCTGGAGGTGAGTTGGATGGGATCCTGGGTAGTCTTGATCAAAAGGATGGCAACCCTGTCCATGGCAGAGGGGTTGGAACTAGATAATCTTTAAGGTCCCTTCCAACCCAAGGCATTCTATTATTCTGCGATGCGATTCTAATCACATTTCTCAACTACAGGCACAATGAAAACGGAAAAGTAATCTTTTGAAATTAATGGCAATTTTTTTTTTTTTAAAACATCTGGCCAAATCCACAAGCTTCTTGCTTTTATGTCAGCCAGCTTTTTTTTTTCCAGGAAAAGGCAGCTGATATGTTTCTTGTACACAAACTGTGTTTTGCTATAAATGAAATTTAAAAAAAAATTTAGAAGTGACAATCATACGAGCAAAACAAATCACGTTTTGAAATTTTTAAAGTTACAAATATTTCACACCATTTCACCTCTGAAATAATGGAAGGAATTAGGCTCAGATTTGTATTAGTTAAATTAAAAAAACATCTGGAAAGTCCATTTACATGCATTATTCATTTAATTACAGCCTGAGACATTTCATGCTGCAAGCACGCCTTGGCAGAGATATGTAGGTTTACCCAACTAGTGTGAACCAGGGTCAGTAGGCCAGCTATGACTAGCAACAAGCCTGAACCTAGGGTGCTTTACACAAAGCAATGCTTTTTGCTATATTAATCTGTTGTCTTGTACTTTTTTGCTTAGAACTTCAGTGCCTTAAAACTCTAAGACCTGAAGGAATGTAAGAAACTGAAGACACACTGGAATATAATGCAAAAAGGAACTGGTACCAGAGCTTTAACAAATGTTGAGTTCATTTTGTTGTTGCATCCTCTAAAGGGAATGCTGTTTTGCTGTCTTCAGCCTTGATTACTGTGGGGAAAAGCCCTAAATGGGATATGCTTTGGCCTGATAGACAAAACATGTGTGTTGATGCTTCTCACAATGTGAACACAGTCATCAAGGGAATTGTTGCTTAGCCATTGTAAAGTTAACTTGGGTACTGCAAAGTTTTTTTGTGATGTTGTGTTTACTGAAAAGACAATTGAGAAAAAAAGGTTTAAAATACTTTTTTTTTGCTATTTACATCAAGTACTTCTATAACACAAGAAGCAAACAATAAATGATGATAAAAATAGAAAATTATAGTCAAACAATACTCACTTTACTCAAGATATAAATACTCTCTTCAGCTATTATTTAGCAAAATTTATCAAGACAACGGGGAATGTCTGGAAAGAGGCTGTAGTCACCCTTTCGACCTAAAATAACATAAGAAATAAACTTGATTGCATTTAGTCAATAGTTTAACATCTATTAAAACCAAATTTCCAAACCCCAGCTCTACATATTATCATTGCATATAATCATCCCTCAGGAGAAAAAGAATTCATTCAGTTGTGTATATGAATGATGTTTTCTGTAATGTCTTTTCCAAAGCTGGCTGGTGGCCTGGGGTGGTTTGTTTGCAGGTTGTTTTTTATTTTTGGCAGGGGAAGGGAAGGAGTTGAAAAGTGGACAAAAGTTCAGAACATCAGTGTCAGGTGTGAAATTTGGGTATGTAAGTTTGAGGGATGAGTGTCTAAGCCCACACCTGCGGACTGCGCCTGAAATCACCAGGACTTAAGTCTTAAACAGTCTTAAACTGTAAGTAGCATGGTCACTGCTGCATAACATTGTCTGTAAAATGGAAACAATGAGATTTTTCTAACTCACAGTGGAAGTGCTAAATTAAAACTCATTAATCCTCGGCAAGCGTTTAGGTACTATAGCAATATAAAACACATCCATAAGCAAAGATCGCTCTACTGAGTTTAATGATATTATTCCCAAACTATGAACGAGTGATCAAATGAAGAACTTCTGTTTTCATTAGGAGTGCTTAGATATTTTTGCTAAAATCTCTGTAAGTACCTCACAAGATATATTCTTTGACAGAGTCAATGACTAGAGGGTCATTAACTTTAAAGCTAGGCCAATTGACCCCTGAAATAATGCTGAATCCTGAGTATGATGAAAATATTACTTCTAATTCTGTTCCATTTGCAGAAAAGCTTCAGAACAATCTCTCTTGTTCTTCCCAATTATGCAGGTTCAACATACTCTGACTTTTTAGTATAAATTGACTCTGCTCATGCCGTATATCAGTTATTTTAAGGGATAAGCTACTGTTAGATTAATAAAATTTCTTCCCACTTCAGTTTGGTGCTGTTATAAATCACTGCCACTTGTGATAAAGATCTGACTTCAAATTACAGTAAAGCAACAGAAAGGTGGATGTGCGGAGGAATATATAGTTCCTTGGCAGTAATTTTATCAAATAACAGTAACTTTTTTTGAAATTAAGACTCAATTAGCCATCTTCTTTCACAGACACTACTCACCTTTAGCTTTTAAGCCAGGCATGTAGATAATCAACAGAAACTTCTTGCTACCTGTAAGAAAGCCAATTACATTTAGAAAAACTTCAGTTTTTAAAAGAAAGGAATAAAATAGATAAAGCAGAACTCCAAAATAGGGCTCTGATAGGGTTAACCTGGCTATAATCCGAATTATTCCTCATTGTAATCTGATTTATGGGGGAAGGACAAGGCACAGCAAGTTTTGTCAGGTATGTTTTGTTTTTAGTTCACCTGGACAAGGAGAAAAAAAAAGAAAAAATGGATGAATTAAAAACTAGACTGCTTGTTATTCAACAAAAACATTATCTCTTCATAGTGGAATTTCGTAAACGTACCAAGCAAACCCTTCTGCTAAAAATATTTAATTCGCCTTATGACAGAATAGAAAAACATAAATTTTTAATATCCAAAAGGTTATTTTTAAATTACTAGACCAGGTTTTAATTACTGATAACCTCAGGTCAGATATACAATAGGCCAGGCCTCTGTGAAGCAGTAAACTTGGCATCAGTTCTCTACATTCAGGCAGAGTCTGATCAGATTTTGTTTTGCAACAGTCACTTAATTAGTAGTATCAGTAACCCTTACTACCTTAACATTATCTTCCTCTAGCTAATGATATCACTTTGCATGTGTTAAGTAAAACAGGAATTAACAAAATTCCAATGGCTTACTTAAATGGTAAATAACAAGCTGTTTTAAGGAAGAAATCTCCTAGGGAGTGCGGAAAAACCTGCAGCTGAAGGCAAGCGTGTCAGGATGTGTAACTCTGTGCAGGCATAAACAGGAAACGGAGCAGCTTGCATTTGGATTGACAATCTGGCTCCAAACGTCTCATCTACGGCGGGCACAATGCTTGAACCCTGTCAAACTTGAAAACTCTGGGTTTGTAATAGTTCTCTGTGCTGACACCTCTCAGGGCTCCCTCATATAAGTACAATCTTCTCCTCTTTGTCATTCTTCACTATCAGGAAAGGTTTTGCTTAGTGAAACACTTAAAATTAATAACATCACTTCTGTGCCAAAACATTTTCTCGTACATCCACTTCCTATTGGTAGTAAAACCCTCGGACCAGAAACATCAAAGATTAATCATTTTTAAACTGTGAATTATATTAATTTATTTTATTGTCATGTTCCAACATAACAGATAAACTTGCTTTACCTTCTGAAAAAAAATTCTCAAACATGTAACAGAGCCAATAGTGTTCAACTCTACTTCTTCATATTTTTCTGATGCATTGACCCCAGTAATTAAACATTTTGCAAGTATGCTGCGCAAAAGCTTAATGAGGTGTTTCTAGAGTACATGTCCTGCAAGCTAAGTTCACCATAACCAAAGCAGTCTGTGTACTTTCTAGGTTCAAAGATTAATGGGATGTGAAAGGAGAGAAATATTATGGACAATAAGGTGGATCATAGGCCCTTTGTGACAGATGTATCAGACCCTCTCCATTACAATCCCCAAAAAAGATTCTTCCGGGAGCCATTTCATCTCTGAAAACATTGTGGGCATTGCAGAACCCAAAGGAAACAACCAGCAGTAAGTTTCTTCCTAAGGATGTTTGCCAAGGCAAGGATGTGGTCCTTGTAGAATGGATACAGTGCTGAGATTATTTAGCCATTTAAAAACAACAACAAGAAAATAGCAAGAGCACAAAAATCCTGGAAGTTTTTTTTGTGTGGTTTTTTTTTTTTTTCTCTGCATCATTTTAGGAAGAAAAAAAGCCCACAAAAAACAGTTTTCAAATCAAGAGCCTACAGTTAAATATTTTACTAAAGCTAGAAATTAAATGGAAGACTTGCCAAAGTTATTCATACCAATGCCAGCTTATTCAGATACTTCAATTTGAATCTGGAAAACTCACGTGCAAAGTTTGTGAAAACAGGAATTGGTCTTGTATTCAACAGCATGATTATTGTCTAGAACAAACCAGGTAAAAATACACTACTTGCATTTGTATCGCCACCTTCACATCTAATAGCAAAACCAGATATTAACCTTGCTATTTTATATTCTGGTCACATATTGTTGTCAAAACAGAAAATGGCTCTGTAAAATACTACATTTTTATTTGTATGGCATCCCCATTTTGTACATTAAGAACACCAAGATGGAGGCACTTCAGCTGTTCATTCATCCATTTGTAAAGAAGCAATTAAAATCACACTTACAAAGTCACGAATCACTTCACAATTCTCAATACTAAGATAGAAGTATCTCAATATCCAAACTCTTGTAATCAACACTGTAATTAACAGGCTTAGAAACTAACAGAACTACTATTGGTAAACAAGCAAAGAAGACTTTCCAGCATAAACTGATGTACTTAAGTTATAAAATTACAATTTTAAAAATATTAATAGTTTATTAAAAGAAACTCTTGAATTCAGAATGGTAATTTCTCTAAGCATTTTGTTAATGCTCTGATTTTGAAAATCAACAGTACTACTTCAAAAATCTTCTGTATAATGTAAACGTTTTACAAAGAATATCCTTAACATACTCAGCATAAACCCTTTTGACAGCAGTGCTGTTTAGATGCTGCAGAGCTCTATTTACTCCAAATCTATGAAATGTGACAGGATTTCTCTCTCAGAAGATAAATGCATGATTCTGTTCGCTTTGTGCAAGTTCTTGTGAAACGAGAAGCTGAATGACATAAGCTGGGGTAAATACAAACAGTAACAAGAAATAATAGTGAAATCCCCAAATTAAATTCTTGTCCTTAAAAATGTTTTTCAAGCACTTTTTTTTTTTTTTTTTTTTTTTTAATTATTTGTAGCATGGTGACTGGCATCAACTGCTAGGTGTACAGGGCACGGGAGAACAGTCCTCGCCTGAAAAAGCTGAGGGTCCAATTCTATCTTTTCTAAGACCTGAAAAATCTGATGCTTGTAGGGAGGAAGAAGAGCTGGTTAGGCTTATTTTAAAACAAATGGAATAAATAGTTCATTTGTATTTTGTAAGCTAGTATTCTGCAAATGCATAATAGCTTTGAACTGATCTTTCACTCATTTGAAGAAAACCATTACCTCTCTCAACTGGTTAAATCATCTCAATTTATTATTGTTTTTGAAGAGCTTTAAGCGCCTTTGATCATTCTTTCAAAAGCGGCACACAATTAACCAGAAACTATGCTTGCAAAACACAGTAACGTTTTGGAAAGTTTTCCTCATTCTCAGTCTTCCTAGGAATTTCACGTCAGCTTCATAAAAAGCAATACAGCGAGGGAAGCTCGTGCCCCACCAATTAGTTTGTTTCAGCAGACCTGGACTTTCAGTAACGCAGATACCAGGAACAAGGGTCGGGGGAAGGAGATGCAAAGCGTCCATTTGTCATTACACACCTCTCCCACAGACAGGACAGCGGCAGACATCTTAGTGTGTCAGAGAGGAAAGGCTGCCGCATGCCCCCAGCAGCTGGGCACACACAGCAGTGGCACACAGCTGCAGCAGCGAGGGATGAGTGCCCGACGGGAGCTGGTGCCGCACTGTGTGCTGTGTGCGCTGGCTGGGGGAGGTGCTGGAAGAAGCCTACGCTAGGGGAAAAGCAAGGGGAAATTAGATGGGACAATCAATTACAATATTTGAAAGCGTCTGATTAGCATACAATGACCAATTTCCTATCTAAAAAACAAAAAGGTTCAGCGGCATGTATTTGAGGCATATTCAGAATGTTATTTTAACACATAAGCAACAATAGTTTAGAAATCCCTGATATGAGCTGAGGATGGAGCTAAGCACCCCAGTAGTGACACAATATAAACTTCAGCACATGAAATACTGGAAGTTGATGTAAACAGCTTTTAATAGCAGCGAACATTTGCTCGCTTTGTTTAGACCATCTGGATGTTCCATTGTGTTCGGTTCTACACCGACTGCCATCGGGTGACAGTTGATATATGTTAAGTACAAGCAAAGTGCCTCAGCCCACTCCAGGGACCCGGAGGAGAACTTCTCAGTGTTTTGTGGAATACACTGTCAGATCGCAGCGCGGTTGCCTGCATCCTTAATGGCTCGGGGCCAAAGTCCTCCGGCTTTTTTATCAAAGGAGAGTTTTGCCTTTACTGTTTGAAAGGTTAGGAAAACTATGCCAAAGTTCTTCCAGGCAGCTTGCAGAGCATCAGCTGACAGGAACGATTTTCAATATGGAGCAAAGAATAAAGAGAACCACTAGTCCTGAGAGATTCCAGGTCTCACTTATTTTACATGCAATGTGGCTAACAGCCTTTTAAGTGCAACAAAAGAAAAAGTTACTAACAAACATGATGATGTAATTGTTCTGGAAAAAAGTTAGGAAATCAACAGCTAGGAGCAGACACGTTTTTCCATGCCTGTCAAGCATGGAACAGCAATCTGAATGCTTATTATTTGGATGCACTCACTCAGGAGAAAAACATTTTAAGTTTTAGGGTACAAAACTGAAATAGTTTAGGCTCAGCCTTTCTAAGGATACTGACCACTTACAGCAATTTTTTTTTTTTCTACCAGCAGCATAATTATTCAATAAATCATGATACATCTGGAATACCAGTGAAAATCTTAACTGTACTCATTATATTCATAAAATCTCATATTAAAAGGAACAAAAGTACTGAAAAATACAAAAAATACACCCCAGGTGCCTACAACACACAACATTCTCTTCTTTCTCTTTGTCATACCTGTTAGATTATTTGATCTTTTCCGTTATTGGCTTTTTCCTGCAAATTTTAACTCTTTTAAGCTTGACTCTTATAAGGCATTGCAGGGAACTATTTATCCACCCAAACAGCAGCACATAAGCAACAGCAGTCCAAGGTTTCTCACAATATACCACAGCCCTGACAGGGGCTGGGAATGCGTATTAGTTTCCATTTCACTTCACTTAACAACCTCTCACGAACACTATTCCGAGGAGTACCAGGTGACAGCAGCTGTTTCAGAGGTGCCCACACCAAACCATCCTTTGAGAATCAATCTCATTCTTTGGAACAACCCAGCAAGCATTATGCAGGTGGCAATTTTGGTCACTTCTCTCTCCTTTATTTTTTCAGTCTGAACTGAAATTGAAATATCTTCTAATAAGATGGCAGAGTACCTACAAGTTGCCTACCGAAGAATATCCAGCAAAGTATATGCATTTGAATCAATGCCATCTTTTTCAAAAATATTGAGAAGAAGTAATATACGCTGGTGAAGCCAGGAAATAGTAAATCCATTATGTGAATTAAAGAGTGCCTCACATACCTCAAAAATAGCCACAACTTGCAGAATCAGATAAAGAAAATAAGTGATCAACCATTCAAGCTTTAAAAAAAAAAAAAAAAAAAAAAAAAACCCAAACAAAACAATAAAACATTGACTACTACTCCTGCAAAGGAACTGCTTCTCAGGCTAAAGTAAAAGTCCAGCTGGAGATAGGAAGGCCTATATTTAGGACCAAATCTCATTTCTATTACTCAACAAAAGTCAAAAGGACAGATCAGGTCAGTCAGCTGGATTTCTGTTGGAAGACAAAAATATATCCACAATTCCGACACGTAGGTAACTTCTAAACATTCTTGTCTATCTTTGTCATGTCTTAGCTCTCGCAGTTTTGTAATCACAGCACTTAAACTAGGATTGTCTATTTTCAAATTTACTTCCCTTAGAATGGTTTTGGAAAGCATAACAGTCAATTAAACATTTAGAAATGTAGATTAGATCTGCAATTTAAATTTACATTCATGCTAGGATTTCAAATAGTTTTAGAAACACTGAGTACATATTGTAATACTGCCAAGCTGCAAGTACTACACATTACGTTTTATCTAATTTCCAGAAAGACAAACAGGCACACAAAAGGCAACTCAGTCAAAGGGCGGCACATGGCTTCCAGCTCTGGCTCAGCAGAGAAGAACATCTATACCAAATGCTGCTGATGCTTAGTCACTACCTTTTCCAAATATTATTTGAAGTATTAAGAAAAAAAGAATCCTTGTTTTCAATGTAAGACCACGAAGTGCCTACCTGCCACTTCAGTTGGGCCAGCCAGGTTACAAGCGTACCACGCAGGCTGTCAGTTAACTGTTGACTAAAATTCACCTATGACGTGAAAGGAAACTGAAGCTGCTTATTTACAGGCGAAGCAGCTTGTAATCAAATGTTCCACACAAACATATATGTCCTCACATTACATCCCTAATTTTCCTAGTAACTTTAATTCCCTTTCTTTATATTGTCAAGTCAAAAGAGCTGCCAGCCATAGCAGGCATTCTCCATCCTGCCCCTGTAGTGTACAACACAGGTACAACAAATGTAATACAATTATCTTAGCACAATAATAAGGTTTGAAAAAATTATCAACTGATGATTAATACCACATCAGACAAAAAAATCTTTTGTACATTAATAAATCACGAGATAATTTGCTCTTTCAAAACCAACTTAATCAATAGTTCTCATGCTATTTCATATCATCATGTGGTTAAGAAAAGGATATTATTACAACGCCTTATTTGGGAAAACCTCTAAAGTTTCTGCCTTACTTTTAAAAGACTGCAATGGATATCACCAGTTTATGAACATTTGTACATAAACCAGCCGAGTATTTAATTTTTTACACTCATGTAGCAATGTAATATTTCAAAAGAAATTTAATTTAATCGGTTACAGTCGAAGTTATTCAATAGCTGACAAATGGGTGCACTGTAAAATGTAATGTCACCTAGTTAAAAAAGAAAAGAGAGAGAAGATGCTAATTCTGCTGATGAAGATATTGTTTTTCCCCTCTTGTGCCCTATTCATTATGCAAGGCTGCAGAATATGAAGTGCGGTGTGTGATCCGGGCAATCTAATGATCTCCCACACCTGCTCATCTGGTACAATTTTAATTAACACTCCAAGGAGGTTTGTCAAGAGTAATCAAAAACATTGTCGCTTATAAAGCTGTGGCAAGAAATCAATAGTTTTCATCAGAAAAGGTAAGGTCTGGCATAACTGAACCATTTAATTGCTTCATTCCAATAAACAAAAACTGCACATTTTAATGACTTGATTTTGGAGATCAATATCTAAGCACATATTGCATTAAACAGCAACATGTGGTGGGATATTCACAGTCATTTCAATTCAGAATGAAGCATTCCTCTTTTTTTATTTCATCTCGAATGGCAATAGGTTGCTGAGCCTATGCGGCGCTATGATTTATATCAAATGAGTGACCTCTAGGGCTGTAAGACTAGAACGGGTGACTAGTTCTCAATGGTAAGCTACTGGCACTTGACAAAGTGCCTGAAGCAGAATGAATTTACTTCTCTTTTCCTCAATCATCAACAGGCTCTGCCCTGACCCCCATACTGACTCCTATAACAAGATCTCCTGTCTCTGACTGAAAAATTTACTGTCATGTCTACTTTTCATTGAGCTCAAGTGAGTACTTCTGTCACCTTCAGTGAACTGAGTCTGTAAAAGATTTAACTAAACACCAGTCACAGTTTAAAAACTAAACAAGAACAACTCATACAAAAAATACCGCTTTAAAGTGCTTCTATTTCTTTAAAACTCCACTTTTCTATCGTGTTTTTGCCTCTCTAAATGTTTGTTATTAAACTGCTAAAAGCTTCTGCTCTGGGAAGAAACGAGCAAAGGAGTCTCTGTCTGATGCAGGTACCGTAACTCCAGTAAAATCTAGCCATTCAGGTACAACTGCAGGCAGAGTTCAAATGCTCATGAAGTACAAAAGCTCCAAGAATGTGAAATTTTACATAAGAAGAGAGATCAGCCATAAATCACACAGCCGTATGAATTCATGCTTGGATTTTGACACAATCAAGAGCATCCCCATGCTCAAAATATATCTACATACAGTAGTGACATTAACAAAATATTATTTTTCACTATTCAAGGGATTTTAAATTTTAAAGCAATACCTCTAAATCATTTTTTCTATACTCTTACAATAGCATCAGTTATGACAGAACACGTGATAGCTAGCCACACATGGGAGCAACGCACAGCATAAGTTAATCATTTTAACTAGTATTTTACTAATATTTAACTCTATAAAGTAATAAAAACTAATATTGCAAGAACCTTTTCTATCCACAACGAGGCAGTTAAAAGGCTGACACTTGATGGTTTACTCCAACATCTCACTAAAGCCTTACACAAAATTTTCACTCCCTCTTTAATTTTCAATTCTTCTACCCTCCCTGCTTCACAGCTCCTGGCTATTGGCTTTTACAATCTGTCCCTAGAGAGCCAGGAGTTATTACCCCTGTCGATGGAAGAGAAAGGGATGTTATTCCCCTGTCACCCTCTCTGGCTCCAGCAGATTCCTAGCTCTGATCTATAGCCTTCATTGGAGAAAAGCGCCTGACACGCTGTTAGTTCTCAGCCCTGTCAGATCCATCTACCCATGCTACTGGCATTACTTACTGGAGCCAGAGTCACAGGAGTCACACCAAAAATTTTAGAAACAAACACTACATATGCTTCTGTTTGAGTATATAGAAGAAAGAAACGTCTCCTGTAAAGCATGCAGGTTTTCAGGAGACGCTCTGTGCCACATACACTCTGAGCCTGAGCTTAGAATCAGCTAAAGAAGCATCTGGAATTCTTCACGTTTACAACACAAAATACAGCATAAGCTAAGCAGCACCTGGTAAACCCGAAGGATACAGCACAGACAACAAAGCAGACTTAAACTAACGCTTCTTTTGAACGCACTATTACTTAATTTTGAAATGCTTCTTGTGCAGTTGGGAGATGGATTCACTGATCCCTGTGGGCTCCTTTCAACTTAAGATATTCTGTGATGCCAGAGAAGAGACACCTTCAATGGCAAGAGCGAAGAAGCACAAGACAGCTGTGAGTCTCAGTACCTGCAAAATGTCTTCTCACAAAATAAATCTATACATCAGCATTTTGAATGAACTGTTTTACAGGACTTTAACAGGAAGGCAACCTTCAATTAGCAAAGAATAGATTTGTTCTCCCTTTGCAGTTTTTACAAAGCCAGCTCCCCCTTTCCAATATTTCATCCTAAGCAGGGAGGTTGAATGGGGAAAACGCTGCTGTTTCCACTTCCTTTCCCTGTACTCGACTAGAAGGGGAAGCACGTAAGCTAACCCTGGAGGAGCTACCAGCTCAGAGTCAAGGCAGGACAACAGCTACTGGACATCTACTTTTCCAGGTTGCAACTTGTTTTTGACCAGTGAAGCCTCCACATCATCCTCAAGAAATCAGGAAGGTTTGCTAATGCTCCACACCTGTAAATGGAACAAGTAGACTTCAAGATTCATAGGAAGGACCATCTCTGCAGAGGGGAACAGTAGGTAGCAAAATAAGATTTTGATCTGGAATGGGTTTCTGTTGGAATATAAATAACAGAGTCCTTACTTTTGGTGCCCCCCAAAACTTAACTACATGCTACCCACAGGACCTCATTCAATAGTAAGAAGTTTTGGACATTTTTATCCAACCATACCTGTTTCTCCCACTTTCCTGAGATACAGACAGAGCTATAAGCATAACCACTTTTACCTGCCAGAACCAGCAAACAAAATCTTAAAAAGATATAAGTGGCACAATCAGAGTTTGAAACCACAGGTACATAGGATCTCACTAAGAAGAAAGGAGGGGGGAACAATGGTATTACTTAAGATATTGTGTGTGAGAATATGAGGTTATGCTTTCTAGAGTGAGCAGAAATAAGAAATGTTTAGTGTGTTTAACTACGAAACTAAAAATTATGGAGGAGAAAAAAAACTAGGTACTTTGATAGTGTACAGTGGTAGTTGCTTTTTCTCCTGGAGACTCTGCAGGAAAGGATAGGATACAGACTGCTTTTTCATGGCAGTTTCAATCAAATTCATTTACTTTATCCTCCTAAAAGTTAATATCTTTCCCATTGTATGAGATTATAACTGTAAAAGATAATTAAATGCCTGCCTCAAATGGAGTGACGAGAAGACAGGGACTGTGTGGGCAGCTGGAATTATACATGTTTATGTTTGCACAAGTAAAGAAAATTTTGGCGGAGTTTTGCACTCCTCATCTGGAAACTGTTCTGTAAGGAAAACTGTATGATACGTATACACAGAATATTACATACCAAAATGACCAACTTAATTTTCCTTGAGCATAGCTGCTGGTATTTCTCATTCTTTCCTCAGTTCTTTTTGTTACTTAATATTTAGTTTAATGAGCACAAAACATTTAAAAGCAATGCAAAAGAAACAGGCAGAGGTCAAAATTAAATAAAGCACAAGGTGGCCAGGTAATGCAAACATTAGAAGGCAGCAGTGTTTTCATGTTTGTGTCGATATTTTTATTATTTGTAATATTTGTAACTTCTTGAATACATAAGAGCCATATATGCTTTGATATAGAATCTATATATGTTGCCCAGTTTTCAGAACCTCATTTTCAACTTAGTTTTGCATTTCTTAAAGCCCCAGCTCTCCAAACAAAGTAATTCTAAGTGCTTTGGCATTTCTTTAGTGAAAACTGAGACACTGTTTCTACCCTGCATGGGAGTGCACCCACATTTCAAGAAGGTGAGGGGGCGTGGGAGTGTTTCTAACTTAAACACGTTTGCTGATTCCAGAATAATTAACACACGGCAAACCTCTCTGAATCAGAGTCCCAACAGCTTTCACATATTTAAGCAGTCAAGGTAAACTGCAGCAGGGGCTCCATTCACTGCAGGATGACACCAGTGACTGTGGGAGAGGAAAATGTCCTGACACAAGTACCAACCATAAATATCATTGATTTTGAATTCTGAACAAGCATACTGCCAGTATACCAGAGAGGCATTTAGTATCAAAATATGAGCTTTGCTTTCGTTTTGTTTTTATTTTTAAATTTGTACGCAGTCCAAATAAACGGCAGTGAAACAGAATATAGCTGGCAGTTAAGGGTATGCCAACTACAAGCAACAAGCATTGAAAAGCCTCTCAATCTCCTATATAAATCCCTCTGAACTTTGGAAAATCAACATGAAATGCATTTTAAATCATTGGGAAGAGGTCTCAGCACTGCAGACCTCCAGTAAGCTTATTAAGCATTCTCTGTTCTGTTCATTGATTCTTTGATATCAATTCGTATCTTTTTTTGTTTTAAGTTGCAATTGAAATTATTCCTGAATGTGCGTTACTGTGCAGAAGAAACCTTCAGTACCATCTCATCACTTCCTGGTAACAAATTGAAAAGGTGGAAAATTCAATGTTCAAGCTCCTGAGTTGCACATTACTTGCTTAGAACAATACACCAGATCCTCCTCTTTGAACTAACAGAATCTTTATTCTTTTAAAATACCATATAAACCTTTTGATCTAACCTCCACAGGGCACTCAAACAGGAGAAGAGAAGATGCCCCTGACGGGTACAGAGGAAATAATGCAACAAGGAAATAAGCACAGCAGGAAGAAGAAAAACCTGGGGACTTTGGGACAACAGCAGACAAGGCAAAGGACAACAGTCATGTCACTGATACGGAAACTGGAAAGAAAGCTCTCAATGAATCAGGCTTTGGTGTATCCTGAGGTACCAAATAAGAAAGCAGCATTGTTCATAGGATTGAGGATTGCAGAGAGGAGAGACCAAACTGGAAGAAATCGTATTAGTTTAAAAAAAGAAACAAACAAAAACTAGTTACTACAGCAAAAGACAAATATTTTATTGCAGGAATGAAAACAAGCAACATGCACAAGAAGAACTAAGAAGGTTTATCTGCCAAGATAAAGGAAAAAAGGCTCAAGAGTCAAAATCAATACCTTCACCATAAGCATTAGGAGCAATGATGTTAAATAGTGATCTGGATGGAGCTAGAGGTAACTAGATATTCTGAACAAGGAGTTAAAGTCAGAGATGTGAAATTTCAGGGGGAACTTGGATGTCATCCGCATGAAAACACGGTTTGAAGCTTTAAATGCAAAAGAAGTGAGTCTAAGAGAAAATACAGGAAAAAAAGGAAGAGAATTTGAAAAAAAATATTGCAGAGAAGACCAAACTGAAACCAGTAACAGTGAAAGCAAAGGCAAATGTGGGAAAAACAACAGAAAAGTATTGATTGAACCCTTGAAGCTCAAGAATGAAAGGAAGTGAGAGGGAGAGGGGGAGAGAGAGAGAATATGGTTTGTGCAAATAGAAGCAGCAGACCAGGCAGATTGTGCTTTGAAGAGTCAGTTAGTTATCTTATTTGGAGAAAACTTAATTGTGGTGAACACGGAAAGATTTTAACCATTCACCACACAAAAATTTTCAAGAAAAGAAGAGAAAGATACTGGACGTGACATACTTATGTTTGAAAGGTGTAGGAAGGAAATGGTAAAAATATCTAGAAGCATTCATAAAGTTGAGAAATTTAATTTATTCTACCATACAGTGCTTAGTATGTTTGAGAGTGCACAAATGTTTATATTCATGAACTTTCTCTAGAAAACTCCCTGCTGTGACTTCAGCATAACTCTGTAAAGAACAAAGCTCCCTCCGAACCTTAATACTTTGACCATTCCACGGCAGATACAAGAAAAACTCAAAATACAATCTTGAAAAGGCTGTAGAGAGCTACATTTCTTCCATTTAGACAGTATTCTCCCATCTGATCTCAATTACCATCATCTCTAGGGTTTCCCCCTTCATTTCAGTTCTTAATCATAAGCTAAATCATCTTTCACAAAATCTATGTTATAAACTCATTACATCTCAAAATGACAGTTTCAGGTCTAATTGGTTGAATTTCAACTGCTCTGAACACCTAACAAATTACATTTCTTTCTGTTCTGCAGCCACATGGTATGGTATCCTCAAGAAGATGATCCTAACCAACACCAGCTGTGCCCAACTCCCATTAACATTACAAATCCAGAAAACTGAAGCAATCTAAAGAACTGACAATCTAAAGCTCCCTTTTAAGAGAATATCAAGGTCATAAAATTCAAATCCCATATTCTAAATCCACCCCTCATCAGCGTTTGCAGCTCACATGATCACAGCTGGAATTAAAATGGGGCCTTGTTTTTTAATCCAGCAATAACCACCATATGCTGCATTATCCCAGAAGCAACAAAGCAAGAGAATGGATGTGTCTCCAGCTCAGCAACACATCAGTCAAATCAAGCCAAACGTTTCTTTTCACAGATTTTTTTCTTCATTTAAATAAAAAAATACACAAATGAAAAATGCTACTAATAAGTAGCAAAGTCTGTTTCTTTAAAGTGTGCTAGATGGGAGCCCTACTTGCCCTTCAAAGTACCAAGTAAAACTCCTCCTATCCTTTCCAGGTGCACCAAAACAAAAAGATTTTTTTATTTTTTTCATGGGTTGATATTGACAGGACAAGGGAGAATGGTTTTAAACTAAGATAGAGGAGATTTAGGTTGGCTATTAGGAGGAAGTTTTGCTCTCAGAGGATGGTGACACTGGAACATTTGCCCAGAAGGTTGTGGATGCCCCATCCCTGGAGGCATTCAAGGCCAGGATGGATGTGGCTCTGGGCAGCCTGGTCTACTGGCTGGCAACCCTGCACATAGCAGGAGGGTTGAAACTGGATGATCTTTGCGGTCCTTTTCAATCCAGCAATTCTAGATTCTATGATTTTTTATTTTTTAATCGCTCTTATTCACAGCTTATTCTGTGAGAATCATTATTCTAGTTGGAGACCACAGGAAGAACTTGTCTGTCATGCAGAGCCACATACCATTGCAAAAATGATGTAATTATTACCATGGCAGGTGGATGAGAGAGATAGAAAGATGAGAGAGACAGAAAAATGAGAGAGATGGAAAGGGTGGGCGCATAGAAATTAGACTTAATATATTATTTGACCTCCAACAGAACATTCAGTGGCATTCAGGTTAGATTTTTTGCTTAGAACCTGAAAGAAGAAAATCTGCTGAATAGCTAGGATGTCTCAAAACCTCAAAACGAGTGGCAGCAGGCAGTGCAAGTGCTTGCAAGGACTGCCCCATCTGTTCCAACCACCAGTATACCTTATGGGAACCACAAATTCAACTGAGATGTGCACCACACTTGTATCCTACATGCCTTCAGAAAAACCCATCCTGGAAAACCACTTCGTAGTGCGCAGCAGTCACAAAAACCTCTAGTGGTACATTTCAGCTCTTCAGTAACCATCAGGATGAGGTGGGTGACTTCACATGAAACACATAGCCCTTTGGAAGAAATGGGTCCTTCGTTCCCCTTGAGAAATGTTTATTAGCCTTAAATCACAACATCTCTGCAATATTACTTCATAAAAGCATAAACTCTGAGTGATAAGTTTTGTAATCACCGTAAACCTCTGCCTAACACCACAATTTCTGTACACAGCACTGCTATGGAAATACTCTACATTTTTTATTTTGGAGGACAGGAAACTGGGGAAGTGAATCCATTCCTTATGATGATGATTTTGAGCAAATTATAAAATAGCCTGTCATTTTCAGTACTTCTAGACCAGGTAAATAATATTTAGTACTTCTCTTATATTTTCCCAATGAGAAAAAAAAAGTATATGATGAAGGTTAAATTTAACTTGTATGTCCATGTGAAGAGATATTACCATTGTCTCATAAAGAAGATACATAATTAAGGCTGTGAACTGCATGATCAGTTCTATCGTTAGCAGAAGGGATTTCTCAAATCTGTATCGATTTTTGCTTGTGAATCTGTATTAGCCTAATCCTCATATACAAGCACTATGAATCCACAAGAATTGATTTTTTTCCCTTTCGTTCACAAAAATCTCAGGGCTGAAATTTGTGAGAGAAGACTAATGACAGGCACAAGTATTTTCCAAGCACGTGCATGTAAAAGAACAGAAGCTGTAGGGGAGCTTTCTGCTGTAGACCCTGGTTTGAGTATATTGACACATCTTTCAGTTAAATCATATTTGTTTTATATTATTTTAAAGGAACTCAGAATATAATCTATTGTAAATATGTAGCAAACATTACACAAGGTATGTTACCAAAAAATAATAATAAACAGAAATTGAGGAAAAAACCAAAATATTAATGGGGCACATTAACACTGATGTAAATATTTGACAGACCAGTCCAATTCAGAAACTCTCTCCACACTCTCAGATTCCTTGTTGCTCCTAGCTGTTGGCCACATACCAGATTTAAGTGCAATATATCATTGAATCAAATGTGTTTCTGACAAAACAAACAGAGCTGATGGAAAAAAATAAAAATAAAAAAAATGTTATGATCATTAGTCTACTTTGTCCAGCTCTCAGACATAAAATCTAAGATTTCTTGCTGCAAAACTACCTGCAACCCCAGAGGCAGTTTTGGTAAGAAAGGCCACTGTTCAAAGCTCTGGGCTGAGGTCTGAGATACCCTCACTACACTCTGCATTTGCCAGAAGTCCTTAGCTTCTGCCCAGCCTTCCTGTGGCTCAAAGCCCATGGCATGACTCAGAGCACACTGAACTATAGGGATACCCTTTCCCACCACCTCCACTTGACCTGGGTTGTAAGCTCATGTTCCTGCAGCATGGTGGCTGCATCCCTCTCCTGCTCAGCGCACTTCTCCTGCTATGTGCCATCCCCACAGCATGACTCCCATGCCAGCACCTACACACCCCAGACAAATCAGCAAAATGACTTGCTCATAGAATATGTGGTCACAGCCCACTACTAAGAGAAACAAACCAAATTTGATCTCTTGGGCTTGAGGTTCATTAGAAATACAGGCAAGCTCAAAATGGCAGTGAGAACTGCCCTTTCACAGAAATGGTGCCACAAAGAATTAAAAAGCTGACTTTGTACCACAGCTGGAATTACAAAGGACTAGCTTAAAGATCAGCTTATTTTTAACTTGAAAAAATTACTTGGGATCCTAAATGATCAACTTATAATTTAAAAACCTACCTTGGTACATGTGCACTCCTTTTCTTTTTTCCTCATTTTTGTTTTGTTTTGCTTTGGTTTTGCTTTTAATAAACAGAAGCTGACCTGTAACTACGGAGAACCCAGCACATCTGTTAGAGACTGACAAAGAAGGGAAGTCAGATGCTGGGACAGCAATGCATTTTACAGTTCCTTTAGGAATCTAACTCCAAGAGCCAGCATGTGTTATTAAAAACAAACTGCTTGCGGTAAAAATCTATTTCTGGGGATTGTTTACTGAAATGAAATGTTTATTCACTAAGGCTGTATTTAAAGCTCTGCAGATAAGTGCAAACAGTTCCTGAAAAGATACAAGATGTAATCAAATGCAAAAGGGAAATGGTGACAATATTAGCTTTGCTCCAACTCGTTTACAGTAATTGCACATTTCATGTATGCAAATGAAAGGGAATTCCCAACTACAGACTGCTTGCACAGTGATAGAAGGCTTGCTGTGTTTGCCGCAGTATAATTTTCCAAATTTCCAACTTCTTCACAGAAGGTTCACAATTATTTTGGAGATTATTGCATAGCTGAAGCTGTACAAAGTGAGGCATGACATGGAAAAACAGGCATTCCAGCAAAATGATTCTTGGCATGGATCCACTCCATATCAGCTTAAAATACCCTACACTGTTCTGTTGGCAGGATCACATGTTTACAAGCACTGGATTAGAGGAGTAACCACACCTCCAGACTAATTTAAAACAATTTCTGTTAAATAGAAACAGTAGGCCCTGATTTCTTTCACTTGGAAGGGGAGGCAGGGAAGGAGGGAGGATGGAAAGTTGCGCAGGACACTTGGGTAGATGTTGCTATTATAGCTCTCAGCTCATTGGAATAACGCACGATTAAGGTCAAAGTATCCATTTAAAACTGAGTTGACCTCAACAAAATTAATTAATTCAAATAACAAAGCTTTATTTTTAAATGTTGAGAAAGCATTTAAAAATAGACTGCGTTGTTATGGAGAAGCATCTTAGAACACAAACCGCTTTCAAAATACTCACAGCAAATCCTGCACAGTCTGTCACAGGATTCTTTTCTCCCCTAACCAGGGACACTCCAGCAGCAACAAAGTACTTTCAGGATGGCTGCAAACCCTTTTCCAGAATGAATACATTTTTATGTAGCGTGTTAGTTTATAGCCCCACTGCAACTTTTCTTAGAAATTTGCTTTCAAATGCATTTATATAGTATAGCAGTAAGGAGGAACCATCTAAAAAAAAACAGTAACGAAGAATTCTTGGGTTTTATCGCCTCAGAATGAACAGAGTCCAAACAAATCTTCACCAGCATCCAGTTTTGTATCCTGTGTCAATTCTTACCGCTTGGCACATAGGTACAGATTTTCAGCTCTCTCACCAAGTACAGCCCACCCAACAGCAACATCATGAGCAGCACAGCCACCCCATTACAGCACTGCACCTGAGCTAATGTGGTCTGATCCTCTGCACAGCTAAGATGCTGAAAGAGTACTGCTGTTTAGTAGAATAGGACTACACTACTGGGGAGGGGTGGAGGGTGTTAAGCAGCTTGTGACACTGACACAGCGAGGAACACCAGAGACTGAAAAGCACAATTTGCCAAGGACACATTTCTAGTAGCTGAATGAGATAATTCGAATTACAGGAATACCGTATAAAGGCAGTCCCAGGCCTTCATGTCCGTACTCCTATTATAAGAACTTTTAAAATGTTTACCGACATATTCCCTTCTTTGAAATATTATAATAAAATATTCCCACTGTGTGGTTAGGATTTGGTTTGTTTTGTATTTAAATAACCCCTGTTGACCACTGCCCTAACTAATACCTTATGTATCAGAAGGAAAAATGCTGAGGATGTTTGTCAGCCATACTGTCAAGAAAGTGAAAAGCTGATATGTGAGAAAAGAAAGATTATCACATTAGACATAGAAGAAGAAAGATTAACCCATGAGAGCAGTAGAAGCAGAAAGATGAGCAAAAAGTGGGGGACTGGCTGTCTCCAGGGGACTGGTAATGGGTTAGACTGCCTTTCTCCTCTAGATCACTGGCTCACATCCAGCCCACATCAGTAGTGACTGAATGTCATTACCACCTGATGGATTTTTGGTGACCTCTGCAAAAATGAATTGATGGTTTCAGTTCAGCTGAATAAATGTTCACATCAAAACAGGTACACCACTGTCTCAGCAGGAGGGGAGCAAACAGACATGAAAATGTACCTCTCCCCACAAACCAGTTTAATACACGAGAAAGTTCACTTACTAGAAATGTCACAGAGATTTTTTTAATACTTTGATATCTAGAAGATTGTGCGTCCTTTTTGAAGCCTTAGTGTTCAGCATCCCTCGATGATCTCCATTCCTCTGTCCTGGATTCTAGCTGCCTGTAACCGAATCAGGGCAGCAGAACGAGACAAGTGGAATTTGGAATTGTGTTCTATACCACTGCTAAAGCTCTTCCTATACTAAAACAAAGACATTAGTTTTAAATGTGTCTCAAAGAGCTCTGTTTAGAAGCTTTGTCGTATTAACTTGGCTGAATTAAGTGTGCACTCCCTCTGGTCCAACTTTTAGGATATATTCATCGTCTCCTAACAGAGAACAGCTGAAATCCCCTGGTTGCCTCAAGTAGGGGCCTAGTCATTTCCTTCTTGCCAGGGAAGCAGATGTTGAAAGAAACTGCAAAGAGCACTTGCTCTGTCCTGAGCGTGCAACACCAAGAGCTCCAGATAAAGTTCAACATGCTGTCATTCTCTCCCTACAAAACAGAGAGTCAAGAGCAAATATTTCTGAGCTACTAGAAAGAAAAGCCACCATTACTCATCATCAGAGAGCAAAAGGCTTGACATTTCATTTTCTTGTAGCTTATTCAAATGTTAATAGGAATTCTTGCAGTCTCCATGATCCCATTTCTTTGCTTTACTTCTTCTTATCCAAGGTGAATAAACCCATGCATTTTCCTACCTCATGACTTCTTCAGAAACACAAATTTCTTCATAAAGACAATGAAAAAAGTTGTGTATACTGGCTGAAGGAACTTAAAATATGTTAGGAAATAATGCTCTGTTTTGATGTTCATCATTCAATTCTGCTCTCCTGAACAACAATTTGTATATTTTAATATGAATTGGAACATGAATACAAATAGAAATTTGAGTAACTTATTTGCTTTTTTACAACAGTTAGCAACTGGCCACATAGAACTAAAACACCTTATTCAAGAACTGGCAAAAGTAACTCAATACTTTTACATCTGCCTGCCTGTCATTCTCCATTGCAAACAGGATTTCACAATGATTTGTCTGCTCCAGAAAAATTGTACTTATGAATACCTCTGAGTTGTTTCAGTAAGCAGTCAGAACACATTACAACAAACAGACTTAAAAAATAAAATTTCCTGATATTTTCAAGTAAGATGGAGGGGAACGAGAGCCTGGAAACAGCCTGTCCACTGAATAAATTGATCAGATACAGCTGAGAGGTTTGACAACAGCTAGGGGAAAAAAAGGATCCTGTGTTTCTCTAAGAGAAATATTATGTGAGTAGATCTGTATCACAACAGACATACGTATGCTCACTGCAAAATCTCGATGAAAAATCCAGATTTCACTATTCCTTCAAAAGCTTCTTTCAATTCACTATCCCTTCAAAAGCTTCATTCTAAATTTTATAAACATTTTTCTTTTAAATCTGTAATTAGTTATTTGCTTTTTTTTCCCCCCTAAGTTTCAAGCATCAGAAACTTCCTAGACATTGAAGTCTGCTTCTTTAAATGAAAAGAGAAAGAAGTATATCCCTGTTTCAACATCTCTAGACAAATACTCTCATATGAGGGAACTGCCATCCTAAGAACTTTTCTTAATACCACAGAACCAAACAGAAGATACCAACACAGAAAAAATCTTAATCTGTCTGTACACTTCAGTGCTCTTTGTTTATATGGAGTAAAGAGAAAATCACTAGCACATGTCCTCACTGTGGCAAATTAAAGCTCAACTTTGTCACCCTTACTAAAACCAAAGAGCAATTATTCCTGCAAATAAGTACAATGGTACTATTCATTCAAGTAAATACTGTTCCATGCAAGCACTGCAGAATCAAGACCTGCAAGAAAAGCAGAACTTTTTAAATTGCATGTTTGGTCTCCATTTTCAAAGAGAAAATGAAAATCAGTCACTCAACCTGAGGGATACAGTGATTATTTGAAACCTGAATACATATACACAGATTCTTTTAACTGCATTTTTAAAGAACTTCCCACTAGCAAAAGAATATATTTGAGCCTTACATCTGATTTCCTTATTTGAAGCCTAAGCACCTGATAAATGTGTAAAGTGATATACCTCCAGACACAGCAAAACAAGCAATTACTCCTGGGGACTATAAGCAGCTAAGTAGCCTTTCGCAATTGTCTTGTCATACCTTATACTCTCCTCAGCTCCTTTGTTCTGCTAGCCACAAAGCTTTATTAAAGTAGAGTTCAGTCATTTGTTAGCTGCAATTCCAACCAACTGAGCCAAATGAACCATGTTCAGCCATCTGGAACCCCTTCCTCCAGAGCTCACTCCCTTTGGGCTGCAGAATCAGTCTATTACCCTGGCATGACATGATCCAGAAACTTGCTACTGCTACAGGACCTCAATTACAATTCCCAGAACGGGTATTGCTGTCAGGGATTCTGCAATGCAACAGACACTGCGTTTGTACCTCATAGTACTGCAAAGCTATTAAAGCCTCTGTACTTGGAATTCATGAACAACATTGCCAGGGCTAAGGACCAGAGAAGTCTGTTCTGCCTCAGCTGGACTTAAAGTCGACCAAGAGCACAGAGACGATCAGCAGCTCCACAGTCAGATGGAGGCAGGGCAGACAGGCAGTCCTACCCTCTGCCCTACAGCCACTTACTGCAGCAAAGCCACTTGGTACTTGGCTGGGGTGAGCAGAGGGAAGGCATAAAGGGCAAGTCTGTGCAAACCCTCCCAGTAGCACCTAGAGAAGGACAGATCAGTTAGCAAAGAAAGAAAATAAAAAAAGAAATGCTGGTAACCTGCGCTCTGCTTTTCTCCAAACAACACAAGGGACTTTAAGTGCTGGCAAGTCATTATCTCCTAACCACCCCTGACACTTGATTCAAAGGAAGATATGCAGCCCTCCTGCCTGTTCTACTTGTCAGCTAGCCAGCCGGGGCACTCAGAAGTTCACTCAGCAACAGGAGAAGGATGTTCCCACACTGACAACCCGACCTCCTGGAAAGAGGCCACTGGCTGCACTGCTCCTTCCTCTGCCTAAGAGTCATTTCTTCATCAATATGCAGGTCAGGCAACATAAGGAGCATAAGATGCCGTGACCAGGTAGCACTGATGAAATAACAGGACTTAACCTAAATATTGAATGCAATTCATTCTTTTTTTACAGTAGCAAATAGTGAAATCATAGCAAGCAAGAAAAATAAGGCATCAAGCTTGCAATATTTTCTGAAACACAGCTAAGAGAGTGGTCCTTTCAAACATGCCCAGAAAAATCCTGAAGTAGCTTATTTTTTCTTTTCCATATCAACATCCTTTAAACAGCCAAAGCTAATCACATATAAAACCATATTGAACTCAGAACTCCCTCAATCTTGCTGTCAAGCATCAGTAAGAATGTATATGAGCTCAGCAACTAGAATTTTAGTTTGAGTTAGGCACCAAGTTAATGGCCTGATTATAAAGCTCTTATTAATTATCTCAGGAGATATGTGAGGACATTTTCCTCTGATGTGCCAACGCAGACTGTATGTTAGCAAAGTGTGTGCTAATAATTCAACTGACAAAAATAAGGTGTTTTTTTTTCCTTCCACTGAAGCTAGTTTCATCATTGGTGCTCGAGGGGAGTGGTCACCCTTGTCACTTCAAAACTGTCACTGCACAGAAGCTCTGGCCTCACTTAAAACACTTAAAAATATTCCTTAATGTAAAACAAGCAACACTGTCAGCAGCAGGTTTTACACAGAATGCAAACACCAAAGCTCCAAGTTCCATACACTTTCCTATTCCCCAGGGCTGCCTCTTTACTCAGCAAAGCACAGCTGCTGCACCAAGGAAGCCCACCTCCCAGAAGCTTCTCTGCTCCACAGTGCAAGCCCTGACAATCATCTGATGAGTAGGGAGGGGTGGGGGCAACAAGTGAGCAGGTTTTATGCATCTCCACTAGCAAGATGACTGAACTGAGGAGTTTAAAGCTTGAAACACTTGATTTTTTTCACAATATTTGATATTTTTTCTTCTACAACCGTGTTTTATTTGCACCTCCGTGACGAACAGAGATTATATATAGAATTAAAATCCAAAAGAAGTTAAAAGCTCGGAATGTATGGGAAACTCACTGTTCTATTCAGCCCACTAAGGCATACTTACAATAAACAAAAACAAAAAACAGTCCACATCTCATGAATAAGGCTACTAAGATCCTAGAGGAGACAATGCTGAACATCTTTCTGAAGTCAAGTTATACAATATCTACTGCTTTCCCTGACACAAAACCAGTCATCTCACCACAAAAGCTACCTGAATGGTCAGGCACAATTTGCCTTTGGTGAATTCAGTGTTGGTTGCTCCCAGCTGATGGCTTGCTCTCCCTGATGCTGGAAGCAGCTTTGGGATGATTTGCTCCATAGCTTTCAGAGGTGCAAAGGTGAAGCCAACCAGTCTGAGTTCCCCAGATTCTCCTTCTTGTGCTTCCTGAAGGTGAGCATGGTGGTTATTTTTCAGGTCATCAGAATTACATTCCACTCAAATTATTTACAAAAAATGTTAAATGGAAATAACACAGCTGCATATTTTTCATAATTACCTTTCATAACATTACCCTACAGAATGCAATTCTGTCCTTCACTTAAAATTTCATGTGTTGCCTTAGGTATTTCTATGGGTAGGAGGGCTTTCCCATGTTGATAAAAAAAATTAAATGGATATTTTGAAAACAAAGTATTATTTCTTGAGCCATTCCACTCATTTATTCAATGTACATGCTACAGGTCCATATCAAGTGACTAGAGATTACAAAAAAACATCCAAGGGGAAAAAAAACACCTATCAAAAACTTCATTCACAACTACAATAATTTACTTAGTATAAAATACTTCTAATAAAGTATTTATGGAGAAATCTCATCTGTTTTTTTCCCTTACTAGGTAAATGATATGTCAACTCCAAATCCTTATTTTCTTTTGAAAGCAATAAGGAGGCATGAATTAAAAGCTATCCTGTGTTACACTCCTGCAGAATAATAGCATTGGAGTGGCTTTTTTTTTTTTCTGTAGGGAGTGGGATCCAACCATGATGAACATTTAAACAGATAACTGATATTTTCCCTATCTTTTAAGTCCTGCTTAACATCACGGTGTGCATGCTTTCTAAAGTAGATCATAAATCCAATTTTAATTGCTGTCAATTCTTAGCGTATTATGCTAAGTTGCAAGATACTTCATACTTACAACATGATCTCAATTAAATAAAATTCATTATAAAATAAAAAAACAAAGGTTGGAAACAATGTAAGTGTATTGAGCAGGCTCCAAACACCGATAACTATTTTTCAACTTTAAAATGAAACTTATTTTTGAGCCATTCTTGTGATTTATTCATTTTTTTGAAGGCCAAAGAAAATTTGAACCAAGGAACTCCTCAATATTATGTTTAATTTCTCATTGAGTATCTAGTGAAGAATGAATTCAAAACGATGGCAAGCAATGTCACTAACCCTGCATATTTATAAATGGTAAGAGCACTACACACATACTGATAGAGGATTTTCATTTTATTTTAGACTTAACTACCCATATGTATGTAAAATAAACGCTTGCTCAGCAGAGGTTTAGAAGGGAAAGCTTGTGCTTCTGCCCTATTCCAGGGGAGCCTGACTGACAATGTTTTCTGAGTATTAGCAAAGAAAGGTAAAGGATCTATGCAGATAACAGCTTGCCCTTTTTTGGGACCCTAGAGCAGCAGGAGTTTGTGCAACCAAAGCCTGTAGGACAGAGCAGTTGACAAAGTGAAGAGCTGGCTCCCCTCCAAAAGTCCTAAAACAGGTTGTAGTGCATACGGTAAAGGATCCGAGGAAAGGGTAAAAGACAAGGTAGTCTGCAGTTTAGCCAGATTATCACTTCATTATCCAAGTGTCACATAATAACGGATTTCAGAAGAGAAATGGCATGGTCACCTGGGAGTGGAGAATTTCATTACCACGTATGAAAGAATAGCTTCTTCAGATTCTTCTTCATCAGTGATAGAAGCCTTTGATAATCTTGAAAACTTGCAATACAAGGATTACAGCAATAAAAACTTTATCAGCATCACACTGAATCTTGGCACAAATTGCTCCTGCAGCTCCACAAACTACCCTTGTAGTGGGACTATCCTGCAGCCAAATATTCAACGGCAGCTCAATGGTACCTTGAGACAGCATAAAAGAAGAAAAGTTGTTGTAATCCAGAACTTCATGCTGGAAATGATGAAAAAGACTTAAAACTTTCACATACAGAAAAAGGAAATAACTGGTAAGAATCACACGGTGTGAAACTAAAGCAATAAGTCTATCAATGTTTAACTGCATTTCTTTCCAATAGAAAGAACGGGCATCACATTGGTGAATTTTTGGAGAGCACTAGTTTTGAGTAAAAACCTGTCTGCATGAAGCACTGCTTTGTTACATTCACAGGTTTTTGTACACGGTCTTTTTGCATGTTAATTATTCAAATTGCAGGTGTCCAATGCTTGCAATACTATAGTTCAGATGCATATTTAGATATTTTCTTTTTCAAATTTAGTCCTCTACCTCTGCCCTGCATTGGAAAAATAAGAGGGTTTATTGAACATGAATCTCACAGCGAGAAATCCCAGGGCCAACCACTAGTATCTGACTTGATACTGTGTAAGTCCCCAGAGACCATGTACTTGAGCTGCCCTTCTACAGTACTCCCTACCTCCACAAAGTGCTATGAAAATAAATGCATGAATGATTGATAGGTACTCACATTATGAGGTTAAAGGCCATACGAGGCAGAGAGAATTTTAACATATTCAAAGAGACAATTACAGCGTGTTTCTCACACCAGCTAGGGTAATACAGACATATCACACAGGGTCACGATTGCTATTAAAAAAAATAAAAAAATCAAATATAAAAAAGTGACAGCCAAAATATTAATGAGTTTTTAAAAATCTTGCTTGTATACACTGTAAGACTTCAAAAAAAAAAAAAAAATCATTTTGGGTTTACAATCCACTCAAGCAAACTCCCCTTCAGAATTAGGGAGATACAAGTCCCAGGTAAATAGAGGTGTGCC
Source organism: Tragopan temminckii (assembly GCA_028571105.1). NCBI lineage: Eukaryota > Metazoa > Chordata > Aves > Galliformes > Phasianidae > Tragopan > Tragopan temminckii. The sequence continues at coordinate 6,849,855 of JAOWBP010004015.1, forward strand.
ACTGAAGCAACTACTCTTGCTGCATTTGTATGTTAATGAATTCCTCTGGCTGCTCACTGGTGCCATGAGAAAGCAATTCTGCATGAGGCTAACAGAGATGAAGCCATGCAATATCACAGTTCTTTAATCATTCAAAAATTCATCCTGTACCTTTTTGATTTCTCCTCTGTACAACATCATTACTTGTGGGATAACGTCCTCTTGGCAAGCAACACGAGGTCTATAAACTAACTTAGCAGAGAGTGAATTGCTGTTGCTGTTTCTAGGTTAACATTGACAGGAACTAACAGAGTCTTCAAAAATATCATAAACTTTGTTTTAGAGCTGACACACAATTGCTGCACAGTGCATTACAGGAACATCCAGAGCTGTACGAGCAGATCCAGCACTGCTCAGATAGATGGGGTTTGTCATCCTCTACACCCTACCTCTGTCAGGAAGGGGGATGGGGATTAAAAGGGGAAGGGAGAAAGGGAGAAAATGAAAGGGCAAGAAAAGCACTACTACTAGAAATGCCTTAGACTACAGTATTTCTTGTACAGATCTGACCTGTGCTATGTACAGCAATGTAACCTTGAAAAAAATATCAGTAAATAACCTAGAGTACTTTATAAGTGAACAACACAACAGCACTGCTCTGCACTGTCATCTGGGACGCTCTGTTTCATTCATCATTATGGTCTCCCATCTCTCTCCCCAAGTCAATTGGGACTCGAAGCGCAGTGGGGAACAGCTCATTCATCCCCAGGGGAAAGCAGCATGCTTCACATTGCTAAGGAGCTTCCGGGGATTCTCAATGCCAAAGTGTATTATCATTTCTTTGGGAGTCTGAGAAAATAAGAGGGCACTTTTAAGCCCCTTTAACATTTGTTTCTACTAGAAAAACACAGCAGAAGAGCAATCCTGGCTGCTAACAGATCGCCCAGCACTAGCATATGCATTTTATTTGCAAGCTTAACTATGCAACAAACTCTGAAGCCCGATAGAATGGAATTACATCCACAATGAAGTGTACTTAATTTATCACAGATTACAAATGGAAAGTTGAAAAGCAGTTGGTGGGGCCTTTGAAGGGGATCACACGGAGGCCTCCTCCCCAGAAAAACACCACATAGGCCGAGGAATAGTGGATGGGAAAGTATTTGCTAGGAGCAAAAAAGAAAGAAATGTGCAGCCTTCAGGCCATAGCACTGACTTTATTCAACGGGGCAAAAAAAAAAGAAGAAATAAACATATATCCTCAAAAAAAGAAGAAAATCTCAGTACAACACAAGTAAGTTGTATTTCAGATGATTTCACTGTGATCATAAAAGTGATATGTAGCAGTAATAGTTGCTAAAAAGGTTGTTCTCCAAAGCTATGTGGCTTGGTCAAAATGCAGAACGTTTCTCTAGTACGTCCTACTCACAAAAATAATTACCAGAATAACTGAAGACAAACCATCATTGTAAAGTCTCTTCTTTTTTTCCTTGGAAGTTATTAATCAAAACCTCCAGCGAATGGCAGCGAGCCAGCGATGGATTCTGCAGAGCCTGCTCTGGCTCTGGTTAACGGGAGCAGCAGCACACAGATTTCACAGCACGACAGAGGTCGATGCCGCTGATTTAGTCTTCTGTTATCAACTGCCACTCCCTGATCTGGGTAAGGGAATATTTGGTTTTACACAATCAGACATTTGCTCAATCACCAAAGTTTTGTGTATATAGCCTGCATGTGACACTCAAATGTTAGCGTGACTCCTGTATCTTCATTAGGAAAGCAGAGCTATTTAATACCATTACTTGTGTTAACTAAGTACTACTACTGCAGTCAATAATGCAGTTTCCATTTTAACAAATTCTCCCCCTACCTCCCTCCTTTTTTGCAGATGTACAGAAGACACGGTATAAACCGACTGTGCGAGGACAGCGGAGACAGTGCTGCCACCTTTTGGTGCCAGACAAAAACCAATCTGGTCACATCAGAATTAGAGGCACTGAAAACCTGATCGTAAGTTGCAAGCACAACAGGAGCCACTTCTGACGCGATGCTTTTGAACCCCAATGCCTATGTACATAGCATTATTAACAAATTGTAAAAAGGGGGTGGGTTTCTTTACTCTGTTTCTAAAATTAATTTACATGGCTTAAAGATTTTGAGGAAAAGGCTGTAAAGACAGGAGCTTTAATTCCAAAGGCAAAGGATTTGTAGTAAAACAGGTTTAAATATGCAAAATTCAACTATTAACATTTTGTAAAAGCAAAAGAATGGAAATACCAGGAAAGGCAAGGAAATATCAAGAAAGGGGAAAGGCAAGCGGAAAAAGGGAAAAGGAAAGCAAAAAGGAAAAAGGAAAGGAAACCAAAGCAGTTGCTAAAATAAAGTTTTCATTGCACAGTAAAATTGCAAGAGCTTCCAAAGGAATATGATTATTAGCAAGTTACATATATTTTAATACATATATGCATATGCATGTAAGATTAGTGCTACAAGAAATACTACCACATTGATTCACAATTGTGGAAGACTAGGGGGACCTGTTCCTTTGGCTCAAGGAAACCCACAGCTCAGCTGAGCACTGCTGCTGACAAACCAAGCCACACTGGCCCCAGCCACACAGAATGAATACCTCCCTGTGCCAGGAAGTTTGTCCTGTTCCTGAGATACCCTCAGCTGCCAGCAGGCACTTGAAGTCTCCAGCAGATCACTCCTCCCTCCCACGCCACGATTACCAGGAGGGCCGGTGGGCTGAAGATGTTGTGCCCTCCTCACTTGCTAGGCTGTGGCTGGCTGACAGTGCTGAAGTGATCCTGAATTGCTCAAAACACTTCCCAGGCAAAGATGCTGCTACTAGGGACACGCACGCTTTCCAATCACAGAAATTAATAGTAATGGAGATTAACCTAATTCAGAGAGTAAAACAGTACTGCCTCCGCCAATGAACTCAGCAACAGATCATCTCAAACCATCTGCAGGGCCAAAGGATAATCCACTGACGTTGCTTTCACAGCATTACAAAGGGCAAAACTAAGGCTGTGGAACAAAGTCATAATATAGTCCAATGAATTTAATGTTTGATTCGACCCAATACAGACCAAGCAAATTTTCCTGAAAACTTCTCTACTTTTCTTCATTTCGGCCTTCTTTAAGTACCATCTAAGGATGGTCCTAACAATGTTCCTTTTATAGTCTGTTAAAATTATTTTCCTACATTTTAAAATCTTATCTTCCTCATTATAAAACTCTGCTAAAAGCCCATCACAAGTGTTTCTACACACACTGCACAAGACAGAATTTCCATACACTGCTCCCCGATTTTCTATGAATAGTTTTGTTTATGTGGCAGGGTAAAAAAAATTCTGCATTACCTACAGTGTTTAGAAAACATATTGATTTGCAGAAATTCCAGGGCAACACTTCGTAAAAATCTTGTGGCTTCATCCATGAAATACACTTAATTTCTACATCTTCAAAAATAAATATCTGTCATACAAACTGCTTCACTAACCTGAAAGTATTCCAAGAAAGAATAACAACACTTGCATTTGTATTAGAGCAACAAATGAGAACTTAGAAGAGCAGAAGAGACAAATGAGAATAACTAAATTGAATGGCATTTTATGAGAGTTGTGTCAATCAATTTAGTCCCTGCTGCAGCCATAATGCATCGGCTTCTCTTTTACTTTCCCTCTATTAGTTTTTGGATTTGTCACCTTTTTGTTCCCCGTTTAAAAAAAAATAGTCTTGAATTTTAAATTAAATGGCTCTGTATTTATTAGATACACAGACGAACACGCAAAGACCATCACATCATTTTAACATACTTTTCCCTCCATTCTCCATAGCTATTTTCCACACTGGACATTGGTGATTTGGGATTCTCTTGCGCATTTATTTTGCAGGAGGTTAGTTACCCGGTTTGCAGAAGAGAGAGAAAGCAAGCTGCACAACATTTGGCATTCACAATCGCATCAGCGTTACTCCCCTCATAAACTCTTCATTTGATTTGATTGATCACTGTAACCTAAAACATTAATGGATTCATTTTCAAATCATTTAAAGTTTACAACAACCACGGAACAGGCAATCTGGCCATTCTTATTTACACTATTCCTTTAGACCTTAAGCATTTCAAAGACAGAGAAGGAAATATGGGAAAATCTGCCTTCTTGTCTGCAGTATTTACATGCTTTACATAGTTTAAAAATATGTGGCTTATTAATGACTGATTTTTCAACCTCTCCAATAAGGTTTTTATTAACGTGACACTCCTTTACTTACAAGTGTCAAGCAATTTCACACCGTGCATGTATCCTTTATGATGTTTAATATAAAAGATAGTACAGTATTTATATCCCTCACAATAAGAGAATGGATTGTTTTAAGGTTATACAGCCCAGTTGTGATAAAGAAAGAAGGAACCTTACAAAATGATAAATATTTTCATTAAAAAACTTTAAAACTAAAAGTTCAAAGATATGTTCTCCTCTCTTATATCTTGTCAAAACATGACTTAGGACCCAAAACTAATCTACTTTCAATTTTATTCCATATTTCAGTGCTGTCATAGTACTCAGCAGAGAGTATTGGAATACGATCATTTTTTATTTTGTTGATGTTACCGACAGCTTTATTTCACAAAGCAATCTTATACTATGTCTACCACTGGCAGGTCACAAAGGTCAAATAGTCTATCCTTACAGGTAGAGAGCTTATTAAATGGCACGTCTATTAAAACCAATGGACAACATAAAGAAACATTTCAGCAAAATACTTTTAGCATAGTTCACTGCAGACACAGTCAAAAGGGTATTAAATAATTTCCAAAGATTTTATCTTTTTTACAAGCACCTCCAAAATTCTGCTTTGCACAAAGCATTTCAAACAGACACCAGGAGAGAGAGCTGCAGAAAGATGAACTTTGTCTGTGCAAACATTTACTTTGTCTTATGCATTTAAAATTGCACACTTAGCACATTTAGTGGTAAGCGGCTTAACAGAGATAACTTTCTGCTTTCTAGGACCGTGATAATTAAATGTTCAGTTTAAGATCATCATAGAAGTCATACAACGCATTCTCGGCGGTGTTCACACACATGCTTTACATACCAACGTGGATCACCATAAGGCAATTCTTCAGAAGCAATACATGTTAGTTAATTATTTTTAAATGAGATAATTAATCACAAAATAGCTTGGGGAAAAATCTGATTACGTATATCAGAACAAGGCGCTCAAATAAAATCTTCCTGTTGTATCTTGTAAAGTCCAAATAATTCTGTTTAACAAAGAGGGTGTAGGCTTTGTAAGACCCAAATATTTATAGCTATGTAATTGTGATTTTATCTCTCCTTCTGGCATCATTTCATTATTTCAGCATTTGCCAGTTACCTATCATATACTGGATCTTGCTGTTTCAGTATTTGTATTTGAATGACTGCAGTTACAAAAGGATAAAAAAAAATAAAGACATCTTTGGATTGGGAAACCTATACATTCAGTTATTTTTCTTCAGATTTAACCCTTACAGCCCAATCAAAGCAAGTATTCCTATTGCATTTCCCAACCAGACATACTGATTTCTGGATAGGTAAAATTCTAAATGCTGGTATGCAGAATACATGGAATCTCATACAGGCTTTTGTAGGCAATGCACTTGGCCCTCTGTTACCAGAAGATTCGCCTGGTCAGATAATTAATAAGATACAGAAACATAAAACATGAGTTGTTAAAGTTTACAATTACCTTCCCTCACAGCTCCATTCTAAACGCACTGTCCTTGCTTTAACACATAGTAAATCATCTACCTAAATGTATTTGCACCCAATCATTTTTTAAAGTCACAATCTTTGTAGTGTCAACTTGTCAAGGGTCAAAGGGAAGAACAGGCAAGATTCCCAAATCAATCTGCTTGTAGAAACTGTCTCATTTCATTTCAAATTACCTGCTGTGGCTGAAGCGGGCTATGGACAAACTGCCTTCCTCCATAAACCATGACAGCACAGGTCGAACTTATGTGATCATTCATAAGGGGCAAGTCATGCTGGGTCTGTCATTAACTACTTTTAAACTGCTGTGCAGGGTTAAGTGATCTTGCAGGGCAGCAGCAGATATAAATACTATTTGGACAGTTTAATGTCAGGCGACAACTCCTCTGGGATTAAAAGCATGTAACCCAATAGTAGTGTTATCGATATAAGGATTAAGGTACTTTGGACCGTTTCTTGCAGTCACAACTATTCTGGCATTTTGCATACTATTAAGATATCAGGTGCCTAATATAACACCTCTTAAAAGGCTCCCTAAAATATTAACAGCTATGCCCATCTTCTGTGTAGGCACTCTCCATTGCTTGAGCTTTGCCCTTGTGTGACTGCCCGCTCCAGGAGAGGACACTGCTAATCTAAGTACGTGAATACACTGCAGCCAGCACAGCCTGTCAGGCTGCGTGACTCACGGGCGAGGGGGACAGCTCTGAACCAGCACGCCTCGAAGTCATGGGAGGCAGTTCCACAGAAGCCCACATTTAACAAAGTATTTACGTAGATGCCTACTTCCAAACATAGGAGTGGACCTATCACTTGAACCTGTCATACAGAGATATAAAAATAAAAATTAAAAACACGACACAGTTTAATAGGGTATGCAGCACTGCGTGACAAGTTACTTTGTGCTTCAGTCACATCTCCTTTAGTCACCACTATACTGATACACTCAAATGAACAAGAAACGTACTCGTTAATACCAAAAAGTAGCCAAATGATCTTCCACCTTCTGCAGACAGCAAAAGCCAGAGATCAACATTTATACTGGTGAATTACGCTGACTCCAGTATCGAAAAAATCAGAATTTTTAAAGTAATATATATGAATATTTCTGATTCTTTCTTCACCATCATACTCTTGTTAAACAACTACGGACAGATTGCAGTACCCTTAACACATTCATCTTCAGCCATAAAGTGGCTGGGGATCATTACAAGAGCATGCAGGAACAGACCAGTACTCAGTCTGAAGCCAAATTCCTGCTCATCTTAAGACACACTCCTAACGCATATGATATACACACCAAACCATATATGAAACAGTGTGCAAACACAAGGGAGCTGATTTATCGGTATCTCATAAAGCACAGCAGCCAGTGACACTAAGAAAGAAAGTAGTAAACCTTAACCTAACAAAATCCCAAACTTCAGAGACACTGTAACTTCATGAAGGAAGGAAGGAGGAATCAAGAATGCAGACCCTTCAAAAATGAAGACAAAAATACAGTTTGTTCAGAATTCAATGCCACTTTCTGAGACAACACAGGATAATGCTGGGTTTTCCTAAATCCAGCACAGTGACATAGGGTTTAGAGAACGTGAGGTGCAATGGTTCTGTTACAGGGTGTCAAGCCTACTGGTATTACAGATTGCATTATTCCTGTTATTTAACTTTGCCTGCTGATCACTTCATGCTTTCATTAGCACCACACTTTTCACCAACCTTTCATAACGAAGAACACATACCCAAGCCCACCACACCCTTCCCTCAGCGTCGCTGGCTCTTGGGCCCCAACTCCTGCTCTCCAGCTCACAAAAACTTCATGATTCTCTGCTAACCAGCAGCAAAAAGAATATCATCAACACGGCAGCATAGGATTAAACATCAGATCACGCTTGCTTTACTCCTGTGTGTACAGCTCTCCATACATGGGTGGTATGTATTCAAAAGCTATTATCTGTGCATGTATGTGGAATGCTCAAATCTTCTCCTTGGTCCAGTTTGAGGCCAAAATGAATAAAACAGGGAGACTCCACTGATAAGGACAGAGAGATTTTATCCCACCTATCCTCTGCAGGAGGGCTTTAACCCACACCTACTCACATCTGAGGACTGGCCATAGCCAACAGCACTGTACCTACCAGGGGCTCCCAAACTTGTGAGAAACCTAACTACTAACTTCTCTCTTTCCCTCCTAGGAGGCAAGTACGTGCAAGTCTCAGTTCAGAAAATTCAGATCCAAAACCCACACACTGAAAGGTAGCTCTTCTCTGATCTCTCTCCATTTTTCCTTCACTTACAGGCTTGTGATTACACCACTTCTCACTCCCTGCCTATGTTGTTGTCCCCGCAGGTTCCCACCCTCTCCATCAGCCTCCAGCATTATTTGTAACAGACTTTCAGATAACTCACAGCAGACAGTTGTCTTTATGTCTGGCTTCTCTTCATCCTCATCACCCTTGCCCACAGGGAACTTTCACTTCCAGACCAGCTGGCAGGGCAGAGCTCCAGGCCCCCAGCAGCCCATACCACTGAGATCCTCCTAGGTAAGACAAGTTGGCAGTCTCCCAAAATTGGTAACTTTTTAAATTCAGACCAAATATCACTGCAGCAATGAGAAGATAAATCAGTGACACTACCTTCAGTACCATGTTTGCTCAAGAAAATAAGGATGTTAAAATGGGCAAAACAACCTACTTTCCACTAAGTGTATCCTTGGGAAAAAAAAATAAAAAGTTACTTGCTGAAAACTTTCATGCAGCTAAATAAAAACACTGCTAATGACCTACTCTTGAATACAGCTCTGAGCATATGTTTAATGTAAAGAAATCGATGCCAATACTTGTAAGCATAAAGAGTGTGTTTTAAATCGACAGCATGTGTTCAAGCTGTGTTTCAGGTCACTTCTGTTTTCTACTCTGGAATCTTTGGACAATCCCCACATAGGCCTGTATTTTATCTCCTCTACACCATTCTTTTGGCAGTATGAGTGGAGCTGTGCTGGCTTCACATAGTTCTAGCAAATAATTTTATTATTCAGAGAATCTACTGCTTCGGAGCTGCAAGGAATTTGCTGTCCTCCACTTGCAGTCTTATTTTCTAGAACAGCAGTAGAAATAAAATACCCAGTATAAAACTGTTAAGTTCTACAACTAGAAAAGGGGAAATGGCTTCAGTGAAATCTTTTGAGTTTGTAAATAACACGAACTGAGTGTCAAAAAGTCTGTGTCCTGTACATCACTGCATTAAAAAAAGTCTTCATTTATTCCACTTTTCGTTCTTCAGATAGCATCACAGAAGAAAATTCCTTTACTTTTCAGTTCCACAGTGGTTGGCTGTTGTACTTAATTCTGCAGTATAAGCTTATCAATATCAAAACAGTAAATAAGCAGATCCTCAAATTGCTTCCTAAGAATTTTCTGTATACTTCGTCAAACAAGGGAAACTGAATCAGTACATGCCAGAGAAACAGGTAGGTCACTCAGCCACTGCATCTTCCATGTGTCCAAAATTAAACGTTTAGTAACGACACTTCACAGTAAATATATTATTTGATTTGCACCTTTTAAAGGCATTCTCTCAGAACTTGCTACTTTTACCCCATTACGATATCTGTAGCAATCAATGAGAGCTTCTATTCAACAGATTTCTAGAATTTTGATGGATGGGAATGTTACTGGATATTCAACATTTTTCAGGATGCACTTTTTGTAAATGAGAACACATTTAGTTTAAATTATTACTTCTGAGATTGCACTGCAGTATTAAAAAAATTATGAACAAGTTTCTTATGACAAAACTGCTTTCAAACCATGACACGTGGCTTACGTGTATTACACAGACATCCATGTCATCACTGCAAAACATTTAGAAGGCTAAAAGAATAGGTAGGTGGTCAAAATCTCCCAGTCAAAAAGGTCAGGGTAATAAAAACCAAAAATGAAAGACAAAGTAGAGAAAGTTTGGTTATTTACAGGTCATATTTCTCAGAGAAAGAAAAGTAAGCTTCAGGCCATTCGTGAACCACACCTATAACTACTTGAAACAAGCTCAAAAGACATCATTAAAGATGAGGAAACCAAACAGAAAGACAAATGCTGGATTACCTCTGACCTATCTGCAGCAGCTCATTTATTGGAAGAGTGGTGAACAGCTTCTTCACGTTCCTTTCTACAGCTTCCTAACCTCAGTAGCTGGGAGGCCAGGGACAAATTGGGCTGACTGGGAGTCTTCTCCAAGGAGGAAAACTGCACTTAAATACACTCAGCTAACAGAGCTTCTCTTTTCCTTATGGTTTGTCTTTTTCTGTTGCTCTATATGAACAATTTGCTCATTCCTTCAGCTGCTGGGTGTTGTTTCCAGACTTATGATATTGCAGCATGGTTCCTTCTCCCTGTCTGGAACATGCAACATGTAGACACAGTCATCTTCTCCCCCGACACCTGAATTGAGCATACTCTTTACAAGTAATTACTGATGAAATTTCCTGAACACTATCTTTAACATTATTTTACATTAAAAAGTAAGAAAACAGTTCGAAGAATAACAAGCTAACTATTTATAATATATATACGTACACACACACAAAGTGAATTATTTAAATGCCAAAACATCCAAGCCACCACAAACAAAGTTCAAAAGCATTACCTGAAAGCCACCATTTTCTGCTGTCAAATCTTCCCTTTGAATCATAAGCCATGGAGTGAAAGAATAACACCCAGTGTCACGGCGGTACAGAAAACGAACTACCTTGCTGCCACTGGGATAACACCTTACAGCACTGCCTAGTTGGAAGAACTCGCTGAGTCAATCAGATCAAAACAGAACCACCAAAAAAATCTCTCTAAAAATCTAAAAATACTGATAACAGTATGCTCTGAATCGGTGTCAAACTTGCGCAGCTGCAAGGTGTGCTTAAGACAACCTACCAAAACAATGGGCTGCAATTGCACTGAATAATAATCTATGACAGGAATTTTCACAACCCCTTAGTGGATGCCATCAGCCTGTAGCTCCTGAGGGCTCATTCTTTGTCACATCTTTTCTTTAACCAGGAACGATTACAGGATACAAGTTTCAAACCTATCCACATGCAGATGCCAGCAAACGATGTACCTTGTTATGTGATTGGGAACAAGAACAGTTATTTCAATAACACAGTATTCAAATACAATATTTTAATTAAAAACAGATGGCATGAGCATGATTGAAGAATCAAGTTGCTTGGCAGCAGTGTGCAATAGGAGGAAATGCCTGACGCTGATTTTAGTAATAGAAAATATTCCCTTAAAAGAATACTGAAAGGCAACTTCAGAGAAACTCCCAGGTCACTCTGGTATTCACTGGACAATACCTTACATATATTGAATAACAACAATGACTACTTAAAGCACAACTATTTTCCCATGTGAAGGCAGAGAAAACATTTGTTGACCATTCTGTAAAACTGCCTTATGTTCAAAAGGCTGACGATGATTACTTTGAAGGAACAAGCCAATCTATGCTCTTTTAAGAATCTTTGGAAAGATGGAATGAAAAACCTCATCCAGAGGTTGTAGCCAAAAACACGTAGAGGAGGAGGAGCTGCTTCCCAGCCCCCAGCAACTTAGCCCTGCTACAAGTACTGCTGCTCAGCAGGTAAAACTAAAGTAACTAAAAAACAATTCCATTCAGCACCTGTGTGGAGTAGATTCACTTACAACATAGCAGAGATCAGTCAGTCCAAGGCAACTGATCCCAAGAACAGCAGGTTATGGAAATCAAGCTATATGCTGCAGTGAAAATTTGCAACGTTAATGCAATTACAGACAAGAAGTTATCCAGTATATGTTTCATTGATCAGTTTAACATGAGAGACGCTGATCTTTTCATCCTTGTGTGTTCGGAGCCATCCAGAAGTCATCTAATTTGGGTTTTTTATACAAAAAAAATTGCATTTCCGCTAATCTAAGAGCATTTTCCATAACACATCAAACAAATACTTTAGTCATTCAATTATGTCTCAATCGCTCCAGATAGAAGATTTCTCTTCGCTAAGAATCTTTTCTTCCCCAAGCTGATTTGTGCTTTGAGCCCATACAATTGCACAGGCTTTGCTTTAAAGTGAGAGCTCCTGCTCCACAGCACCTCTTTCATGTGTCACAAAGGCACCTCTCACAGCAAAAAAAGTTAACGACGTTAAGTCTCTATGATGCAATGAGAGGGAAACTCCAGTGTCTTGCAAGCTAACATTCCCTAAGAAATGGGTATCATTTTAAGAAAAAGAATATATATATACACACACGCATATGTACGCACAGGAGCCTTATGGCTCACCTGCTAAAATTTAAATACAGAGTTTTAGACAACTGAAGCCAGCAAAGATGATCACCCTGGATGTAAGCTCACAACAGAGGAAAAGGTGACAGTGACCTTTGGTGTGTTTTAAGAGTCACAGCAATAGTGGCACCAGCAGACAGCAAACAGAACCATTAGCAGACACTCAGGGTAAGAGCAAAGGTAGGTGGAGCGAAGCAGAAAGAATGCAAGAAGCTAAGTGGAGGAAAACTGACAAAAATCAAATTTTACTTTTGAAAAGCAGTTACTCAAAATATATTAAATCTGGGGGGAAAAACAATCAGGCAAATATAACAAATTTTCATAGATTTCTCTAGATGTTCAATTCATTGTTCTTTTAAGTACCACAAGGTTCACTAAATTTTTAGGTTTTAATTTCAGCCTCACAAACCTCAATCTCTGCAAAGAGATCAAAACTCTGAGAGTCCAAGCTAAAAAAGTTTCCAAAGAAAAATATTTGGATTGCACTCAGTACTTGAAGAACTGAGTACCTCCTCTCTGCTCCAATTTCAGAGTATGTTGTTTCAGTGTTATACTGAACTTAATCCACACAAATTTAAGATGTAAGAACTTGTTTCAAAGACTTTCTCTACCTTCTCAGGACAGTGCTGAAAGGAAATATTAACTTAAAAATAAAAAATCTTTGCAATGACTGAAAGGTTTATAATTGGGTTATGCAAATTAACACTACATTACTAAGTACTCTCTGTATATTCAGAACATTTTGTGAAACGTTAGTTAGTCCTTTATTACATTATTCTCACACTGACAATAATTAAAAAAAAACCAATTTTGTGCAAACGAGCCACTGTTAGCAACCTCAAGAATTGCAAACTCTTCCTCTGAGAAGTTTACCTGTTCAGTGCATATTGACCGCATCTGGAGTTCTGTGCCCAACAACTACTTGGTAATTTTGCTGTGTTTCATACCAATGCAGATGCTTTGTAAATGTTCTCATTCAAGGATTGAACATAAATAATAAAAATATGAAGAAGCTAAGCAAGTGTCATTGAGGATGTTTGCAAAGGAAATAAAGTAACTGTGTTTTCTCACCCAGGGAAATCTTATTTTTTGTGTCAGACTCTGAAAATGGGAGGGAGGCAAGGCCTTGAGCGACTTCTTTGCAGTTATTTTGCATCCTTAAAGATAGTACACAAAACATTCACCATACCTGCTTTTATATTTCAGCTCTCTTTAGAATTCTAGATACTGTACTTACATTTTTACAGTTCCTGGTGCTCTGCCACATAGCTATTTGCCACATCTATATGTTTGACTCCCTCGGGCATTCCTGCAAAATCAGTAGGGAATTTCTTAGTCAAGCAAAGCCTTTTAATGTAGCTAAATTTTACACATGTAGCTTTGAAGATCTGCCCGATAATGCACTGACATTAAAAAAAGGAAGCATGGTAGTAGTTGACTGACAGGGAGCTTGAAATGGGATATTATATAACAAATATATATATACACACACACATATATACACGCACACATACGAAATCATACTTTGTCAATTGGAGAGTAATAGCAGTTTTTTTCCTTGGTAGTCGCAGCCAGAAAATGCCACTGGGCTGTCATTACCCATCCTTACTATTGCTGACATTTTTCACATTATTAAATCATGACTTCACATTTCTTATGCATGCTACTAACATGCCTATTGTAAGATTCTATCATCATTTGAAGCACATTAGGTTATTTCCTAGGAAAACTCATTTTCCACCCATTCTCTAAGCCATCTGCTTTTAAGCACACAGGATTAAATGAGCCTGCTTTACTTTTAACGCTTCCTCAATATTGCCAATAGGTGTTCTTAGAATACTCTGTGAATCAAGGGCCTCATTTCAGATGCCTTTGTGTCTGATGTTTTTTCCATTTCCTTTAAAAAGTAGCATGACGCACTTTTAGAAGTATTCATTGCAGATGCTATTTGAATTAAAAACAACGACATTATTTTGAAGCTAAATGCCATCTTATCCTTCACGATGCTATTCCTTGGGATGTGGAAACAGCAGAGACAAAGGAGTTGTTCCAAAGTTGGCCTCTCTCTACTAAAGATGCAGAAATGCTCTCGCAAAAGCAGTAAAGCAGAGAGCAGTGTGAAGCAGAGACCTCTCCTCACATTCTCTGACTCCAGCAAATAGAGCTGGGCAGCAATACTGGGAGACATCACTGGATACAAATTGGGTGACAACAGAGGAAACCATGGAACCGACAAAAGCACAAAAGGAGAAAAAAAAAAAAAGCCTCATGCTAATAGATTTCATAGCTGAAAACAAGAGCAAAGCACCTGGGCAAGGTAACAATGAGCTGAGGAGCTCTTCCTTTCAGCTGGTCCCTTGTGCAGCCTGTGCGTGGTTCTGACCCCACTGCCTCCAGCCCTGCTTCTATGCTTCTACAGACAAGAAAAGCTAACAAGAATACATGACTGCTAATATCTTGAATAAGGCACATTCCGTTTGATCAATGCTTTTATCAATGGACAATCCCAAAAGGTTCAGAAAATGCAAAATTTCAACCAGGCAACTATTTTACTTACGAACTCTTTCTTACACCAGCTACCAACCTCACTTTACTCAGAATAGTTAAGACCTTGGGTCAAGGAGACAGTGGCATTAGCACTCAACAGAAAATGTGCTTCTCCACACTAAAACAGCCACTTAAGCAAGAATGTGGAAATGATTTATCTTGCAACATTTGAAGTTGGATCTTCACCTCAGTTGTGTCATGACTGCACAATCAGTCAGAGGAAAACTGTTATGCTTTCATTCAAAGAAAAGGATATTCAGCTCTTCACTATGAGTATCTAACAAATAATGTTACCTTTTAGAAAATAAGAAAATCATAAATATTAGCTAGTGGAAGCATTCACATTTATAACATCAGAGTTAGAGACCTTCAGTGTTCCAGTGCCCAAATATAAATCTGTTTAATAATGGAAAGGCAATATGATTTAACTGAAAACCATTTCATTTAAATAAAGTTCTGTTTGTAATTCTAAATAATCCAGCATTACCTTAATGTAAGATGATCAGAAAAAAACAAACTGAAAACTTAAATTGAAGCTTATAATATAGTCTTGTGAAGGAAATCAGACTTTTAAAGCAAGGAAACTGCCAGATGAGCTTGATTTGAGACTCAGTCATACAGTTTATACATTCAGCATTCTTTAATGGTTGTACAGACCACAGCATTTTAAAATAACGCACACAATACTGACTGTTCTTATGTATGTAACTAACACAGTTGAGATCAGAGCCAATAAAACAATCAAATGGAATTCTGAAGACTTACGTCCAATAAAACAATAAAATTATGTACCTATAAGAATTCGTATCATTTTTAACCACTATTTGTACTTTCCAATGGCAAAACTATGCTTAGAAATCCCCGTTCTTAAGAAATCAGTAAAGTTGCTGATGTGAAAAGCAGTTGCCATATGGGCACAAGTTCTACTGGAACTGAGAAACCTGCCAACTTGTAGGGCATCTGACTCCATCTGTTTGTCCCCTACTTGTTCCAATAGCATGTCTACATAAAATTCAACCATCGTACTCGTGAAGAATCAGAAAGTTCAAGTTTCTCATATTTATAGACATTCTCTCTGCAATAATACCAGAATTTGAAGAAATAAATAAGGAATTAGGGAATTTTAGGCATAAAGTCCATAAATTTTCATAGAAACATGGAATCACCAAGGTTGGAAAAGACTTCTAAGATCATCCAGACCAACCATCCGCCTATCACCAATATTTCCCACTAAACCACATCCCTCAGTACAACATCTAAATGTCTCTTGAACATCTCCAGTGTCAGTGACTCCACCGCCTCCCTGAGCAGCTTTTTCCAGTGCCTGACCACTCTCTCAGATAAGAAGTATTTTCTAACATCCAACCTGAATCTCTCCTGGTGCAACGTGAGGCCAGGAAATAGGCAAGCTGGTAACAACAGATAAGGAGAATGCTGAGGTACTTAACTTTTTTTCTTGGTTTTCTCTGATAACTGCTTGCCAAACAGCCCTCAAGTGTATGGTTTTGCAGAGGAGGGACTGAGGAAGCAACATCCCCCCTCTTACTTTGCAAGTAAGCAAAGATAATTTTTGTGACCACCTGGGGATCCTGAACATCTTCAAGTCTATGGGTCCTGATGAGATGCATCCCAGAGTCCTGAGGGAATTAGCTGATGTAGTTGCCAAGCCACTCTCAATAACCGAAAAGTCATCATCAAACAGGTGAAGTCCCTGGTGACTGGAAAAAAGACAACATCACACTCGTTTTTAAGAAGGATAAAAAGGGTCATCCTTGGAACTACTGTCCTACCAGTCTCACCTCTGTGCCAGGAAAGATCATGGAACAGATCCTCTAGGAAGCTGTGCTAAGGCACGTGGAAGAAAGGGAAGTGATATGGGAGAATCAGCATGGCTCCACCAGGGGCAAATCCTGTCTGATCAACCTAGTGGCCTTTTATGATGGAGCCAATGCATCAATGGACAAGGGAAGAGCCACTGACGTCATCTATCTAGACTTCAGTAGGGCCTTTGACACAGTACCCCACAACATCCTTCTCTCCAAATTGGAAAGATATGGATTTGATGGGTGGACTGTTCAATGGATGAAGAACTGGCTGCAGGACTGAGTCCAGAGAGTAGTGATCAAAGGTTCCATGTCTGGATGGAGATCAGTGACAAGTGTTGTCCCACAGGGGCCAGATCTGGGACCGATACCCTTTAATATCTCCATCATTGACAGACTGAGGGGTCTAGCACACCCCTCAGCAAGTTTGCTGATGCCACCAAGCTGTGGGGGTGTGGTCAACACACAAGAGGGATGGGATGCCATTCAGAAGGATCTAGACAGGCCTGAGCAGTGGGCCCAAGTGAACTTCATGAGGTTCAACAAATCCAAATGCAAGATATCTTGCATTCAGGTCGAGGCAATCCTCACTTACAATATGAGCTGGAGGATGAAAGGATTGAGTGCAACCCTACTGAAAAAGACCTGGGGGTACTGGTGGACGGAAAGTTGGAAATGAGCCAGCAATGTGCCCTCATAGCCCAGAAAGCCAACTGCATCCTGGGCTGCATCAAAAGATGCATGACCAGCAGGTTGAAGGAGGTGATCCTGCCCCTCTACTCCATGTTAGTGAGGCCTCACCTGCAGTACTGCATCCAGTTGTAGACTCCTCAGTACAGGAGAGACATGAACCTGTTGGAGCACGTCCAGACAAGGGCCGCAAAAATGATGCAAGGGTTGGAACACCTCTCCTACAAGGACAGGCTGAGGGAGCTGGGGCTGTTCAGTCTGGAAAACAGAAGGCTCTGATAGCAGCCTTTCAGTAACTAAAGGGGAGCTACAGGAAAGAGGAGGACAACTCCTCAGCAGGGTCTGTACTGAAAGAACAAGGAGAAATGGCTTCAAACTCAAAGACAGTAGATTTCACTTGGATATAAGGAAAAATATCACATATCACAGTGAGGGTGGTGAGGCACTGGAACCTAGAAATGTGGTTGATGCCCCATCTCTAGAGACTTTCAAGGTAAGGCTGGATCAAGCTCTGGGCAACTTGCACATGTCCCTGTTCATTGCAGGGGAGTTGGAATAGATGACCTTTAAAGGTCCCTCTCAGCTCTAAGGATTCTGTGATTCTAATCAGTTAGAAAGAATAGGCATTCTCACTGGCACTAAAAAAAATCCTTTCCTACCAAACTTAGCTACCATAGTCTTTCATTCTGTGCCACACCATCATACAGCCCTTAAGATACTGAAAAGTATATACAGTGTGACTGCACAATACACCACTTTAGCTTATGATAGAATTTTAAATCAATCTTAACTGTAGCGTCTTTCTTAGACAAAAACTACAATATAAGAAGGTTATTTCAATTTAGCTTGAATTAAGTCTTCAACTGAAGCTAAATATCATTTGGTTTAAGAGAAAAAAACAGTTAATGCAATTTTCATCTTTATCCAGTGAGGAAAGACTATGCATGGTCACATGCATTATCTAGACAGGTACTGGCACCATTTTGAAATCTGCTTGTCAATATTCCCTTCAGTCACAGGGTGGCTCATCCATGCAGTACTATCAGTCTAACACACAAACCTAAGCTAATTTCTGGCTGCGGGTACTACCAGACGGGGAAGATCTCTTTTCTATGTAATTTCCATGCAGCTTTGATTAGTATTTTAAAAGGCTGCTGTGACTTAATTTGATATTTACATTACATACAGATGATTAGAAAACTCTCGTGTTTAGTAGAATGAAATATCCTGCTAAAATTCTCCAATATCAATGAAAAAAAAAAAGGTTTTTGAGGGGCAACAGGAGGAGCAAGTTGCATCTTTTTGGGACTTTCATGTAATGTAACCTGCCCTGCTAATAATGCAGCTCATTCAATTAAACAGCATTCAAAAGGAGTAGATGTCTGATGGATTACTGAATTATAACTGGATAATTTACAGCAATAGCTCATCTATAGGAATACAGAACTTGCCGCATCAGATAAACAAGCTACTGCATGTGGACACACAATTTGCCTGAGGCAGTGCAATTCCTGATGCTTCAATGGGAGTTGTAAGAAGTCACTGCATTTTGTATTACTTAACTGATAAAATTTACTAAAAATACAAGCATATAGACCGTCTGTATCTCTCCAAAAGTTACCCCTAAGTCTTTCAACATCTTGCTGTCAGTAGCTCCTGACTGCACAGCTGATCACTCGGTCTGATATTTTCATAAGCTGTATCTGACAGTCCGATTCCTTCTGTTCACGCAAGCAGATGCGTATAAATATATATATAGTCTTACTGAGAAAGCATTAATCATTTCTAAGAAGAATGTTAATTAAAAAATACTTGATCTTGACTAGACAAAATTTTTCTTTTCTTTGAAAAACACTGGTGCTTCCTAAGATAATTATGTTTCATTAGAGAAGTATTGCTGGTACAGAAAAGAAGCAGTGTTACACTGTTTCTTATTTTCAAGAAAATCTATCTACAACCATTCACATTACACAGATTTCTAAAAATATATATTTCAGCCTATTCCTCTGGTATACTAGAATGTATGTCTCCTGCTTTGCCAAAACCAAGCCACCCACATAAAGGCAACTTACAACAGCACCATCCCATGACAGCAGTAAGTGCCAAAATTAGTGCCACAGTCTCAGTCACAGGGAGGATGACAGACTGGCTTTGTCAGATCCGTTCTTCCCAACCCAATCCCAGATAACTCAGGCATCCTGTCACACCCACTCATGAAGCTATCTGCTGGACAGACAAGTGGAAAATACAAGACAGCCTATGGCTTTAAAATAATCCACCATCTAAATTCAATAACGGCAATATTATCCCTGGCCTAGCTCAAGCAATGGAAGTGGGAACAAGCTGCTGAGGGACTCCTCAGTGACAGCATCAATTAAGGGAGCTTTTATCAAACCGATGCAGGAGCAGGGGACGGCACTCTGGTGCTCTTCCTGATCCTCAAAATACATTCAGGATGGATGTTCCATGCTCCAACTCTACACAGAAGGAAAAGTCCCTGAACAGACAAAAGGAAATAACACATAGGACAAGGAGGAAAAACGTAACACATGATTGGATGTGGAAACTGATTAGGCAAGGAACTCAGGAACAGAAATAACAGGATTAGGACAGGAGGAGAAGGGAAGATATTACACATTTGGGATTATAAAAGTGGGAGCTAAAAAACAAGAGAAGGCAAAGACTGGTAGAGCAGGGAGATACGAAACTGCTGCATTTGTTGAGATATTAAGAACTGCACTACGAGAAGCGAGACAGGAACAAGGTAGAAAGGCCAACAATCAAGTTCAAGATAACAAGTAAGAGATTGTCTGCTAGAGCTACTGTGTCCTGGCACACAATAAAAAACAAAATAACTAAGTATACCGTTATTGAGATGTCAGCATCTACCTATGAAAGCAGCTCACACACATTCTCTCCACTGGTATACAACCAGCTACTTAGCAGCAGTTAGATATTTCACTAGCTCAAATGACAAAAGCTGCTGTCGAACTAGAATATCAATAGAAATTCAACCATGTGGAATTTTGCCTGTCTTTTCAGCTTTCTATCTTAAAAAAAAATAATAATAAAAAAAAGAAAAAGAAACAATAAAAAAGACACAAATACTGAGACTACAAATTGAGGTCATCGTTTCTTTTAAATAGCTGTTGAATACTCTTGTTAATTATCTGACAAATCCCCTAAATTCAGTGCCTACAGTCTGACACACCTAATAAAAGGGATAGCTCTACTTTACATGTTATTAGAACAAAACGTCTGGTAAAAATGAATTATCACAGTGTTCAGCTATAATTCAGCTGAGCTTCTCAAACAGGACAGTATGTTCTAACGGCAGGACTCAAGTAGGCACTAGTCCAGTATCTACTCTTTAAAAAAAAATAACATCAGTTCACTGCAACACCTCTGAGAAAGAGGGATTTTCACAGAAATTTCCACAGCATTTAAATTATACTTACCTGACAAACTGAATACACAAATAATATGCAATGAAAAGAGTTTAAATGCATAAAAACATATCTGTAAGCATAAACCAAAGACTTGCTGTTTATAGGAGCTAGAAAAGCTGAAGATGAGAACATTGAGTTAGTCCAAACAACACCCGCTGATAAAATCCAAGGACTGTGATGAAATCAAGCCTAAAAAACAAAAGAAGAATGGGGGACAGAAACGAAAGACCTACAGCTAGCATGCCAGAAAAACGCTAACCTCAGGGGCCATTACTTAAAACTAGTCCTTCAGTAGGTGTCGGAAATGTATGAAACTTCCCATTATAATTGATACCTATTACCACATGAAATCCCAGGGTTCACAACAACCTCATTTAGCAATGCTGCCCTGATCCCAAGAAACAGCTAGACCAGACCAACCTCTGCAACAGCAGACCCACATTACATCACCTTAATACCCAGCTTTGATTAAGATTTGAAATACAAAGATTTGGAATACAAAACTTAATTTCCTGCTGTTACCTATTCCCTTTATGCATTTTTAATCCCCATCCTTTTTACTCTTTCGTGCTTTAAAAAAAAAAAGAAGTCTAGCTCAATGAGTCAAGAAAATCTTTTGCAACCACTGAGCCCGTGACCAAAACGACAGCTAACAGTAATGCCTGAAACAGCCTAACACTGTTACAGCTTATCAATAGACTGATAAGATAACACTCTATGCCTGCCTTTCTATAGAAGAAAGATTTCACATTGAAGTCCGAACCAAAAACAGAAACCGCATTTTCTCTGCTTTGCTTTTTCCTTTTCTTCTGCAAGAGCTCTGAACAAGAGCAGCTTCAAGCCAGGCCATTTTAAGAACATTTGGGGGAAGAGGAAAAAAGCAAGTTCCAGACCCAAGTCATATAAAAAGATTGTCAGATATATATTTCCTTACTGTAACCTTCTACAGTTAAGAAGAAAGGAAAAAAAGGTAGTAAAAAAACAAAACAAACATAAAAAAAATCCAATTTTATTTTGCTTTCACTGTAGTTTCTTAATTTTTCATAAAAGACTAAGAAGGCTTGTCATGGAAAACGCCTGCAATTTAAAGCAGACTGAAGTGTCCAAGCTAGAAATCTCAAACATTTAACTGCTCAACGCTACACAGAGGTAAGTATTCCAGGCAATATCTAGAATTGTCTAGCACTCTTGTTCCCTTAAACAATGCACTTTCAGATACCGACTACAGTATTATATCCTATAAACAAATAGTGTACTCTCAGCATAAATCTGACATTTGTTTGACACAGACCAATAATCAAACAAAACTGTAGAAAATCACAGAGCTGTTGATGTTGAAAAGGACCTCTTCAGGTCAGCTTGTCCAAGCCTCCTGCTCCATCTGGGTCAGTTACAGCAAGTTGCCCAGGGCTGTGTCCAGACTGGCTTTAAATATCCCCACAGATTTAGACTTCACCACCTCTCCTGGCAACTTATTCTCTATTTGACAGCACTCACAGTAAAAATAAAAAAGTGCTCTGTTGCACACAATGGAATTTAATGTGTTTCAATACTTGTGTCTATCATCTCTTGTCCTGTCAGTATGCCCTCCTGAGAATAGTACGGCCTCCTCACCTTCATCTCTTCCTATCAGGCATTAGTACACACTGACAAGATCACTGAGCCTTGTCTTCTTCAGGCTAAACACTCACAGCTTTCTCAGCCTCTCCTAATATAAAATACTCCACCTCGATAGCCCTGGCACTGGACATACTCCAGTAACCGTCTCTTCCTCATGCTGGGAGCCCAGAACTGGAGACAGTACACCAGGTGTGGCTTTGCTGGTGCTGGGCAGAGTAGAAGGGCATCTCCCTGACCATGCTGGAAGCACTCCCAATGGGGCCCCGGATACCACTGGCCTTTTGTACACCAGCACCCTCAGTGAAGCTGCCCTCCAGCCAGCCGGCTTTGGCACATGGTGGTGCCTGGAGTTATCTGTCACCAGATAGATGACTAGGCAATTCAGGTTGCTCTCAAAGTCAGCACAACCCTTTGGTATATCAGCCACTCCTCCCAGTTTTCTATCATCTGCAAACTTACTGAGGGTGCACTCCGACCCACCCTTCAGGTCATTAAATGAAGTTGCTGAACAGTATTTGAAGCTGCACGATTCTCACAAAAGATAAAGTCTGTCTCCTTCTCATCCTGCCCAATGCTGTGCAGCCTGCTGACTCGTGGAGCAGCTCCTTTACTTGTGGGCCTAGCTCCTCAACAACTGCACACTAAAAGGGTGCTTGATCCTACCTAATTAGGGGTCAGGTAGAACAAAGGCTGCAGGCACCGTTTGATCAAGGACAGCTGACAAGTCTGTCAGAAGCTGCTCTTAGCCTCCCTAAGCGGCGGCAGCACCTCAGGGCTCCCCTCTCAGGGCTCCCCTCTCAGGGCTCCCCTCTCAGGGCTCCCCTCTCAGGGCTCCCTCAGCACCCAGTGGCTGCCCGTGCCCACTGCCCAGGCCTGCCTCCCACACAGGCCTCTCTCCAGCACAGGCTGAGGCCAGGCAGGGCACTTGGCAGTTTGTGCTTCTATTAACACAGTGAGGTTAAAAACAAAACAAAACTAAACAACAACAACAAAAAAGCAGAGTTTAATTGGTTTACCACAGCTTTGGTTACCTGTGGAGAAACCGCACCTGACGCTCTCTCAGAATTTACCTCACACCCCTCAGCACACCTTTTTCCCCGAAGAAAATAAAATCGTTGTTTTAACTTTTCACCTCCCACAGAATATGACACTAAATTACTAAAATAAAAAGCTCTGATAGCAAATGAACCAGGTCCTACCTTATTAAGTAAATGTTATGGTTATATGCTACTTGCAGAGAAGAGTATGTTTTCCAAGTCTTTCTAACCAACCATGACTGTACTATTCCATGTAACTTTTGATCTTGCAGATCAAATTCACGTCTCACTATACACCAGATACGTTCATACAGCACTAGCACATGGCTTTCCCAGAACATTCTAGACTTATTTTTTGTTCCTACCTGGTTCCCGGCTGCTGACGCCCCAGCCTCTGCTTGCCCCTGCCCACACAGCAGCCCATTCTGGCAGGGCAGCCGGCAGCTCTCCCAGCAGGCAGCAGCGGGTCCTTGACTGAAAGAGCCCAACAACCAATTTTTACTCCTCTAGAGAGCTTAAAAAATTTTTACAAAGATCATTTTCTGATGATGGAGAACCAGTTTTGTAGCTATGAGTTCTCCCTTAGGAAAACATCTCCATCCATTATCTTCACTGCTCACTTCAGAGTTTGCTTTGCCACACAGGCCTCTCCTCTACAAGACAGCACAATTCAGACTGACATTGCCGAAACCTTGAGAAAACCCTAAATGAGCAGGTAGTGCTATTATTTAAAGAGTGACAGATGATCCTCCGTGGTACAAGAAAATTGCTGAGCGCTGCAATTCAGGAAGCACTTCTGTATGCAGGTAGAGCAGTGGGCCCTCCTCAGCAGCAAACAGCCACAGCACCACGTGCCTTCTGCAAAACACTTGGCGTATTTTTCTTTCTTTATTTTTACACAGAACACCAAACATTTCAGCCTTCCAATCGTTCAGTGCAGTGCATTATAAGCCCACAGTTACACACGTAATTAAACGGAAAAGGAATCACATGCAGGTTTGTGATTTTTCTAGACTTGGAATTATAAGAAGCGAATTACCATTTTGAGTATCTCATTGTCGCATATCAAAAATCAAACCAGGTTATCACAGAGGACCTTAAGAAACCTGAAGGCCTTTGCAAGGCAGATAGCCCCTCTACTTCCCGTTTTTTCCTACCTTCTTGCACATCATCCCTGAAACAATATGTATATTTAGAGAAAGCATTCCATGTTATTTCTAGATTTCGCAAGCTGACAATTTACTATACATTTTCTAATCTTTTGATTTTGCTCACTGATGGGAGAAGGGGAATCCTCTGTTTTATTTGTGTCCTTTCTGGCGGAGAAATTAAAAAAGAAAAAAAGAAGAAAAAAAAAAAAGAACAGCTCTTTGAGAAGCTTGTGCCAGCTTCATTGTCAAGACAAAGGTCACTGCATTCCTATTCATGATGACCTACAACTGTACCCATTTAAAGACTTCATTATGCTACATTAGAAGGAACTCTTTCTCAGGGGTTTTCATTTAGCTCCATTGTGAGAAGAACAAAACATTCAAGCATCATCAGAAAATGGTGTTTAAAATAGTGAAACTGATGATTTTAGTTACTGTCTTACTCCATTTGACATCCATTTGGTATCTGTGAAGCATTATTTCCCGAAACATGTAAAATATGAAACTTTTTTACTTTTACTCTAGACTGCATTTCCAAACTACAAAGTAAATTAAAAAATAATCAAATTCACCATATCTACACAAAATGGGTTACAATCTCTCAAACAATAAGAGGTTCCAACATCTCCAGAGGTGAGGAACTGGTTTAACCTTCATCACCTTAGACTAACACTGAAGTTGACTGTTATACAAGTATATTTGGAAAGAAGTTTCAATTATGAATGCTCTGGAAATCCACTTTTAAATTACATACATTTTTCAAATGGATTTCCCTCTACACCAAAATCACCAAGCATACATCCATCTAGTTACAGGGCTCGATAGACCAGCTACACAAATTGCCTCATGATGTAATTTGACCAAACTTTCTAAGGCTTACACATCTCTTCAACTACACAGCTTAAGTAGTTATTATTAACACACCTCCACTAATAATTTTTTTAATAATGCTCTGGACTGAAGCTGGCCAGACACAAAATAATGGCAGAGTTTTGGCAGAAATTTCAGCTGTTCATTTTCAGGAAGTGGGTCTGTACTTTGAAGTGACAGGTCTTCACAAACAAAAAGTAAAAACAAAAAAATACTTAAAAAATTAAGTGTTTTAAGAAACAGAGCTTGTTGCATTGTGTCACACTTGCAAATCATTACTGACCAGAAAAGCTGCAAGAGGAAGGCCACATTCTCTCTACCAAGATGACACGATTGCCTGCCCCTTAAGATGCAATACCAGAAACACTTACAAGTAAATGTGTCATCCAGCATAACTTGACCAAATTCCAGGTAGACGTTTACCTAAAGCAAAATAAATGACCTCTGCAACTGCATAAGCTATTCCTTACCAATCTCATCTTCCAACATTATCAAGCACTTCTTAAGTTAATCCACTTTTCATTGTAGAGATACATTTCATTTAACAGATAAGATCCACAGGCATAATTTATGCACTCTACTTTAGAGCCTCTCAGGCAGAACACGCAAGGTGTTTTATTACACATCTATGTATTTTCCTATTACGAGAAAGCAAATTAAAGTGATTCAAAACCTCGTCACTCAAGTTGAATAAGGATTTTTTTGTAAATTCTAGTCTTCTGTACAGGTTTCAGTCTGATTTTATTCCCACTCATCTCAGAACACAACCGCCCACCACTGAGACTTTCCCCTCCTTCGCCCCCCCCAAGAAAAAATATTCACAATCTTTGAGCAGCCTGAACTATCCTTACCAAGGCCAATACAATTTCTGACCGAATGCCAGCACCCACTTACGTCATGATTCAATCAGGACTCTAACCTCCCCTCCAATGGGAAGAGAGCACAAGTACAGAGAGAAGTATGCACAGTAAAAAGAAATTATGAGATTAAATATAATCTGCTTTTTAGCCTTCAAAGAACGTCAAAACAACATTTTGCAGAAAGCACAAAGTAAAAGTTTCATGTGAACAGCAATCCCATATAATTGTCAATGGTAATAACCTACCCTGAGCAGGTTTTAACCTACCTTTACCAGGTGTTTAGCATCAAAAGCAGCACACACGCTACTGCAGAGAGTATCTGACACAGGCTACAACTCCTGCATGACAATCATTATATGCTTTGTTCATAGAATGTTTTTATATTTGTAGCACTATAGAGACAGTTTAAAACAAATTTTAAGGTAAGATAAAGTATATTACAATAATCAAATAAACGCACTAATAAATTAGTTCTTCTTTCTTCATTCTTCAGCTTGGCCAGATAATACTTTATCATATTTAACACGAAGTCCCCAAGCACGCAGGCAACTCTGTAGCATACCTTCATTTTAAAATCACAAAATCCACTACAAATTTAATAAAAACAAAACATACCAAGATATAAACATTGTAGCATGCTAAATACAAAAAATTACATTAGCATCAAGATTAAAAAAACAAGCACTAGAATTTTATAAATGCTATCACTAAATCTTTCTAATCCTCAATTCACCGCATCTTGTACGTGCATTAAGACAAACTGATTACATGATGACAGTACTTTTCCCAAGCAACGCCGCACTGCTGTTCGTATGCACAACAAATTGGATGACAACCCTCAGAGCATGAAGCAGGACTATGCTTCACGAGGCTGCTCTTTACAGAACATGGATTCCCCAGATGCTAGAACACAACGGAAGGGAAAGAACAAGCTAGTGATTTAGGATTCTTAATGTCACCTTAGAGAATTTAACTCCCTCATGATCCTGCCCCACAGCTTTTACTTTATTCCAGACAATCAGCTATTCCATATTGACTAAGCTGATATCTTTTCCTCAGTTTATCTCTACACAGATCGAGTTTGGAATAGCAGGGGTGTTACAGAAGGAACTCAACTCCAAACAACGTCAAAGAAATGAAATTCTACTACCTATCCCTTCAGGTCATAGGTGTCAAACTGAAACTGGGCATCAGTAAGTAATTTTTTAGCATCAGAGGCTACAAAAAGAACGTACTGGCATGAGGCTTGTTCTTGGGACGTCTCACTGCACTAGGAAACAATCCTAAAATGAATCTGGGTTTTAGCAGCAAATGAAAAAGGGGACAGGAAACATGTTTTGAACACCAGAGCATATCTGTACTTCATTGCCATTAATTCAGTAAACAGGGTATATCCTGCATTCTAAATGCTACACAAAATAGCACATGCTATTTTCTTAAATGCCTGTACAAAAGAAACAAAAATCACATTAAAAGTAAAGGGTCTATATACACGTTCCAGAAAGCCAACTCTATCATATGAGAATGTGAAACAGATGCCACAGTATACAGCACTTAGTAGAAAATGCTATTTGAACTAATGTAAAAAATTGTAATCATCTGTTATCTAGAAAGGGTCACCTCCAGAGATACCACCACTAATCTTCCAAGCATCTGAATGTAAACACATTTCCTTCCAAAGACTCCTAAGTAAATATGATTGGGTTTTCAAAAACAGCAAGAGACTCAGTCAGGGACACCCAACCAACCCAGTCTCAAGTCTGAGCTCCAAAAATGGATGCCACCTGTTCAATATAAATACATATACATATACATATATATATATATATATATATATATACATACATATTATTAATTTGATTTTAAAGAAGGATGAAAAGTTCATGGAACAGAAAGGTTTTCTTCCTTAATTTTGTTTTGGGAAATATGTGCAGAAGATAGCATGCAAAGCATGAGAAAGACTAAGCCTGGAAAATTCCAGACCAAACGGTTAAAGCTGGTAGTCAGAAGGGGCTGAAAAAAGGATCTTCCATTTCAAAGTGACCTGACTTCTTCTACATGTGCAATAAAAAAGTGAGAACGTAGCGACCTAAAGCTTCTCACATTTATCTTCTGGGCCATAACAAACAATTATAACAGCCACCTCACCTAAACAATACTGATTTCTAACAGGTGGAGAAAACAAAAGCAGAGGTAACATTCAGGGAAATACTTTGATACGTACAATAGAAGGCAGGGAAAAAAAACATACACACAGAACAAACAAAACAGTAACAACACACAGTGAATTATTCCAAATTCTCCTCAAGGTTTCCACGTTGCATCAGGCTGCTTTTTTTCCTTTAACTCCATAACCGTAGAATGGTGAAGTCTCACAACACCATCATGTATTCACATTCTTTTCCATCCTCTTCTATTCTACCAATTTATTATTTTAAAATTCCACCTGCCATCCACAAGTCTGCATCCAACTCAGCTCATTCAGGAACTACCACACATATAAGGCAGCTTTTTTACGTTACCTGGGGGCAAGTCAGATGTGAACTTTTAACATCTCAGGGAATACAGAAACACGTTCACAATTCAGTGTACCAAATCGTGCTGTTCCAAGCAAAAACAGGCTATGTGAGCTACTACTGTAAGATAACACTTTATGGACAATTTTCTATCATCATGTATAACAATTCTTTATATCCTCTCTGTTAGTGATAGGAAATAAGTTATCATTCTCCTACCATAATTAAAAAATAAATACATAAGCCAGGAACTATAGTGAAATTCAAGGGCTTTTTTTTTTTTTTCCCCCCCTCCTTTCTCCCCTTCCTACTACCACAACCCTCAGTAAATCTTCCATCCACATGGTAACGCTACTACAACTTAATATGTAGGATCTTTCCAGTATCTAGCACATACAGCCATACTTGATTTCTACCTAAACCTAACTGGAAGAAAAATAAATTTGAACTCCTTCCACATTAAACTGGGAAAACTGTAGCTGTTCCTTTTTTGAATGATATTAACCTGTGGAGAGAACAGACAAAACTGCAGTGATTTTCCCTCTTAGATCTTTCCAATTTTTTCCTAGCAATTTGCTGAACATTAACCATTTAGCATTATCTTATATTTACTTGGGAAGATTTTGATCCTTATTTGCCGTAAGTCATTACTCGTCACGATTTCAATGATTTTTCTCTCGTCCATCTCACCGCCGTGATTCAAACTGCAATCTTCTGTTCTTCAGTTCTTCACCACTGCTGAGGCTTCCAATACTGCCACTCTTATAATTACATGCAAAGTTGAATTAAAATATGACTTCAGGATACCTGAAAACCATCTTCACATTAAACAGCATACTTGTAAGTATTCTGCCATACTACTACCCTTACTTAGGCTTTTCTTAGAAGGTAAGTTAGCTCAGGAAGAAAATAAAACAGGTAGATGACTTTCTAAAATCTTTACTTTGAACAAAATTGCATTATATGTGTGTCATTAAGGATTTTCAGCAATTACAAAACGTCTTTGAAATTAACAATACACAGTTTTAATATTTTTAACCAACATCATATATAAAAAACACAGATTTAAAAAGGTGAGGTTGTACGAAAGTATGAGGAAATTTGTTAGTTCTTTTTTTTCCCCTTGTCAGCTCAAAATATGGGACAGAGACCCGGTTTCTAAAATAGCACATTCAGATGATCTCATCCAAAGAGAAACTGAAAGAAGAAAAGAAGCTGAGAACATGCCAGCAATGTTATGTTATACCTTCTCAGAACTTTCTCACTTAACATTTCCCTAAGATGCTCTCAGAAGCGTTACTGGATAATAGAAGTGATATCTTTATGATTTTGTGAATAATAGGTTTTATTAGTATTAAGTTAAAGCAAACAGCCAGAACAATACATAGGCAATTTCTACTACACACAATATAAAGAAAGTAAATTATAACCTCTGAAAAACAAAGGAAGAGGTACTGAAAAAGCCAACAAGTGGTTATGGATTATTTCATCCCCGTTAACGTGGATCTGCGTCTAGAGAACAGCTGTTGTTCACTTCTTCTAAACTGAAATAGGATGAAACACATAAACAAGTATAAAGAAAATGTTAATGGAGTTACATGGATTTTTGGGAACAAATTCTAGATTAGTAAGAAAAAGAAAGCTCGCCTACTAAAAGAGGTTACAGGTGGGCTCAGGTTTCAAATTTTAGTGGTGAGGGACAAAGGGAGAAATTACAAAAGGATTTTTGTAACGATTCATTTAATAATACACCACTTTTATAACAGAAGTGTTTTACACTTGCACAATGTTAATAACTTTATTATACATGGAAGCCTGTAATAGGCTGATTACACAATAAGACTGCAAACAACCACTGGTACTTTCCTGACACCAGAAAAGTACATAAGACTGAAACATCACCAAGAGTACATAAAAAAAAACCATCAGCATAAACGTCACCAAAATTACATTAAAAAACTAATCAAAAAATACATTTTAAAAAAGTGGTTTAGAGCAGTGCCACTGCCTTTCAGCAGCTTTGAATGGCCACCAGTATTTCTAGCAGGTTTCCGTGGCTCCACAGGCATTAGTCATGATTCACATATAATAAATAATGTACCACAAAATATACATAACGTAAGGCAATAATTCCAAAGAAAAGTTCTGTTGATATTAACAAGCCACTCAAGTCCTACTCTCGTAGTTGACATCATCACCAGAAACCTTTGATGGAATTGCAGCCTTAGGCCCTGAGCCTGCAGCGATGAACTGCTGCAAGCCCCTGTATCCGTAAAGAGCTCCAATGACACCACCGGTAACGAAGAGGGGCACAGGGGTCCACGTCAGCTGATCCTGATGCAGGATCAGGGCCTCGGTATGTACAGTTGGGAGTATATTATTTCTTATCGTACACGGAAACCTTGACAGAATTCTAAAATGTGTGGGAGTTCGCTGTTCATTATTTGATGTCATAAGACATCAGAAAGTACATGGTAAGATACGCACTTTCTGGAATGTAAAACTTTTAAAATGCTAGCTACGATGGGTAAGAAAGGGAGTAAGTAATTTGGGCAAAAAGGGGAAGGAAAAAGGCGTAAAATAAGGAAAAAAAAAAAAAACCACACAAACCAAGGTATTGGGAGCACAACAAAAGAAAGGGAACCTTAGACAACAAAAGAATGCGGAAAGGGGGAAGAAGCAAAAGAGGCATGTAAAATAAATAATGCATCCCAAAAGGACATCTAGAATATGACTGTAGCTTCAAGTTGGGGTTACAACGGCATGAACCAGAGACATGCTTTTTGTTCTCAAGGTTTGTGTCAACAGAAACTCTTTACGGAATTACAGTCTTACAAAGGAGTTCTGGGGACATTATTGTTTATATTAAAGCTACCGTTCTGGGTTCTTAGTACAGATCCAAGAGTATCTGCTCAACCTGTACGGAATCAGCATCACCTAGAAGAACAGGAGTACTTGAAAAGCAACATGGTTTAGGTAGCAAAATTCTTTCAGACCAGCCCAGACATAAGAGACAGCAACGTGAAATGTTATAGATCCCTTCCTCGAAAAGCTTGAGATATATATTTGTCACTATCTGTAAATTGGAAGTTCCAATACACTAGTGGTGCATAGAATTCCCATGCTTCGTTACACTTTCCTGAGAGTAAAGTAATTAGAATAAACCTTAGTCCTAGGAACAAAGTTAATTTTTTGCATTTTAAACTTTCGGGCTATTCCCTGACAATCTATATATGTAAATTTGATTGCTAAACGTTGCCACTTGAACAAAAACACTATTTTAATCTATTGATTCCTGATTAAAAACCGTAATAAAACAGATCTAAAAAAATCACGCTAACAAAATAAACTAAATATGAAAAGTTGCATTGAAAGGGCATGTTACATTATTCTTAATAGGACCGTGTAGAAACATTCCAATGGCAGTGTTGTCAAAGTAAAACTACAGTAAGAAGACCCCACAGCTCGGTCACAGTCGGGACCTTACCTGTAACTCTGACTGGTTGGGGTTTTTACTCGTGTACTACATGGCTCACTTACATCAGACATCATATTTGAATACCCTGAGAAATCTGAGACTGAAGTCCTTACCCTATGGTCCACTTCTCCATTAGAGTTAGTGATAAAAGTCATTGGCACCCTGCTGCCCGACTTAAACTGAGAACCAAACGCTTGTGCAAAGTTCTCGATCTGGTAGGTTGCTCTAGGCTCTATGTCCTTCTGAGGATCTATCTGGCTAGCTAACTCCTGAGATGGGATCTGAAAGCTCGTTGAGGATTCTAAGTTTTTCTGTTCCTTCTGACCAGTCAGTTTCTGAGATGTTGACTGGTAGTTAGATGAAGTCTCTAAGGTTTTCTGAGGATCAATGAGATCATCCAGCTCTTGAGAAGGAGTCAACTGTTGATGCGTAGCCTCCAAAGCAGATAAATAAAAGCCTGGTTGAGAGCCAAGCAACATCCCAAACGGAGGTTTTGGCAACGCAGTTGGCAATACTGAGGTAACGGATTGGCTGAAGCCACACTCAAGTGGAGATGTAGTGTATATCTGTTTGTCCTGAAACAGAGTGTGGTTATGGAGAGTTGAAGACAAGCTGACAAACTGGAAACTGGGTCCAAACGCAAAACCAGTGCTATTGGTCGTTCTTTCAAAAGCTTGTTGGAGGTATTTGGAGTATTCTTGCAACATGCTCGCCTTATCGTTTGAAACAGTTTGAGAGTTAGGACTCAAATTTTCTTCCTGAACCATCTCCGAATGTTCTCCTGAGCTGTGCAAGTCCACACGCTGTTCAGTTATACTGAAAGGATCTTCTTTCTGGCCTTCCGATTTGTGAGAGTACTGGTCCAAAAGGCTCTGTAAGACTTCATCAGGAATACCAGACTTATCGTGGCAAGTCTTTATTTCACTATTTAAGGATGCTGAATCAATAAGAGACAATGGAGTTTCGTTATCCATAACACTAACACCTGCAGACTGGATGACGGACTGCTGGGAAGTCATGTGTCCGACATTAATTGAAAAGGCACTGTTACTGCTTGCAGTTTGCAAGTATCTTCTTTTCTTTGAAAACTGCATGGCATCATCGTAATTACTGTTTATCTGACCTGATTTACCACTTGGACTTTGGAGAAGGCCAATATTTTCTACACTGGTATTGGCTACTAACGAGCCTAGAGAGCCACTCTGTTTCCCAGACAGGGGTTTTTGCCCCAGAATATCTGGCAGTGGTGATACAAAGTTAAGGTAGTTTTTGTCCGCCTGCTTTCTGCTTCCTTTCTTGAAGACCAATTTTGGCACCTTTTTCTGAAGCTCTTCTACGCCTGTGCCAATGAGACCACCACTGGAAGACACGATAGGAATATCAACTGCATAATTTGGCATGGCCACATTACTTGTAACTTGAGATTCCGCTACTTTGCTGCTACACTTATTTCCTTTGCTTTCAGTGGATACGCTTTTTGTTTTACTTTTTCTCCTTGAGGAATTTGTATTTCCCTGAGACAACGCAGCCAAGCTACCCATGTTATGCGACGATCCGGGCTCCATTCCAGCACCTGCTTTACCTATGGCTTCACCACACGTTCTTCTGTGCTTCAACAGTCTATCAGTCCTCGAAAAATACTGCTGACAAGTGTCACACTTGTATGGCTTTTCTCCGCTATGCGTCCTCTTGTGTCTTTCCATGTGGTACTTCTGGATGAATTTCATGCTGCACTGGTCGCACCCAAAAGGCTTCTCCCTGCTGTGGATCTTCTCGTGCCGCTGCAGGAGGTACTTCTGGATGAAGCCCATGCTGCACTGGCTGCACTGGAAGGGCCTCTCCCCGGTGTGGATGAGCACGTGCCTGCGCAAGTGGTAGGAGCTCCTGAAGGCAGCGCTGCAGTGTTCGCAGACGTGAGGTTTCTGACTCGGGGACGCGACGGCACCTTCCGCGTCTCCCACCAGGGGGGGTTTGGACGAAGCGCCGGGCTTCCGCTTGGCTTTGATTCCCTGAGTTTCTGGCTTTGGCCTCTTCGCCTTCTTGACCTGGGCGTCGTGCTTCGGCTCGCCCGAGCCGCCGGGGCCGCCCTCGGCTCTGCCGCCCAGCAGCAGGTCCCGGGAGGGGTGCTGGTGCAGGTGCTGCAGGAGGCTCAGGTCCTGGATCACGCTCTGCCCGCCGCCCTCGCCGCCGCCCCCCAGGCCCGGGGGCCGCTCCTCGCCCGGCGCCCCGAAGAGCCCCCCGTAGTGGTGGTGCTGCGGCGGCTCCTCCTCCTCCTGCTCGCTGGGCTTCTCCTGCTTGATGCTGACGAGGGACTGCAGGAAGCCCCAGGGGCCGCGCTGCGCGGAGGAGGGCGCGGAGGGGAAGGCCCCCACCGGCTCCTTCTTGAAAGTCACGTCCTGGGGGGCGGGCGGCGCCGGGGGCTCGGCCGCGGAG
>JAOWBP010004015.1:6885495-6920509 GCA_028571105.1 Tragopan temminckii
CAGACAGTAAAAAAAAAAACAAACTTTCATATCAAAGATTCTGTTAATACATGAGGCAGCTTCTAAGTCAGATCCTGGAATGGTTTAAGAGCATTTTCTAGTCAAAAATGAGGAGAAATGAAACCAGGATCTTGGTGTGCCCTCTTCCTTCTTGTACTGATGGTTCCTTGGCACACTGATATACGTGCACCCACAGCTGCCTACCCCAGTTGGCCCACAATGGCTGCCTTGACACAAAAGATTCACTTGGCAGGTGTTTACTTGCATCACCTTCAGGACCCCAGTGAGTTACCTTGACTGAAAGTCAAGCCAAAAAGATTCAGTGTTTGCCCCCTTCAGGTCCTGTTCTGTCTCCTCAGCAGCAAACTACTCCACTCAGATCAAAAATCAATTTAGTTGCAAGGTCATATGGAAATACCTCACAGCACAAAAAACTCAAGTCTCTGTCTTTGTGGAGGTCTTTGGATAAGTAGGCAATTGACCACCTAAAAGCTCTAGCCATACTTCACATGCAAAGAACTTCATGTCCATCTCCTGTGCAGTCAGTGCAATCAATCAAATTCAGGACACAGTCTCCGCTGCCACTCCAGCTGTTTTTTTTTCTCACTGTGTTTGCAGTTCACTAGTAAATCCCAACAATTTGTACTAGAAAACCATTGAATAACAACCTTCCCTTATCAACACACAAAACAGTTCATACGATGCCAGAAGGGGGAAAAAAAGAGTTCTGCTTATTGAGGTTTCTACCATTTGTATTACTTATATTGGTTGGAAGGTTGGTTTCCGGGGGGATGGGGTTCTTCCTTCCCCCACATCCCTGTTGGTGAGTTGCCTTATTTCTTTATTTCCTAAATAATTTATGAATAACTGTGAGGACTCATGGTACTGCTTAATTATGATGGTTTGTCATAACATAATCACATAATGCAGCACAGGCAAAGATTTAACTGTATTCTAACTGGAGCCCTCATAGCCTTAAAAACATAAAGCAGAGGAGTTTGTTTCACTTGCAGATGTGGGCTACAGACATAATAAGCGGCCCTGTGATGAGCTATCATCAGGGGGAAGGCCTACCAGATGGGAGACGTGAAACAGAAATGTTTTTTTATTTCTGCAATCAATACAAAGTGAGCTGGCAATCCTGCATGAAAAACTTTACACAGAACTTTTTCACAGAGATTAGAGACTTTTTCTTGGGACATACCGCCTGGGAATTTGTGATCATTGTTCCTACCACAGTTGTATAACTTTAACATCCCACAGAGCTGACACTTTGACACTAACAACTGTGCAGGGAGTAAAACAGATTTACAAGTGGCAGTGACCTTTTCATCAAGGGAAGTAAAGTAGACTTGAATCCACCATACCCCCGACTCACAGTCCTGACAACATCATTCAACATACAGTAGGAAAAGCACTTCAGCAAAAGTTTATGAAAGTGACATTGACACAGCACAGTACGATAAATTGATCCCAACAACATGCCATGAGATTTAATTGGATCTCTATTTTTATTTTTTTTTCCAGAGAGATTAGACATGTTTGCTGCTTAAATACTTCAGTGTCATTTGTTACTCTGAGATGACAAAATGCTGTGGTATTAGCACCTTTTTAGTTATGAACAGGTAATTATTTTGACCACCCTTCTAACAGTAAATAAATAAATAAATAAACAAATAAATAAATAGCAACAATCTATAACTGAATGTTCCTACCATCATTTCTTTCTTATCTTAGAGCCACATACTTCTGTGCTGCATGCACAGGCCTTATTCTCTGCCTTGGATCTTGTTACCCTAGCAACTAATAGCCAAGCTGGCTTCAAAAAAAAACAGAGGTGGCCTCTCTGATTTTTAAAGGAAATTGACTACTCTAAACCCAGTGAACGCCTGTTTTAATTGCACTGTTCATGGTTGTGAATCTCTCTCAGCATTTTTCCAGAGAAAACAGCAGTTTAATTCAGCTCTGCGGTTTGCTGCATAGAAGCAGTAAAGCAAAACTTCTCCTGCTGGAAACTTCAAGCATAGATGATTTATTTTTAGGTACCTAAAAGGCAAAAATTAGGTCTGCATTTGCTCATTCAAACTCTTTGTAATTTCTTTATGATATAAAGGCTATGATTTTAAGTTTCTGTAAGAGTAGGAACAGTTTACTTAGAAGCATTACACAACTACAACTTATAAGGGTACTTTACCTCAAGAAGAAAGAAAATTGTTGGGCAAATTTATGGTAAAGCAAATTTTCCCTATCGATCAAGCCCTAGAGGGGCATTAACAACACTTAAAGGAACAAACTGTAGAAGATGGCATAACTGACACGTATAAAAACTCAACAAGAGAGCTGAGAAGTGCTAGTAGGAAATGGAACACTTTAACATTACATCCTGGTCATACCAAGGTCCATTGGCCATGTACTCATTCCAGATAATTAATTTACAACACATTAAACCTCTGTGTGAAGAAGGAAGTTATGCATCAGTTGCGTAGGAATATAAAGTGTTATTGATTTAAGATTTCTACTGTATCCTGCAGTGACAGAAAGAAACAATCTAGTTGCATTTTAAAGACAAAAAATCCTTTTCTGAAGGACACATTTGCTAAATAAGTGCACTTTACACTACATTTAACTGAAGTATTGTTGACATCCTAAAATAAACATTGTTAAGAAAGAAACCCTCAGCATAATTAGGAGATCGTGGCATGACTGGATAGTATTGGCATTCGCTCTAAGAATCAAATGCTTGGAGGTGATAATGCTCTCTTTTACAGTAACAGTTTAAAATAGAAAAACACATTGACAAATATTATTTAATGAATAAAATATGAGTGATCCAATACCATTAATACACTACAATACCTAACAAGAGTCACGCGCCTTTTCCTCACGGGGGCATTGTGCACGTAACATGTAAGGGAAGGAAATAGTTGCAGACTGGCGAAGTGTTAAGACATGAACATCATTGGCCAGTTCCATTTATAGAGTCTTCTTCTGTAATTAAATGACAACTTTCATATCATAACTCAGAAAATTCAAATTTAAAGGCTGGTTAGCCTTTCTCACTGCAGTTCAGCTTCTCAGGACCCTGGGACAATAAGAACGTCTGCCCCGTAGTACTCACAACTTTCAGCAAAGATCTACTAACAAGATCATTTAAGACTTGCGGTTAGAAAGAGATTTCAATCTGCCTACATGCAATACACTCCCAATCGCAAGAATATTCCATTTCAAGCAAGCAATAACGACAGAGAAAACATAAAGGTATCCATAATCGAACTCAGGCTGAACTACACTGATCTCACAATAGAGAGGGAAGTGTTAACATTCTGGTAGAAAGTTAGATCGTGTCAGGGATTCGGTACAAAATACCCAGAAAGAGGCTGTGAAAGATCTAAAACGAAGCCTAGAATTCTGCAAAGGGAAATTACTCTAGCAATATAGAAACACTGAAAAGAAAACATTACAATATAGTCAAAGTACTACAAAACTCATAGCAAAGTGTAAAATTCTGGACTATAAAAACAGGAGAGTGCACAAATCCTACAAATGAACTCACACATAGAGGCACGTAATGTGAACGAAGAAGATCCCTACCATGTAGATTTAAGAATTGCCATTTACAATTCGCTGCAAGAGATTGTGTGCGCTTGCAAGCATACACAGTATGAGCAAAGTAAATGACAACACAAGATCCTTTTGTAGAAGTCTAGCACAAAGCCTCAGGATGTAAAGAAGTGAAAGGCACGAGTAGACAAGAAAATGGCAGCAACAGAGATACCAGAGCTGGAAGTGCACACATTAAGAGGGAAGCAACTCAGGAAAAAACTAATTAATTTTAAAAAACTTTTTTTTCCCCAGTTTTAAACTTGACTATTTATGAAGAAATGTGTGGTGGTTTCTCTCAATGCTACAGTCAAAACTGAAGTCAAGTGCATTATTCATCATGGGTACTAATAAAAAATTTAATGTCAGTGCTCTCCAAGAGTGAAGGGAGCCTTTGGCCTCAGTCTACATCTGTGAAAAGTTATGTATCTTATTTATGGAAAGCTTATGTTAACTGAAACTGTCTGTAAACTACTTACTGCCATTCCCAATAGGAATCTGATAAGCATCTTTATCTTACTGCCTCCTGAAACTTCATAACTATTTCTTAACTAAGAATAGTTAATTTACAAAACAAATACAAATCTAAGTGAAATTTGTTGCCTGCACATGCATATACTGGAGCCTTTGATACAGGCACTGCACACAGATTAGAGGACACATTTCTATATGATGTCTACCCATTCTTTAACCATTTCTGCTCTCAGACTAGGACTACAAATAACAGAGGAATATCAAGGTATTAGCCTACGTTGGCACACTCTCCACTTTCCTGTGAAAATCCTGTATAACAATCCTCCAATTAGGCCAAAGGGCACCTGCAAGTCCATTTTCATAAGGGACAATGACCACAGATTCACAAAACATCATATGGGTGACCAGCAGTAAGTTGCAGCTTTTGCTTGGTCTGACAGAGCCTTTCCACAAAGAACTGTACCTTTCTCTAATCTTAAACTCACACTGTCCAATCACTGTGACGGAAACAATTACAGCAACCAAAAACCAGTGCTGGCAGTTCCATGATGGGAAAAATGATCTATACCACATGCAGCTGTACACACAGCAATAAGACGGAAAGCGCTGGTCAGTCATAAGAACAGAAAGAGCAATCCTTGAGAAAGATCCCTGCATTTTCTTAAAAATCTCATTTTCAGTAACTGGTGCAGGCTAAAGGGGAAAAAAGAGGCCATTTTACAGTAACTGCTGATCCCAGAGTCATGACTCCAATGCAACGACACAGGAAACTTACCTCACTGAAGTCCTGCCAACCCAAGATAGCAATTTCTCAAGTAGGTGAAGCCATCGTGCATTCTGCTCTGTGGACACTGAGACATGCACATTCGTTTTCTTCTTTAGCAACCAAATCATTATTCATCCTGAGAGAAGATGATTCATTATTTAAGAGATTTTGATTCCAGTTAGATATTTTGCTTAAATCACCTATTTTTCTTCTTAAAAGTCAAAATATTTGGCATTAGAACTTGAACAATAACAGGCAACAGTAATTATCATTTTGTAAAAGAATTCAAGTAAAATTTAACATCTTTGCATGCCTCTTTAAAACTGTAAAGAAATGAGCACTTGTTTTTTCTTCTCATTCTTTAATAAAAAATACCTTATGTCTTTTGAGATCTCATCAGTCCATATAAATACACTACAATGTATACGGTACACTACAATGTAGGCTTCATTAAGTATCTGAAATGATGTTTCAGTATGTCCCTGGAACAAACTGTAGTACTGCATTTTGGAAAAACGCACATACACAACTCTTCCTTCTCTTAACATTCTACAGAAAAAAAATATGAAAAACAAAAAGAGCGTTCTTAATTCAGGTTATAGGTTCCAACATACCAACCTTAACTATCTGCAGCTCTTTAACAGATAAAAACTGACAAAGGACAGTAGGAGAAGCAAAATAGAGTGATTTCCTGTGGGGATGCATTGCTTTAGTCACTGCTGGTATCACCAGAAGAAGAGCATAGGCTGCCTTATATATCACCCATCTGACAACACTGCTTCCCCCACCTGTATCAGAGCTGCATGTCACTTAATAGCTTGCTCAATTATGAGAAAGTGTTAGTAAGTAACCTGGGCATGTTCACTCTTCACTAAATTATAATCTAAAGTTGTTTCTAGGTTTTGTGATTGCTTTTCTCACGACATGTCAAACAGAGATTTCATGTCTTGTATACCTTTACAGATAATTACGCTACTATGCTATTTCTGTTACCACATTTAAAGAACTGTTCTTCTTTTCCTTAACTTGTAAGTCAAGATATGGGCTCACAAAATATTTCGTTGTTATGAAGTACTTTTTGCCAATAACATGTGTTGAAGAAGGTACTGATCTGCAACACCCAGACAAATCGCTTACCTGCTGTTAGGGGATATGTTAGCTCCCTCATGCTTGCACACCTTCATTTGCTGTATGCTATGGTAACCACTGCACATCTCACATCATAAGCTTCCACCGCACCAAGCTGACTCAACAGCAGCTGGATGATTGCACGTGCCCTACAAGAAAAAAAGTCCAGTAAAGAAACCTGGTCCAGGGAAACAGAGTGAGAGACACAAGCTGTTATGTAAGAGAGTACAACTATGGAAAAATATGTATGTGAGGCTTAATTATGGTTGAGAACAGTCTGAAAATGAAAGTTGTAACTTCAGTTAAATATAACGTTTTGTTTCTGCTTATTCCCTAAGGTGTTTTCTTTCCCCAGTTTTCACTGAGTACAAAAAATACCTACGTTACAACGTTAGGATTTTTACGTGATTAAATTTCAGTTTCACTATCTTTTACTGAGTGTTTCTTGTCACACTCACTGTCGTGGATCATGAGCATCTGAGTCATCAGACTAGGTACACCACTGGTGTGCTGCTGTATCTGTCCTACAGATACATATTTGTATGTAAATGATGTATCTTTGAATGAATACCTGTTACGTGAATGAGTGCATCGCAAAAGGATAGGATTATTTTTATATTCCCCGCAGTAAGCATCTTGCTGTACTCTCAAAAAACACTTTTCTGAAAAAGTTTTGTGTATAGTAACTGCAACAAACTTTCAAACCAAACTGTACCAAGAACGTAAAGTGAAGGCAGATAACAGGCACTGGTTTCTTTTTCCTTTTTTTTTTTTTTAACTATTCACCCATACTTACCATGTCCTTCTCTAGAATCCATGGATCATTATTCTTTGTAGCTCTTTTTTCTTCAGTGTAAGACTGTGGGATGAAGTCCACATTCTGAAATTACACACAAATATGTTAAAAAATGGAGTGTTTGAAATCAATTCTAATGTTAAATGCAAAGGACATTCTGGGCTCATTAAGTAAAAATATCTCATTTAATGAGCAGGAAAGCACTGGAGCACACTGAACCCTGACACAAAGCAAATTATTTAAGTGATAAATTATATTTTATGGGGAATGTAAAAGTTAATAATACTCAGGGGTAAGGTAATAAATGCAGAGGTGTAACTAACTTCATTGACTGCTTTACTTACAAACATGCCATATGTACCTGGCTACTTGAAATAGCAATAAAAAGAATTGGCAAACTCACAGAACCAAAGATTCATGTAGAGACCTTTGTAGCATTCTTTTCTAGTAGTCAATCTGTGTTTTATTCTTTTCAAACTCATTATTCTCCTCCCTCTCTCACTTTAGGATATATACCTCTGGTCTTTGCTTTTCACTTTCTGTCAAATATTTGATCTTGCATTCATTAAAACTGAAACCTTCTTATCTACCAGAGAGGCTAATAAAATGAGTGCTCATTTACCTGAAATGATGCCCTAGGAGTGACCTGAAACTTTACTTGAAGAGAACCAATCTATGCTGAAAGAAAACAGTGGATCAACTGTTAATCCTCTGCCTTTCCAGTACATACAAGTTCAGTGGATGAATCTCCTAAAGTTATTGTTCAGTGAGATCAGCGCAGCAGATGAACTCACTGAGAATACACACACGTGTATCTGTATAGTAGAATAAGAGTCTCTAGTATGAACATAAGTATCAGAGTGGAAACTCACTATATTTTTAATTGTGCAAAGGTATATATCAAGTAGAAATCAATTGAGAAAGAGTATCAAAATTACTTATTACTATTTCCTTAATCTTAGAAATGGAATTTGCATTACTATCTTTAAGCTCTTTCCAACTTCATTTATATATTTACATTTCCAGGCCAACAGCTACTGTTTCAATCTCACGGATACACGCAGGAAGTGAATAGGAAGCCAATGCACTGGATTTGTACAGCTTGTATATGGATAGGATGGTCATTCACGCAGCACGAGTATCATGTTTGCCAAAACCTTCAACAGACTTGCTATATAGAATTAATCAAATTAATCATGAAAAATTATTTCAATTATTTTCTAGGAACAAGAGTTCACACTCAATCATAAACGAAGTTGACTTCACCTTAGCCTTCTATTTACTTTTCATCTTTAAACAGCCACGTGATAGTAGTCAGTGGTCTTGAAAGCAATTGAACAAGCTCAGTACATCACTCTGAATGTGTAAAGCCAAACTATATACAAGCAAAAAAGTGCTTCTGACTAGATCCAGTATAAAACAAGCCAGTAGGAAAAAGGACCATTCAAAAAGATAAAAATCTCTAATTCAAACTCTTCGTTAAGATCTAAAAAGCCACAAAGTTTATACATGTTTCCTAGAAGACTTCTGAGACACGCTTCTGACAGATTATGTAACTAGAAATAGAGTCATACAATGTTTA
The DNA here is from genome assembly GCA_028571105.1 of Tragopan temminckii. Lineage (NCBI taxonomy): Eukaryota > Metazoa > Chordata > Aves > Galliformes > Phasianidae > Tragopan > Tragopan temminckii. The sequence continues at coordinate 6,893,842 of JAOWBP010004015.1, forward strand.
TGTGGAGCTACTTGTAAATTGGCCACTCTGTATGATGCATGACAAGAAATAGTGGTAAAAGATGCATCCAGACAAATTATACGCTTCCAAATATGCATTTGAGCAACTTATTCTCTCCTAAGTACTCAGATAACAACATTATACGGGTTTTGAATCTGAGCTGGGAGATTCAGACGTAGTGCATTTTAAACAAAGCTTAAGGTTTTGAATGCCGGATTCTGACATGGAATAGAGCAGCCCTAGATACATGTATGGACAGATGGGGGGAAGAGAGGTTGGAGAGCAGCCTCACAGAAGGATGCAGGGTTCTGGCTGACAGCACATTAGATCTGAGCCAGCAGTGTGCCCTGGTGGCCAAAGCACTGAGCATCCCCTGGGGAGCACCAGGCCCAGCACCGCCGCCCAAATGGTGGGGGGCTGTCCCATCACAAGCATAGACAGTTTGGGTACCACAACATAAGAAAGGACATAAAACTATTAGAGAACATCCAAAGAAGAGCTACAAAGATGGTGAATGGTCTGGAGGACAAGACCTACAAGTTGCAGCTGAGGCCCCTGGGTTTGCTCAGCGCAGAGGAGCTGAGGGGAGGCCTGATGGCCTCACAGGGAGCAGAGGAGCAGCGCTGAGCTCTGCTCTGTGTGAGAGCGGCCTGAGGGAACGGCATGGAGGTGTGTCAGGAGGGTCAGGGAAAGATTCTGCCCCAGAGGACAGTGAGCATGGAACAGGCTGCCCAGCAGTTCAAAGATCATACTCTCAGATTTTGGACTGTCCTGTGCGGAGCAAGGAGCAGGGCTCAATGATCTTGTATTTCCGTTCCAGTCAGGATGTTCTATGCTTCTAATTAATCCACTAACTCCAGAAAGCAGGAAATTGCAAGAAAAACTTAGAACATTGTAAGAATGCTGAGTTGGAAGCACCAAGAATATAAGCATATATACACATTAACATGTTTTATTGAAGAGTTTAGTAGGTTAAACTAGAAATGTCTGGCATCACCCTCCCCTGTTCCACAATAGCTATGGTGAGACGTGTACATAAGACTTGTACTACAGCTCAAAATGAGGTTGCCATCAAAGGTCAGACTACTAAAATGGGTAAATACATCAATTCTTGTATTCCCATCAATATAAAAATGCTGATATGTATAGAGAGGCCAATATCCAGATCCTAGTGAAACCTTATGGTAAGAGCATTTTGTGTTTGAACTGTCCTTCTCCTGACTATAAAGCATTTTTATGGTCAATAGTCTTTGTACATGGGAAATACTACTCACTAATGCTTGACTTGTGTGTTTTTGTTTTTCAAATCCGTAGGCTATCAAATATCAGATAAAAAAGATATTAAAAAAATCACAGAAGAAACCTATCCCTGAACAAGGCAAGGTATGCTTGTTATATACTTAGCAAATAATCTAAAGTTTTTCCAAAAATCCTTTAAGATGGCTTCTCTCAGATACTCACAGAAAAAAAAAAAATCACGTATCTTACAGCTGCAACTTTTAGATTCCAGGTAAAGCAGATTTCAAACTGCAGAGATTTAAGATAGTTAAGGTACAGAATGTCACCGCACTAATTGGTCTTCCTGACGAAAGATTGATCCCTTCTGGTTAAGGTGATGGTGTACTGCCACTAGGGATTGTGGTGTAAATGTATAAGAAAAAAAAAAAGAAAAAAATTCCCTCTTTAATGCATTGGATAAAACAGCAGTTCATTCATATTTTAATTTTATTCATATATATTTTAAAGAAATACTTTATTCTCTTTAGATAGCTTCAAAAAGATGCAAGGAGTAAAAGGTTCCATAAAGCCAGGAAGATGAGGGACAGAGGGGCTCAGCATGTTCTCTACTGAACTTCCCCATGAACTCACACCATACTCAATGAAAAACATGTCTTACAAGTCTTTCTAACCAGTAGATGCTGCTATCTCTACTTTTCCAAATATTACATTTGTGTTTTCAGTTATACGTAGAATAACTAATGTACTGGTGCCAGTCAGATGGTTTGTATCACCAAACCCCCACAAGCAAATTTGTTTTACACAGCAGTTGAATGAAAAACATCCTGTAGAGAGCGCAAACGCGAGGGAATGGGAACAGAGAACAGCACTAGCAACATGATTTAAATTAAGTGAACATTAATACCTCCAAGACACTGCCTTATTGCTTCATATATATTTAGTGTGAAAAGCTGTAATTTACATGTACAATATTTTTAACACCATCTATTAATCAGATATATACAGCTACTCTGTTTAATTGATACTGTAAACAAAAGGCCTATTTGAAAACATATGCTGCAATAATTAAAATGTTATTATGCTGACTGTGCTTTTCTTTGAGGAAATTGTAACATCTGTATTAACTGTGATAAGCATTGATTATCTGAAATGATATAAATATTTGGGGAGCTAATAACAATCAAGTAGGGTTTCAGTGCATGCTATAGACAGCAAAGATAAATCGCAGGAAACTTAGATCAAAGTTGGTTTGTGAATAAGTTTGTTTTTGTACTTAATGACTCAATATAAAACACACACAGAAAACTCTTCAGAGATTTAAAGCACACGGAAATGCCATACAGAAACATCCCATCCTGTGCAGCGTTTCTGTAGAATCTCCCTGTGCGGGGTGTTGGATGTCAGCACACAAGAAGGGGAATGAATTCAATCCATCAAGTACTTACCACGCATTTTTACCAACATTAGACATTTCTAAGAATTATTTGCCTTTTTTTTTTTTCTTTTAAGGCAGAAAGAAAGTATGTAATTCTCTCTCTTCCCTTTGAGAAGGTTATTTTAATGATGCAGTAGGTCAACTGCAATCGAGTTCCCATTCAGACTGGGTCAGCCATATCTTGGTTCTGAGTCAGACATTTATTTTGTCTGAGTTACTTTCATTAAACTACCACAGACCAGTAAGGGCTTACATCACTTGCCGCAGTACTTTACTGGTGCCTTTTCCTCTCCCACTCTAATGTCCTTCTCTATATAACCCTTCTGTTATAAAGGTTGAAGTAAGATAGGTCGTGTCATCTATCTTACCAAAGACTCTGGATTTCTGGAAAAGACTTAAGATGGAGTCCTTGTAAAAGAGGCAAAATGACTTCAATCCCACTGAAGGTAAAATGGCATTACTGAAAGCAGGATCTGCTCTGCACTCATTAAAGAGAACTTTTACTGCTGCTCTGTATCATTCTTTGCACACAAGACAGAAGCTCATTCCTTTCAGTACGTGAAAGAGAGCAACAGAAACTGCTTCGAGAGACACACAGCCATGTGCTGACGTACAGGAGCAAGGGCTGAGGTCCTGAGACTGATCCTGTTTTCAGGACTCTATGTTCCTGCTACTGAGACCAGCAGCACCAACAGAGGTGCCTGGTACATTAGCAGGACTCTGGCCCCAGTAATAAAATGGGTGCTTTTTGCTGACAATGACAGGAACAAGTATTACCCAAATGTCTGAATCCAAGCATGAACCTCATTTCATGTGACTGAAAAGCCCTATTGACTACACAGTTCCACAGGACTCCCCATATTTGCGATCAGTAAAGAAGCACAGTTTATGTAAACCTTTGCCCACAATTCAGGCTTGAGTAAACAAAGACTTTCTATATTTTCTGCAAGCGTTCCACTGTTAATACACAGCATGCAGCATTTGTTTCTTATTAAGTTGTATTTTCATTTCTTTGCTCTTGTAATTTAGGTCTTTCCAATACTCTAATTCTTTTAAGCATTGCATTAACTTGCCATCCTATAACCTCTGTACAGCTTTCTCTGTGATTGTTGTAACAATCTGTACTATTCCAAAGCACAGGCACTATTTGCATCTCCAGTTATTATCTTGTCCTTGTTTCCTTCAGACTAGCAGTCCCTGATTTTTATTTTTTTTTCTAACCAGCAAGAAGGCTAAAAAAAACAATCTGCACAAAGCATGATGTTCTGTAGAGACAACAATAGCTGTTTATTGCTCCTTGCATAAACTACTTTAATTACCTTTAGATTACTGGTGTTATTCAAAAACATTCACTTACAGCTGAGAGGGTCCATGGGCATTTACTGAAATTCTTTGCAACAGGGCACTTTGTCTTAGGCTGCAGTAAAGCGTATTATAGTCTTTGTCTACTCAAAGACAGAGTGACTTATGCAACAGAAACTTGAGATATTCACATGGTGTTGATATTGGTAATACTACAATGGCATTTATTATTCTAAATAAAATGAACTTACAGCAATACAACTGAACATTATAACACTGCAATACTAGTGCCATCGTGAACAACTGCTATGTCTAATTCTGTCTCTGTGGTGAGTTAGTGCATTTTTGCTTAAAATACAGACAAATCCACAGTTTTATACAGTTATATATACACATCATGCTGGCCATGAAAGCCTAGTTTGCTTAACAAGTTAAACAATTCATATTATTTTCTACAGGTCTGCTAGCTACTATTGGGCTATGGCAGCACAGTAGTACAAATTATATGGGAGAGCAGGACACCTAAGAACATAGAAATAGAAAGTAGCCACTGAAAATCTATCTCAAATGCTTTTGCAACAACATTAATAGACTCGCATAGGGCACACGATCAACTGAAAAGATCATTATTGATTATATGTTGCTGAGTGCCACAGAGAGATTCAGCTGAGTAGGGACCTTACTGGAGGTGATGCTAGGAAGGGAAAAATTATCAACTGAGAAGGTAGAAAACCATAGTAAAATGTGGAGATCTGATATTTCCTCATTTCTTGTGTACTACACAATGGAACTATAAAATGAATTTCTCTAATGCTACTAGTGCAATTAATAAAGATCTGCTTTGCCTTACTACAGCCTCTTCCAAGCTAGTTTCTTGGCACACTGTATTTTGCAGGCCTGTATTTATTACGCCATAATCATAAATAGTGCAGGGCTGATTCATTCTACATTTCAGTTACAATAATTATATTTTAAATATGTAAAGGTTGCAGTATCTCACATAGCTTCCCACTACAAAACAAGACGGTACTCAGTCTTAAGATTCTATGTGGCTTTAATGAATCTTCTCAACAATGCGGGATGTAATTCCATTTAGATGTTACAGTGAGGTGGAAATTCACATTTAGGTAGATATTTGCCTTTCATTGCTATCTCATACAGTCACTGAGTGCACTGAAAGCTTCACAGGTTTTTCAATATGCTGGAACAACTCTTGTGTGTTACTGTTATGTTAATGATTGCTGTAATATGAGACTATGCTTTTGTAAGTACCAAAGATGTCTGAATGCATTTGTTTCTAAACAAGAGACAGTCTGTGACAAACACATACTGAATAACAAAAGGAGGCAGAGGGACTAGGGGACTGGAAATAAAAAAAAAAAGGAAGAAAGAAAAAGAAACAAAACATAGCACAGCAGCCTATCTGAACAACCTTGATATAGGACTATTAGCTCTATATAGGTCTTCAGCTATTCATTCTATTTTGCTTCTTTCGGATGATACTACCTCTATTGAAGAAAGAAAGGAATTTGGGCAAAAATAATTAGGTTCTGTCTGAACGAAAAAAAATGAAAGAGTGACTTAACACGGGTATTATAAAATCTCATGTGTCTCCTCTGTAAAAGAAAGAATCTGTATACAACTATAAATTTTTTATGTTTCTATCAAACATTGATAATAAAGGTTTTAATATTTATAGTTACCCTTGGCCAAACTCTCAGAGTTCCCTCTCCAGTAGGGTACACTCACAGAGGTACTCATTGCCTTTGGGTACCGCTGATTGGGACAGTAAGCACATCATGGATTTCCCTTTGGAATATAGCACTGATACCCAGCTCTTCTTAATCTTCTTAATATTCAATTTTAGGCATTCCTCTGTAATCAGCTTTATCCTGAATTCTGATGAGTTCTTGTTTTACACTGGGAACTGTGTCTTTTAACAATCAATGTTATTAAAATGACCCTTGATAGTGCATGATTCCACAGCGGGGCTTTTCAAAGCTATGTACAAAAATGCAGATCATTACGACTTTAATATGGAAGTTTAAAATCAGAACTTCTATCTGCCTTGTTCATAGTAATTTTCCTAGCTTTGAATACTTGCAATACACGATAGCTTATTGCAAGATTTTGGCTCTCTCTTCACAGTAGCCCAGAAACTCCAAGCAAAGGAGGAAATACAGTGCAGGAGCATAGCTAGTAGATTTATGGTTACTGGTCTGCTTGTTGCCCAAGAGCAAATGAATTAAAGGGCTTTGTGATGCAAGGTGCTCTGTAGTGGTTACATGTTTTAATGCATTATTATAACTTCATGGGAGTTATTTAATGATCTTTTTGACTAGCTTTACTGTTCACTGTTCGTAAGAACTATCACATTGCTGGCGTAGATAAAATATATTAGGAAATGAGTTTCATCTCAGTTGCCCTTCTAGTGAACCTGTGAATCTCTGAAGTTTGTTTCCATTGTACAGCAAATATGGCCAATACAATTACAAGGAGATTATACATCACTTTGTTGCAAGTATATGAACTGGGCACTAGGTTGTAGTGGGAGCCGAGCTAGGACTGAGAGGAGGTACCTGCCTGCAGTGCCAGCGTTGCACTGAATAAAATGCAACATACAGATCTACCATTAGGCTTGCTTCTTATCAAGGAGGAGAGAAGATGCTGTTTTAAGAGGGCACTGAAGCTGAAATGAAGATACAAAAACTGCATTGTGAAATAGAGGAAATAAAAAAAACTAAAGCAGTGTGTGAAGTAAGTTTCCATAAGGCTTTCAAGGTACACAGCAGAGGAAAAGGATTTTTGTTAGTAGCTGGGTTTTTGTGTTTTTTTTTTTTTCTTTTTTTTTTTTGAAAGACTTAGTAATGAAGATTAGCAGTTGCTGTGCAGGTAACTACTCATTAGAAATCACCAATAAAAAGGCTGTTTAGACTCAGCAGAAAGGTACTTCACATATAAAATGGAGGAGAGTAAATACGGACTTCTGAAAATCAAATAAAGAAGCCTTGAAACTACTTACCCACCCTGCAGTTTCAACTCTAATTTGTTCCGTCCTGAAGCAGAGCTCAAATATTTAAAAAGTATAATATAAAACAGAAATCCCAGGCATCTCATATTCAACAGCAGTTTCCTTTCCTCCTAAACGTCATGAAAGGAAAGCCTAAGAAATCAAAAGATTCTTTCAAAAACAAAGGAAAAGAATGCTCATACCAGAAGAACATGGTGCCCGCTCAGTGTGAAAAACATTTCCCCTTTGACTTATTTCCATTATCAAGAGTAAATAAGCAGATTAATCCCAATGGCAAATTTGAAGCAAGCAAGGTAAAAAAAAAAAAAGGCAGCACTCCACTTGAAAAGAGGACACATCTCTAAAAGGAAACGAGTCTAAGTGGAATTTGTGAACCTGCATTAGCATTTAGGTAGAAATTCATGTATATAGGTGACCATAGGCAGATCTTTACCATGAAATTGCCTCACAAAAATCACACTTGGAAATAAAAATATGCTCTACAAATAAAATTTGCAGAACAAAGCAATAGGAGAAGTTGGTCCATGTAATTTAGCTATACTCTCCCTTTAGCGCATATGAATTTGGGTGCTGCTACTACTGAAAGTCTTTTTCCCTTGCCTCACTCAGTGCTCAGGCAGGACACTGCACTGCATGTGGGCAAGGATTCCATAACAGAGGAGAGGACTGTTATTATCTAAACACTCATCTCATTAAGTCAGAAAACAAGATGTAAAAAACCTCTTGGATGCAAAAGACGCAGAATAAAAAATGATGTCATACATCATCTGATGATGCCAGTGTCCTAAATTAGCAGAACTAAGTCATACACTGATGTCAGTGTATTCCACCACACCTTGTCAGGTTACTGCTCTGAAACCAGACAGTTCATCAAGGACTTGGAACTTCTCTATAACTGTACAACACCGAGCCCAGCCTTGTGTACTTGTCCAAACACAGCCACTATTTCTTAGTCTTTCAGCTCTTCATCTAAGAATATTTGTAGTTTAAGAACTCTAACAACTTTTTCTTGAACAATGACTTTACCAAAACAGTTACAGATTTTCCTTTACATAATTGTTCTAGGAAAATGAAAATTAAGATAGAATTTCATTGTTCAAGGAAACCTTACATAAAGATGATTTGCAACTCTTTGGAGAAGAGCGCTGCTCAAGGTAGAAGACAAGCTTATCGTACTTCTGTAGGCTCACTTGAAACAATCCCCTCATTACTGCTTTTGCAGTGTGAGTGGCAGATGTCTTAAACGCTAGGATGCTTACAAACCCAGGAATTTGTTACTCAAATTCAAGATTCAATTTATCTTCTTGACATTGACTTCTTAACTGAAAAAGATATCTTTTTAATGTTCAGGAAATTATGAAGGGAATGATATTTACTTTAGACTACTGCAGCGCAGTTGATTTACCGCCAGTATAAAAACTGAAGTCTCATTGCCTTGTGGATCAGTATGGGAATCCATGGAAACAAGGAAGAGTGTAGAAATAAACATTTATTATCCTATGAAAACAGTTGGATTCATTCAGTCCTTCCTAAATGACTGCAAAATAAGTAACATTTGTTGTTTTTTTTCTCATTTGCTTATTTCTTAAGGGAAAGACGTGAGGGCACTGTAGTACAGGTAGACTGTACTACAGTAGCGAGTACTTAAATACATTCAACAATCAGTAACAACTTGTGAAGTGAAAAACCTGAGTGAGTTTAAAGTAGTAAGAATTAGCCATATGTAATGATTGTCCCTTTTAAAAAAATCTAAGCTGATTTATGCATTCTAATATTGGTAGCATATAGAAAAAAGTAAAACACGGAAAGTTTTCTTAGAAGACTGCATGCGAAAACACAGAATTAAGAAGTTAATCTTTCAGAAATTATTTATTTTGTGTAAAGAACAGAACAAAGATCATTTAAAAAAATCTGAATCTCATCTAAGATTACTGAAAGATTTACTTGAGGCCATATTGCATTTCTTGTTTTCCTGATTAACAAATCATCACCGCACAAAGCAACACAGGTGGTCAGTCCCCTTGGGGTCACATCAAAGGGGCCACCATGAAGCTTTAGATGTTATTCAAAAGCAATCTGAAACTTGTCTCTCACTGTTTGTCCCATCTATTGTACTCCACAGGGTCATCTTTAAAGGAGTGTCTGGTTTACAAAAACCCACTCTCATAAAAATGGTTTTCTGTGACTGTTCTAGGAACGGTCTGTTTTCAAAGTACTTGCATCATACACTATATCATGCTAAAACTCTATTTTTACACGAAGCAATGCTTTTGGTCCTTACAAACAAGAAACTGACTTGTACTAAATAACAGTTATATGTCTATAATCACATCTATAACAGATGTCAGTCATGTCCATAAGAAAATCACATAGAACAGTAAAAAGAATAAAAATGATGCAGAATAGCTCACTCATAGCTCTTCGAAGAAATTGTGGACTAACTACCATACATTCAGTTCAGATCAGTTGTTACAGTCCTTACATCAGCTCTATGCTAAAATTTTATTCCATATATTTTGAAGTTTTTTCTGGGACTTGAAAATATGTCAGGATTTTTTTTTTTTTTTTTCAATTATTTTTATTTTTTAAGACGGCCTCAGAAGTACTGCATGAAGTAATGCTTCAGTCTACATCCTATACTCATGGAGAAGGTTTGGTTGTTTTTCCTTTCTTTTTTTTTTTAAAAAAACCACACATTAGCACTTTGAAGACTCTATCAACATTGTCCCTTAGTGCATGCAAGTTGCAGGAAAACATCAAAGTCTTATCAAATTGACAGTTATTCCATCAATACCAACAGGATGTTTATAAACCATGATTCATGTTGGGCACACCGAGAACACAGAATTGTAGCTCTCAGTAATAAACAAAACCAACAACATTTTTCAGCTGTGGAAAAATGATTAAAGAGTTATGGGCAAGCTGTCATAGGAAGGAAAACCCAACAGGGCTTCCCATTTTAACAGACGGGCAGGAAGCTGACTGCAGAACAATTTCTGAGTTTCTAACTTTATGCTATGTGCAACAAAACGATCTGAGATACCCTTCACAGAGGATTTACTAAAACACTGTTTTACATACAGAGTTAGGAAATTCTTTCCGAGAATAATGCATTCATCAAATGTGGTTTTCAAGTCATCAAATGCAGCAGTCAAGCATTCAATTTGAGTTAATTCTGTCCTATCTAAATAAGGCATAAACATCCTACAAATGTACTTTTTCTGCAGTCTTAAAGGACAAACTGTAGAAGTTAGCACTGGATAAGGCAGGTTCCTGCAAAAATGCTTCTTGTCTAAACGTGAACTGCAGCTTTTGACTCCCAACAAGCATTACTTCACTCCTATGCTGCAAAATCCTAAGGATTTGTAACTAAGGGTATGAAAAACGTATATGATGTGCTAATGTCTGTGTTCTGTATGAAATTATCATTGTGAAAGGTTTTCATCACGCTTATTGTAAGATCTTATTATTTTAATACTTATACAATCTTACTGGATCACAGAACTTCCTCTTTTTAAAATGTCTGCTCCAGCAATAGACATTTTTAGATACATTGCTGCGAGGAAAGGGATCATCCCTAATGAGAAAATGACTAATTTAGAATCAAGGGTAAATCTGAGTAAGATCAGGTAGCGGAGCAATAGCCTGGAATATAATTTAACTTAACCAAAGACCGTGGGTGGTCAATGCTTACAAATGAAACAGCAAAAAAGTGCATTCTTACTGTATTGCCTGGAGTGCTTAAATTGACCTCTTAGGAGGGTAAATATTGTGTCTATCCAGTTGACTATGTAGTCAATATCAAATAGAGCAAAGGGTTTTTTCCATACTAGGAAAGTAACCCCTCAGTGAGACTAATTAATTTCCCAGAAAACATCCAGGATATTGATCTGAGATTTGAAAATACTGTTGATGTACAGTAGCCAGTCACACATGAATAAGAATCATCTTTGAGGAAGCTTTAAAGAAATGGGACAAGCACTACTATAGGGTCTTTCAATTAACACATTCAGACAGCTCAACTAAGAAACAGACTCTGAGCATTTTGACAAATATTTTTTCTTTATAATTGCTCAGACAAAAAAAACATTTTCTACAAATCTTAAACAGATTTTTGACAAATTTATTGAATATTCTAGCGTAAGAGCTTCTTCACTAACTTGTTTTTCACACTGAAAAGTGCAATTTATCAGTTATGAGTACACAAGAGGGGTTTATCTAATATCTTAGAGGTACGGTCCCTACACTGAACAAATGCATTTGAAATGTGAAAGCTTGTTAGATACATCTGTAATCATCTTTGGTAATAAAGTCTTTCCCAAGCACTGTCAGGAAATATCCTGCCTATAGACACATGCACAATGAGCATCTATTTAAATCACCAGTGGTGAAGTATTTCTTGCTACATCAAAAAGTACCTATTAGTTGTATGACAGAACTCAGCGTTTTGCAGAGGGAATTATTATTTGCACCAATTACCTGAGGAAGAGACTGCGAAGCCTATGCAAGCATGCAGATGTCTCTTCACATGACAGTAGTTATTGGGTTTCATGTACGGTTTAAGATGAGATTCAACAGCAGTATCCGTTCAAAAGAGAAGGCAGGCTGGGCCAGGCCAGCATCACTATGTGCATCATCCTCAGCCAGAACTAGATCTTGAGCAAACATCACAGTGATTCTAAAAGCCTGGATTATTTGAGGTAATGGAAGCTGCAGTGAGCCCTGCCCATAGAGGAGCTTTGCCCATAGGATATCCCCCACGCTCCCCCAAATCTCCAAGGAAGATTGTCAATGCCAAAAGGAGTGGTTTTAGTCAGGAGACATTGCTCTGTGTTGTGTGGTAAACATTTGCAGCAGCGTGCAAGGTAAATAAAGTCAAAGATGATGTGGTAACTGGAAATGAAAGGAGGACAGAAGTTAGGGACTTCCTTGCTGCAGTGGCGGACAGGCAAGAGGGTCAGCCAAGTAGGAGAGAGATGAGTGCTGTTTTTGCAGTTGCTGATATTAGGAATACTTTGCAGCACACACAAGATGATATGCACCTCTAAGGGTACAACAAGCCACTTATTTTCAAGATAAAACATCCAAATAGTTAATTATGAAAACATGGTTAAGGATCAAATGCAGCCGAGAATAGATTTTCATGCATTAGAATTTCCTGTTAAATTATAGGGGTTTTTAAAGGAAGTGCTGACAGTTTCTTAACCATTGCAGTGTGAACAAATGAATAACAATATACATATTCTTCTTGCTAATAAAGCTTTATAGCCTTGAAATTCAGTGCAGAGTCAATCTATCAATAGTGGAGCATTTCTGAAATAAAGGCTTGATGGTGCTTTCCTCATTCCACGAGGAAAAAAAACAACACTACAAAAAAATAAAACATAGTTCTAGGGTTTACTTTTATTAGCAGGCTTCTAGAGATACCTGTGATTTTTTTTTTTTTCCTAATATCTATGTTCTTTATGACAGCATTAAAGTCATAAGCACAGTTTCCAACGGATGCAAAGATTTCTTCTGACTTGAGAAAGCATTAGAACAAAATATCAAATTTTTTATTCATTTAACTAGAGTCACTGCTTACATCTCAAGTTCATTTTTTTCTTTGATTTTACACTACATTTCCCAAAAGGTTTTCCCATTAATATTAACAGATTTATGAATCTCATTATTCTGATTTATGTCTTTCCAATATATTTAAGGCTATGTCAATATTAAGTTATTTGTCCCTTGTGAGCACCTCCTACACAGTTTGGATTAGAAGTATTTTTAAACATATACTGAGAAGTACTGCTTTGGACTCAGAGGCAATATCCTTACATAACTCAACTGCTTCTTCAATTGTGTAGTTTATTTAGTGAATCTGCTCAAAATAACACATTCTCCACCTATGGGACAAACCACTTTTAAAGATAATCAAACCATAATAATTTCTTTGAGAAAATACAGACAGGATGCTGTAAATACACCATACTAAAGGACACAGCGCACACATGATCTCCTAGCAACTTTGCAGACTGAAGCTGCTCTGAAGCCTTCAGAAGGCCACTCCAGCCATGTCTGGCCCTTCACACCAAGCTGGTTTGCTCAACTCCACATCGCTACACAGCTATCCTACTGCCACCTGAACCCCCAGTGTGCCAGTCTTTCCCAGTTTTGAAGTGAGAGCAATCTGCATGGGATGAAGGAAAGAACTTTACTACTACCAGGAGCTGCATCCCTTAAGAACGCTTGCCAGAATATATAGCTTGCATCTGAAACAGCTCAACTGTCAGCATACTGCGCCTGACTGTCTGCATGACAACGTGATTTTTATTTATATGAATATATATGTTATATGAGGCTCATTAATTTCAAGTACAAATGGCAGTGTAGCAAATTAGAACTTGTCCCATCTCTATCAATTCAGTTCAGTATTTCTGTATCACTGATTTTCATAGTCACATCACAAAGTTGGTATGCATTCCCAAACAGAATTTCTTGAATGGGTCCAAAAGGACAAGGCTACACAAAGAAGCAAAACTAAAAAAGTTCATTTCTCAAGCAAAAAGTCTCCATGTTGGGAGTAGTTTCTTTCCCTTCGCAGATTTGCATAATACTGAAATTGATTGCTAATTACCATGGTCACTAGCTTCTATTACTGTGTCTATAATAAAGATAGAGTTGGTGTTGAAACACTTCGATATAATTGACGTTTATATTCTAATTTGGCCATACAACATTCCTTTTTACAAACCTTCGTGTTGGTACTAGAAATGATCAGAAATATATTGAAAGTAATTCTGTGTATGATGGCAATCAATGTTTGGAAAAGAAAATCCCCTCCATGGACACACACTACTGAGTCTACCAGAAAATGATTAATGCAAATTGCTTATTAGAGCAATGCGAGGACATCATTTCATCTCTTGTTAGGTGAGCTCTGTTTTCTGCTCTGACCTCCCATCGCTGAACCTTCCCAATTCCCAGAGATTAGTCCTGATGACATTTTGTTTTGTTTTTTCTTTAATATTATGAAGGGAATTTCTTTCAGGAATACTTATTATTTCTTTGCTGCTGACAAAGACAACACAAAGATTTTTCCCAACCTTCCAGTTCAGCTTTTTGCAAGATAAAATCTGAAATCAGTTGTTCCTCTGACTCCAGAGGAAGCAGGCCTGCAGATCTTGATCAAAGAAGAGTTCTGTCTAGCCTGCAGGCATGTCAGAAGATTTTGTCCACGAGTGTCCACATATATTCTGATAAGCCTAGTGACATTTCTAAAAGTACTCGTAAAAGAATTATAAATACCATATTGTTATAAGCAGAGCTGGACCATACTCATCAAGTGTATGTTCTGTCGTTCATAGAACAGGAGCGTAAGTCTCTTACTAAATAAAAAAAACACAACATCACTCAGGAAAAGTACCTGCTAGTTTCTGAAACTTCAAATATATACTGATTGCATCAGGAAATTCCTAGGAAAACAAACTCCTTTAACTCATGAAACCCAGACTTCCACGGCTCTGGGAGAACTGAAGGTGTGCTAATGTATGCTCATCTTCCTCTCTGTTGCTTTCCATTAAGACATCAACAAAGCACAAAGCTCCTTAAAAAGTTTTACAGAATCATAACCCTCTCTCTGTTCCTTCTAATTATCAGTACAGGCTTGAGGATATCCTTTTTCATATGGGTTATTGTAAAGCATGCTTTCTCCATTTGGAAGAAATCAGCATTGAGCTCATTTAAGAGGAAGCATCTTTTTCACAGTCAAACTTTTACTGAGAAATAACTTGGCCACTGTCATTTCCTATCATTCTGCACTAATGGTGACATGCTTTATTAAAAGGAAACACATCAGACAGAACAGCATGATTTACAAAAAGAGTGATTTGTCCTGGATTTACACTCACCCATGTCAGTAAAAGCAAATCTCTGCTTGAGCTGAGAAACCTTGAGCTGGACTTTAAACAACAGTGCGTGTTACTATGCACACAGAGAAAATAAGCAATACCAGCTGTAACACTTGCTACCAGACTGTTTGGCATTTATTGACTGCCGGGCCCTAATCTTTCAAACAAGTTGTGTGCACAGATCCTGGGAAGCCAGAAGATGCGTGCTTCTGAGTGGACGCACTGGAATGAAGGAATAAGGTGCAGGTTAGCCCTGCCTTTTTTTGTTTGTTTTCTTTCCTTCTTATATCACGAGTTATCCTCCAGCTTCCAATTCACATCCTGCCTTGTCAGGTGCCATCACCTGCCTAGAGGCATTCCTCCACCTTCTCACAGGGCAAAGCCAGTCTCATCTTTACTGTGAAAGCTCATATCATGCTGAACTCTCTCAAACCTCCTGAATTTAATTCCTCTCCTTTTTCCTGATATTAGAAAGCAGTTCTTATTACTTAAAAGGACATTCCCTGGCAACTGTTTTATAACCATTCTCCTTTTCACTGCTTTTATTTTTAATAAACAGTTCCCAAGATGTCAAGGCAGGAAGAAAGTACAATGAACACTTAAGACGACATTTCCACATACACAGCCCTTCGGTCAGCATTCAGCAGCTCCCACACCTCACTGAACTTCAGCAAGTTTCTGCTCTAATGTCAAAGTTTCCTAAAGATGCCATTGGGAAAGATCCTCTGCACATTCATTTTATTGTATTATTCACTGCATTTTGAAAATAGCTCTATATAAATGAATATAGTTATTGTATATTATTTACTGTTCTTTCTAGAGCAGGCTGCAGACAATTGAGACCATTACAATGTGGAGACTCTCTCAGTAGGTCAGAACCACTACATTATATCCAGAATTGGTCAAAGTGTTATTCCTGAGGGAAAAGTGAGCATCTTGGCTAGCAGAACTTCGGTGAACAAGAGGAGCACCAAACCCATGTCCCCTCCTCCCTTCTGCAGCACACTGAGGAGGGCAGAGGGGAAGCAGCTGCCTGGGGACCATACCCCAGCAGAGCCTATGCACAGGTTACCACCACCCACAGCAAAGTAGAAGCAGCCTTGATTTGAGCTTTCCAAAGAAAAGCCACTCCAAAAGACATCCTCCAACAACGCCAGGTTTCAGTGTAGTCTGGTGGTGCAAGGAAGAAAAACTAAGCAGAGGAATATCCCAGCCTGTAAAACCACGCTGAGAGCCACTGCATTTCTTCAGTTGAAATACATCTAATTTGGCTGCTCTGCCTTGTGCTGCTGATCCCAGACAGAGAGGTGGCCATACTAAAGGAGAAACATAGCAGAGCCAGCCTCTATGAGATTTGCAGAGCTCCTTTCCTTCTGTGCCTACCTGATGCTGCCAGAGCCCTCCCAGGGGCTCCACAAAGGAAGGTGAGAGTCTGGGGAAGGCAAGAGCAGAGAGGCATTCACAGAACCAGGCAAGGGGGGGCTGGCAGCCCCACATGCACCTGCCCAGCATCAGACCTCCAGCTCCAGTGCTGCTGGACCCAGGGAGATAGCAGGCCAGGGAGCAGAGCTGAATGGTGGTGGCAGAACAAAAGAAAAGACAGCATTCATGGCAGCACCAGATGCCAACAAATAGAATTATCTTAGAGCGACACAAAGGAAGTTCACTAGCACCCAGATTCCCTTCAGCAACTCAAGAATAAGGTGTTTCA
The DNA here is from genome assembly GCA_028571105.1 of Tragopan temminckii. NCBI lineage: Eukaryota > Metazoa > Chordata > Aves > Galliformes > Phasianidae > Tragopan > Tragopan temminckii. Next base: position 6,910,452 of record JAOWBP010004015.1, read on the forward strand.
CCCAATCTGTCTGCCAAATTCTTTCTTTAGCTGCTAGAAAAACAGAAGTCCTGTGTATCAGTGATTCATCCCATCTATCTTAGTGAATGAATTACTACAACTCATTGACTGAAAGTGCCTGTCTCTCTATCGACTAGAGGAAGCACAGTTGTGGACAGGCCATGTGCTCAACTTCAGACTGCCCAAATTAGGTGAAATAATTTAATAGGTTTAAGAACACTTATCTATAGGATTAGCAGTAAGAAGAGGTTCCCCAAAGCTGACATTGCCTGATATAGGAAAAGCCAACATGAGGTCAAAGGAGAAAGAGTCCACCTAAAAAAAGTTCACAAGGGTAAAAAGTAACTGTACTTAGTTTGATCAGCATTAAACAGTAGAACATACAGTTTAGATCATGCAAAACTTAAGAGTAACAGCTGTAAATTCTTCTCAACAAGCACCTGATAAAACACTTGCAATTTCAATCACAGTGGGAAATATCCAGTGAAACAAAGTGGAAACCCATCAAAAAGTTCACCACATCATCAGCCAGAGCAAGTCATGCAACTGTTTCTATCTCACCATCTTCTCCCTCGCTGTGACAGAGATTAATAATTTCCTTTTCATAAGTCCAGTAACAAAAAAAAAAAGAAAAAGTTTGTTTTCAACTTTCTGGTATCAGTGGGGAAACAAAGCCATGATAAAAAGGACAAACAGGAACCCCACACCTGACAACAATGAAGAATCTTGCTTTCAAACATCACACAATTGGCTGACACTTTTTTTTGTTTAATGGGCTAGCAGCTGCGTGACTCATTTATGTATGTTTTGCCTGCCTTAGCACTAAGCAGACTGATGTAAATAGGAAGTGATGAGGAAAATCAATTCAGGGCAGACACATTTTTTTTCAAGGCTGTAACAGGAAGAGATAGGAAGCCCAGGAAGATACTTGATAGATATTCAACTCTGCAGAAAAGAGGAAGCAGCGTGTTGAAGCACTAAGCTGGTTATTTTGAGTTGTTGAACGGAAACGGGATACAGCACAGAAAGGATGCAGATAGGATGCATTTTGTTGCGTAGCAACCTAGGGAATAGAAGCTCCCGCATATAACTGGAGACCATCTGCTTGTAGGAGAGGGAGAGAAAAAACACGTGTTTAAAAGGGAAAAGAAAAAAAAGTGCAACAGTGAAGAAGGAAGTTTAGTACCACTGAACATGTCTGGTCAAATCATCCTGGTAAGAATTCAAGAGTTAGAAGAACTTAAGTATAAGTCATTGTATGCAGCTTCCTTCTACAGTATTTTTGCTATGAGAATGTTCTTAGGGAACCAAAGTAAGCTTTGGAGTAAAATAGGCAAACTGCCCGTGAAGATGATGAATTTCAAGGTACTGAGTTTGCTCACACTAAAGCAGATTGCAACTTCTTTTATTCCTTCTACAGCAAAGTAAAACCACATTAACTTTCAGCACATCAGCATTTTTTTACTTTGCTGTACTTTTGCACCTCTTCCCAGAACAGCACCCAGTCACCAGATGGCATGGAAATACCCAACCTAATTCCAGCTCGCAGTGCAACAATTTTCTGTTTATTTTTACTAATGCAACTTTCAGTGCTTAAATAAAAGAATAGTAGATTGATTTCAGCCAAATTAGAATCAGGATTTCCTGCAGTGCATTGAATTGATGACAATTTTACAGCAAGGGATTTACACAGATAAAAAATAAGAACAGCATTCTGAAGAAGAGATTTCTATTAGTAGACAAGAAAAGAAAGAACTAAGGAAAAAAAAACCAAAGCCTTGCCAGATGGAGCTGCTGGTATCTGCTAATGGTCACAGTTCTGATCCTGAGGCAGCCACTAAACTCAACTGTTGAGCACTGATGGAGACTTAAAGAGGACATGCCGGGAAGAAGCTCCGTGTACCTGGATAGTCTGGCGTACCCCAGTCTCAGCCTTCTGCTGATGCACTCAGCTCCTCTTAGCACAGACCACAGGAAGTGTTGGTCTCTAGCTCTGGGTGCAGTTGTGGCCATGGGGCACGCACCGTCCCCCATGCGAGTTTACTGCATACCTTCTCTCATAGGTCAAGAAAAAGGAATGCAAATAGCTGTCCTTGTTTTCCTCATTCCAGTTTTCCGCTCTTTTTCTAACACTATAAAGATATTTCAGATGGGCTCACCGTCATTTTCAGAGTCATATGGTGTGTAATTGTTGAGGAGAAAACTGTTATAACCACCATGTCAAATTTATGGCCAGTACCGTGCTGCGGTGAATAGCTTCTGGTGACATTACAGCGTTCCTTTGATTGTATTTTTCCTTATCTGGTAATCATTCAGATGGGACTAGCGGCAGTCTATCATATGACATGAGACATTAGGCTGAGGTCAGGAAACTCATGCTGCCTTTCTCACCTATCAGATCTCCCAAGCAGGGGTGGTTCTTCACTAAAGTTTGCTCTAGTAGCTCATGCTTTGTGTGTTTCTTAATACCTACATATCAGATTTTTTTTTATATCAACGCTGATTAAATCATGCTTCAACACATCCCCTGGTCTAAGCACTGGTGCTGATGCCATCAGAGTTCATCCCTGAAGTTGCACAGGCTGATTACTGTATGTAGGTGGCAGCATAAACATCTACTTACAAACACACATCAGCGTGTGCAAAATATAAAACAAAACAAACAAGCATGAGCTATTGTGCGAAATCAGAAAGAAAGCAAGGACTAACTAAACTTGTACCCAAACACAGTTATTTCACTAGAAAACTCGCCACTGTTGCACATGCATCTGGAACTGCACAACACTGTAAAAATGGGTGTGTTTCAAAAAATTAAATCTTAAGTCCCCAGAGCTGTTTAACTAGAACACTAGATCATTCAATTCTTATAAAGGCCCATAATTTGATTTGCTTCATGCCTCAAAGGTAGATGGAAGAAGCCTAACGCTTGCAAAGACAGGAGGAATTTGCATTTCCTGCCATACTTGAAAATGCATGGACCTCCCAGACAAGCCAAACCCAAATGAGCAGTAAGGGATTCTGCTAACGTACAGCCCAGTTACGTGGAGCCAGTCCACCAGGCACCAAGATTCCAGCAGAGAAAGGTAGAGAAGTTGAGGCATGTTTCTATTACACATTTGAGGTCCTATTTCCACACAGAAGATTTCTCCTAAGCTATTTCTTCCATTCACTTTATTATTGCTTCTGCATCGACAATTTATAAAATGCCTTTGTCCCACTGATATGCTGCTGCAGAGCAGGGCTGCCAAATGCAGCCACCCAGACGTGAAGCTGAACAAGAGAAGCGCGAAGTTGTATGAAAACTCTTGCACTGACACAAGAGTAATAAATAAATGTGTTAACGTGTCCAAAGAAATGCAGAGAAGAGCTGGCAATACTCCACCATTTGAAGTACCTGGGACTCGTCCACCTCCAAGTGTTTTGTCAGGCAGCACGACATGAGAGCTCTCAGAGCCCAGCCGGCAGGGTGACAAGCAAGGAACACCTACCTTCAGCAAACTGTTATCCCGCGTGCTCCCCCCCTGCACACCATGACTAGAGGAAATAATTATTACCTGATGATGCTCCTAAGGTTCATATTCAGTTGACAAAATCTTTAGTAGAGCCCAGTAATGACTCGCTGTAATGCTCAGTTGCCCTTGGAAGTAAAATACTTCTTAAATACTTCTGTTGTTGTATGCTAATTACACAATACCAGCACATATTTTTTCCATCTTCAGGACACCTTCAGAATGTAGGCTGTCACAACACGACAGACAGGAGGAGTGATCCCCTTGTCTAGGAGCATATGTAAATTCTTAACAGGAGGAACCTCAAACAGTGGCAACACATCGCTGGTCAGAATGGGTTCCTGTGCTTGATTCAGCAGCAGCACATGTTGGTTATAGCTTGAAAAAGAATATTGACCCAGATTGAAGGCTAGTGCAACGAAAGCTAACAGTTTGTGTTCTCTCAGCCTCCACAAAATCAGTGACAGTGAAGAAAAGTGTGCTATAGTCTATTTGACATTTAGAAGATACAGAAGGTAGAACATGCAGCCAATCCATGATAAATCAGTCTTTGTATGACTTGCCCTACAACAGCCTGATTACAGAGGTAAGGAAGGTGATCTCAAATAAGAAATTCAGTCAAGCTGATCCTACAGGAAAAACAATCATCTTGGTCAAGGAAGTTCCAGTGTCTGACACATTTCTAACTTTTTTGAGAAGCAGTGATATTAACCACAATTATTCGTGATCTGATGCACATCTAACACACATGCCTTTTTTCTTTTATGTGAAGAGGTGTGCAAAGAAAACATTTTTCTCCTGCAGAGCTCACGTAAGATACAGACACTGTTTAGATGAGCTTTTTTCAACAAGTGCCAGTGCTAGGCAGTCCCTATACCACCAGTACCTAAGGCTCTACTGATGCTTATTCAGCTCTTCCACTGTTAAAACATTGAAAAGAATTAATCTACTTGAATAAAGATCTTGATCCAAGCAAAATACTCTGAGTTCATGGCAAAACAAGAGCGCCAAGAGATTCAGCATGGGCTTAGTCATTAAAAATAAGTCAATAAAGGTAACATTTCTCACTAAAAAACCACATTACAAGATCACAAAAATAGCCACTGTTACCACAAAGCGATGCCAGGACAATCTAAACAGAACACGTTTCTAGATAAAAGGAAATATTTGACTTATGAGAAAATGTTTTGTTGGTTTTTTTTCTATGTTCACCTTCACTAAGAAAAACTCCACCTGAATAGATGTGAAGTCTCTCCAACCATTGTGAAAGACTGTTAAAATGACAGAGATAGAGCATGCCCACAGAGACAGTACATAACTTTTCGAAGAGCTGTCCAAGTTTAAAGAAGGTTGAATTCTGCACATTTTCTCCTCATATTGTGATCTCAAAGTTGAGAAAGCCAGCACATTGATTGTGTAGTACTAACATCTTAACTGCATGTTCTGAAATGCCTACTTGCAAATTTTGTGATCCTTAGCCAAACGTTAGATGGTAGAAGCAAACCAGAACCTTAGCAGAACCTGAGTTACGCCATCAGCTCTCATCTCTCTTATATGGGAGATGATAATGAATCCTTAAGGTTTCAAATTAACATAGACAAGTTAATTTTTGCATGTCTCCTCTTCATTTTGCCCCAATGGGCAATGACTTGACACTTAATCAGAACACAGCAAGTCCCCTGACACATTTAACCCCAAGGAGATGCTAAAAGAATACACATCTCTGCATGCCATAGATGTTCATCACACTTTAAAATGTGGTTGAATATTCCATACATCAACAGATTACAATTTGCAAATTCATTTCTCATTTGATGTAATGAGCAGATGCCTTAAACATTATTATCTGCTCAAAGTGCAGTTGCATGAAAAATCTACAACAAAGTAGCATTTGCAAAGAAAACAATGCTCCACAAATACTATTACTTTTCTGTGTGTATAAAATAAAAGAACCAGCAATAAGAGAGTTTGAAATATTCCCTTGCTAGTTTAAAAACTGATCTTAATTACATTCAAGCCACTTTCTTTCAGTTTTGGTGTGGGGTTTGTTTTTGCTTGTTGTTTGCTTGGTTTGTTGCTTTCTTTTTTGCTAAATAGTCTCTTATAAGAAATGTCTGAAAAGTTGCATCAGTTACTCCATGAAGGAGCGCTGAGTCACATCACAAACAATAAAGTACATATTGCAGGTTTTAGCTGTTTTTAACTGAAAACCAAAGCCCTGCTAATAAAATAGAATTTATTGCATTACAGTATAGAAACTTTAGCATCCCACTCCATGCTTTTCTAAGGCAGAGCCTGAGCTATCATGAACACTCATTTGATATTTGAGAACAACATTGCATGGACACCACTGAGAAGCCTCCAGGATTTTTTTTCTTCAGCCAAATATTTTTCCATTCCGTTACCCACTTCATCTGACTGGAAAAGCATCGACTTTGGACATTTCTCTAACATAACTAGCAGCATAATGGGGGGAAAACGCTCCAGCTGTACAGATATTTATTAGAAGAATGTAAAGAAGCTTCATTATTTATATGTATTCTAAGTCATTAAGGCAAGTTGCTTCCCTGCATTCCACAAACTGCTACCTTTGACATCGCTTCCTGTTGTCAAGCATGTTGTTCTGTGATATTCATTGCAAAAATTCCCACCAACTGAAGCAATTCAGTTTTATTGGATAGCTCCTTTTATTGTTTCCAAACTTATTTCCACCCCCAAGAGATTACATACAAAAGGCTGTAGTGCCTGTACTCCTTAAACATACATGTGTCAATTTGTATATATAGAAATGGAAAAATGTATACTTACACAACACAGAAATTTATATTAAATGCACTTTCATATATACAAATATACACACAAACACTGTTAAGCATTTCGATTTAGCGTTTGTATTTATCAGTCTTGTTAGTATAATTCTCTATCAATTTGCATGGTTTAAGAGGACTGTGCAAAAGAAACAATAGAACAGCTTAATAATAAGCAAAACCAAATTCCTAAAGGTTAAAATGACCTAAAACATCTCAGTTTTGCTCCTGGAAAGGGAATAGGAGAAGGCCCCAGGTTGCTTTGGTGGTTCTCATATACCTGAAGTTACTCCATAGTCAGGGATTACATCCAGTCTAGATTAGAAAGCTACTTTTATGAAAACCTATCCATTACCTAGGAATAAATTTATCTCCTTAATTGAAACTGTCAGTACTGGCTATTTTTCCTTTAAAATATCAGGTGACAAATTTTGCTTTATAATAATTAGTTATAAGTTATAATAATTTCAGTATATGTTTACTTGCATACTTAGTTTTTGATTTGGTTTTGATAATAAGTTTGTGCAAATCATTCTCTTCGGGATTGTCCAACTTCCTTCCACCTTCTCAATGGCCCCTCGTGCAGCAGGACATCCTGCATTTTAGGAATTTCAGTTTGTTATCTCAGTAGCTCTGAAAGCTATTGTCTGAGTCAGGAGTTTTCTTTTTTGTCTTAAGTGCCTGGTATGCAGTTGGCATCTAACCTTACACACACGTGCATACGCTCAGATCTGTCTTGTCTAAGCTGACATTGACACAGACTCAGTACGTACGAGTGCTGAACAGGACACTAGCCCAATGCTTTTCCTAGCAGTAGTACTGTAGAGCCTTTTCTCTCCATTTAACACCCATTAACGTGAATGAATTTGAGATACACATACATGGAAATCTATTTACACAAAGGATTTTCATTTCCCACTTTTCCTCTCCCTTGGCAGCTAGCGTGACACTGAGCAATTCTTGTTAGCCATCAGTAAGGGTATGTAAGGGACTTGATTACCTCTAAAGCGATCTGTTATCTTAGGTCTGGAGAACTTCTCCAGCCTTTATGCCAGAGCTCAGAGATCCCCATTAGAGTCTCTCAATTCATTACTAGTATTTCACGCTGCTCCTAAGGCACGTATCACAAACTGCCTGCTAGGAGGTTACACGACTTCCACCTCAATCAGCATTCTCTGTAGTAAATTGTTTGAAGATATCTGTCTGAAATATTTTTTCCACAAATATCCAAAGTAGGGTGTTCCCACAGTCACAAAAATAATCTTGTGCCAAATTGGACTTGGAGCTAGGACTAAAAAAAATAAGATAGTAGGCACACTACACAGCAATGCCACTTGTTGTTTTTAAGGGCATTATTTTAAAACAGTGTATTTTTCATGTTTCATAAAAGCTTTATGTTTGTTCAGTGAGATTACAGCAGCAGTGTTTCCAGGAATAGGTCACTGGAACAGGAACCACACTTGAGTTTTATTTTTGGTAGTGCCATAGGGTCACTGTACTATCTTAGGCAAGTCATTGAAACACTTCACACCTTATTTACACCGGCGTGTGACATGACCTAGAAACCACGTTAACACTGGGACTCTGGATGATAACTGTTCCTCTTCTACATGACTGAGATTGTATATCAAGCAAGAACAGTTAATTCAGCTTAATTCAGACAAATATTTTCTGACTTGAAATAAATTGCAATTGGTAAAAAACAGCATAGGTTTACAAGTCACATTCCACAGCTATTTGTTAATGGCTCTTGACCCCAGTTTGAAGGCTGACATATCAACATTATTTGAAATGAAAAAATAAGCTTAAGGTAGAATTTTGTGAATTAAGTCCATTTTATCTGCTAGAGCTATACCCAGAGTATCAATCAAGTTCTGCAAGAGCAGCCTGCTCACAGACACTGGAAGAAAAAAAAAATCACACCTCTGAATTTAATGCAGCAAAAGCTTTAAATTAATCCTCCTTTCACATCATCATTTATTACTAGCCAAGATACTGTCCATATCAATACTCCTCCGCAACTGTCAGTGACAGCTTTCTTGATTATTGAAAAAAAATCTAGACAAACTTGTGATCTAGAAATCTTTTATTTTTATTCAAATCACAGATTTAGCACTCTATTTGTGCACTTGTTTTAGTAGTAGCTGCAGCTCGTACTGAAGGCCAATAGCTCTATGAATCAAATCTTTGCACAAAAAAATTTAACATCTAAAGACGCTCAGCTCTTGTCAGTCTTGTAACGAGATATTCAGCACCTACAGGACCATAGTGAGAAAGGACTGCACCCCACTCCCCTTCTGAGAACATGAGACAAACCCACATTAACACCAGCGTCAGCTACCAGCAATAATATATTACAAGATCTGTAGTAGCTGTAGTAATGTTTTAGTGTCTTTTTCCTTGTGGAGTACTTGGTAACTGTAATGTTGTGAAGCTGTAAATTATCATAGCTAGATAATCCAGTTAGTAGTTAGGTGAGTTGGCTATAAAAATTGGTTCTGAAGTGGGTCTCTGCTGCAGGTCTGCCGAGAAGTGTTTTCTGCTGTTGTTTTTGTCCATAGACATCTAAGATGGTTTTAGATCACAATCAGAGGGTCCATCTTTTTGTTCAGAAATACCTTGCACCTCTGGAAATGGAACAATTTCTGAATAGCTACTACTACAAAAATTGGCACCTTACCCAACCATCAAACCCTCTGACAAACATGGAGAAAAGTCTATATGAATGCTATTTACACTAATACATATACCAATAGAGAAGGAGATTACCTAAAAAACACTGAATCAAGAGTAGAATTATTTAACAAATGATACGCCAGGTACACTAGCATTACATGGCTCACTGCTGTACTGAACCAGCCAACGAAGGCAGGTTAACAAGACCTACACAGTCCAAAGGGTTCACATCTGTGGCTCTGTCCATGATTCTATGATCACCATACACAGCTCCACTGAAAAACAGATCCCATTTGAGAGTCCTAGATGCATCGCAAGGCATCAATTACTAATCACAGCAGTCACACAAAAGATTAGAGCCAGACCTATGCCCTTTTCTGCATTTAGTTCAAGGCTCTGATGTGTCCTTTGCAGTATTATGCATCAACACACACTGGAATTCTAACAACATTTTTTGTAAGTTTTCATATTTTACTTTTTTTGTTCCTTACAGGTTGCCTCATTTAAGGCATTTAAGATAACTTGAAATGTAACACTACTTCTAGTTATTAGATCTTATCTCTATTTCCCCATACTACTTCGGGAAAAACGTTGCTGCCATTTTGAGTAGTCACATCTTAATATACTGCAGATTCATACAGCAAATCCCCCCACATCCTGATGAGCACTGTATCTGTCATATCTCAAGGCAGAGCTGAGAGCCAGCTAACAGAGGAACGACTGCCAGTGTTGCCATTTTTGTCTTATTGTTTCTTTGCAGTCATTTCAGAATATTTGCATTTATTTCCATAGCCCCCAAACTAACACTGTCTTCCTTCAGCAAAAACCTCCCTCACACAGAACAAATGAGGGAAAAACAGAAAATCAAAACAAAGTTGCTCTGTAAGTAACACCTATTTATTTCCTCAGAAACTACAACAGGAAGAAGCAGCACAATTACGAGGGTGGATGGTGATAGGACAAAGGGGAGTGGTTTTAAACTGAGACATGGGAGGTTTAGGTTAGATATTAGGAGGAAGTTTTTCACTCAGAGGGTGGTGACGCACTGGAACAGGTTGCCCAAGGA
>JAOWBP010004015.1:6920609-6954158 GCA_028571105.1 Tragopan temminckii
TCCCTTCCCTCCTCCCTTCTCTCCTCCCTCCCTTCCCTCCTCCATTCCCTTCCTTCCTTTCCTCTCCTTCCCTTCCACCTCCCTTCCCTTCTCTCTTCCCTCCTCCCTTCTTTCCTTCCTTCCCTCCTCCCTCCCCTTTCTCTCTCCCTCCTCCCTCCCTTCCCTCTCTTCTCACTCCCTCCTCCCTTCTTTCCCCCCTTCCCTCCCTTTCTGCCTTTCCTTCCCTCTCTCCCCTTCCATGTTACATGTATGCTTTTTCTATAATTTAGATTCACATTAAATGTATGTCTCTACATAAATATTTAATGAAATGGAAATCAGGCCAGGTTCTCCCCTCTCAGGGTTAAGTTCCGTTTCTGCAAATTGTTTTCTGCCCTATTTCTTTTCCCTTTGTCTCTGTGCATGTAGACATTTTCTTGGCATCTATAACTCTTCTGAGGTTTCAGAAGATCTTCAGAGAATTGCTGGTAATTGACCTGTTTGGATTGCACATGACTGGCATTTGCTAAAAGATAATACAACCCTGCATTTTGTTAAGTGCTGGTTGCGATATTAACTTGTGGCCAAATCAGAATAAAGGCTCAAGAGACATTTAGACAACTTCATTTGTTCCTTACCGTAATCTCCATTATAAATGAAGCACTTTGGTCTCAGCATAAGACATTCACATATTCTTTAACTTGTCAGCTCTGTTTGTCCAGAAATGAATACATCCACTTTGTTTCTTTTCTTTTTTAAGATGTTACTGTACACTACAGAAAAACAATCAACATAACGTCAAAGTCAGATGATTTAACCTTCTGCCACTTCTCTAACCACTGAAGAGTTCCTGCCTGCCACTGCTAACTGGGCATTGGAACATGTGTAAATGTTTTCTGAGAAAGCAGGATTATCCAATGAAGTTAGAGTTTATGTTGTCTCCTTAGGAAACAGGAATAATTAATAAGTCTAGGTCAGCCCTATCCCAAAGGAGTCTGAATAAGCCCTATTTGTTTTAGGTTTTCAATGTAACAAACAAATCTTGCCCCTGGCAACAGTAGTATGATTCTGGAGGAACATACACGTTTACTGCTGCTGTCATTTCATAATATAACCAATTTCAGCAAAGTTCCTCATATTAGCGGCCTTTTTAAGAGACAAAAAAAATTAAAAATGAAATTAGAGCCTAAAAACAATGTATTCGCAGAAGCCAAATGAGCACGTGCCATCTACTTTGTGTAACGTAAGAATTAAATACTGCTGATCATTGCAAGTAACAGTGAAAACTCACTACACTGCCTTTGGGCCTGCAATAACCTGGAGGCTAATTAGCTGCAGAGAGGGCTTTTTATATTGCACTTTATATTAAATAAATTCAGCTCAAATCCGTAGAGACCAATAAGCATTTTTAAACAGTGTAGCTCAATTTCACCCCAAAATTGATCAAGCTACATAAGAGTCTGGGTTATGAGATGTCTGATTAATGTACTGTCCTCCAATAAAGCAGGTACTTAAGATAAAAAGAGCAAATGAGAGAGGAAAGTAGAGGAAGTCTTTTCAGTATATTTTTTATCATTTTGTATCTTTCTTGGGATTTTTTTAAAATTTTTTACCTCAGAGCTGTGTCACACTGCCCTAGAATGCATCATTTTAAAACCAGAAGCCAATATGATCAAGTGAGGAAAGTACAGAAAGCATACTTAGCACTCTATTTCAGGGCCTACCCAAATATCTCAGCCTCTCAGCCAAATCTAAAGATGCACATTAACTAGTAAAGTATGCATGCAAAACACTGCAATGCTAGAGTGAAGAACACAGTAGGGATGCCAGTGAGGAGTTTCTGTGAGGGCAGTGAAGTCATGCTTTGCTCATAGAAGCACCAGTTAGGGTGCACACAGATCAATACACCAGTCACCAGAAAAAGCATATGCCTCAGCTGATAAGGATGATGAAATGGCATGTAGTAACATCATTTACTATTAAAATGGCAAGTCATCTTAAAAGAAAACCTGTTCCTTCCAAAGTAGGTGCCACGTATGTTGATAATATCTGGTAGCGAGTGATGTCTTAAGAGATGTAAGTATTAACAACAGGCTCCTCAAGCCCACCTGCATAATTCACATCCTGTTCACAGAAAGGTACTAAACAGAGCAGAGCATGCAACTGGATCCACCATCAGCAACTGCTTTACCCCATACTTTTCCGATATTTTATCCCAAATCCAAAATAAAGGAGTAGATACCAGTGGGGTCTTACAAAACTACAATAAAATAAACTTGTCCCATACTTAATACCAGTAGGAGTCGATTCTTATTTTGGACATTCAATGCAGTAGCAGTAAGGGTCAAAATTTATGCAGGAAGAAGGTCAGCGAGACCTAATAGCTCCTCAAGTTATGACTCCACTAATTAACGTTATTATACTCTTCATCAGAATAGCTCTAGCCACAGATTAACAAGCAAGCTGTTTCTTTACCATCAGAGAGCCTCAACTATTCCCAAATGGAACCAAGCTGGTTCCACTACTTTCTCACAGGTTCGATAAGGCAAAGTTGACGTGTTTTGATTTTCAGACATTCAGAATGGAATAGTAAAGTAGCTAGGCTTTTATTCATGGGCAAGCGTTTGGCACTAATATACAACCTTATATTATAACCTAATAACCTAATCTTCTAACCTTTTGTTTTTGTTTTTTTTTTTCTTAAAATACATGCTTAGAAGTCTCTCAGTCTCAGGACTAAATTAAGTCTTCTGCATCCTGGAATTCCTGTATCATGAAAACTCCTGGTGCAGTGTTTATCTTGTCAGTGTGGTTGGTGGTCATTGGTCACGATATCTCACAACTGGCATCATCCTGTATATTATCACTGAGAAAGGTTAGGCTGAGTCCAGTGGACAAAAAGACAATGGGAAAAAAAACAATTCCGCATTATTTTTGGAAAGCTGACTCTCATGAATAAAATGAACAGTTAAAAAAAAAAAAAAGTAGAATTCCTGCTGTAGTCAATCAAGAACTTTTGTTAATGAGATCCAGATAGACTTACATTTTTAAAAAAGCATAAGATTTTGGATTTTTGCCATTTAAATCATCAACTACTGTATAAATTACATTTTAAGAACCATTGGCTCCAACTAGAGAGACTGAGCTATGAAAGGACCAGGTAAGAGGAAGTGGAAAAAAGGACAAGCTATAGAATATCTGTAAGTAAGATGACTAATATCGCTACATATATGAGGTCCATTTCTTTGGCTTCTTTCATGAACATTCAAAGATAACAGGAGGACAGGTTCAGAAAGAAAAAATGAAAAGAGAGACAAATCCTGCAAAGGAAGGTCATATTTACAAATGCTTAATATTACTTCAGGTTTATAGTAAATGACTTATGAGGTGCTTTTTAATATTAAGAGTTTTTCATGAGTTCATAGGAGAGATGGTAAGATTATTAATGAACTAATAGCCATAGGAAAAAAAATATTTCTAACAGTCTCAAAAATCTAGTAGTTTCACTTCTGTCAGTAAAAATGAGGTAACGTAGCAAAGTCCTGACTATGAGGAAACATAAGCAGATTTTTAGATCACAATTAAGATTCATGTTATATCCCATGCTGTGCTGAAAGGGATATCTTAACCAGTTATAAACTGCATTAAAAAAACAGCTCATTTCTTTGTTTTTTTTCCCTTTGTTATACTATTTTTTTAAATTAAAAAATGTTTTTTATTCCAACACTATATAAATTTTTCCTGTCATACAGATTACATTTTCCTCAGCTTCAGTAATGAAAATAAATCAGTCTGCTTTTGTTTACAGCCAATTTCTCTTACGGATTCAGAATCAGAGTATATTAATTCTAAATTCACGGCTGGAATTGAGGACAAGGAAGGCAAAATGAAATACGTTTTTTTTCTCCTAATTCATAGAAATGTTTCTACTCCTTTTCTGTCTTCGAAAATCTTGGTAAATTTCTGTCTTTCAATTAATCTGGCACATTTGTTTAAACAGAACATGTGGCAAAATGGAAGAACTTTCAGTTAATATTTCATTTTGGTGCATTTTCTCACCACCTTTCTGGCTTGGTCAAATATACACTGATCTTTTAACCATCATCTGAGGAAGTTAACAAACTCATAAGCCAGGTAGATGGATGCGTATAAAGCAAGAACCACCAGTCACTTGTTGACAAATCAATCCCAGAGCAAATACCAAAATATTTAATTAAGCATTTAGATTTAGTTTGTGTTTGTGCGTTCCTTCTAAACTAATGGTTATTCATTCAGTCACAAACAACAATGCTTTTTTTCATACTCCAGTCTTCTCTGGTGGCCTATAACACTGCACGAAACGCTTTCATATAGATGTACGACGTCATTCATTAAAACGTATTTCAACATTTAAGAGTACGTTACTTTTCAAAAATGAAGATGCCCCCTGCTAACCTCCTACGAGAGCTTTTGCTTTTATCTTTAACATAAATTAGTTGTGCTTTAACACAGCCCAAGCTGTACCCAGGGTAAGACTTGCTTACAAATGCACTTCTCTTCTGCTTGTTTCATGCACGTATCCAGAGCAATTCTGTTTAATGTCACCATTTTCCGTAATCGGGACTGCCTTCTTTGGTTACTTAGAGGGGAATTTTATCCCCAAAGCCCCACGCTGATGTTGTTTGTAATGCTACAGCTGTCATGCCATTAAATCAGCTTCCAGGACAGTGACTACTGATGCAATGAGCAGACAATTTCTGCACTCCCTCAAAATGACCAGGAGAACCAGAGACGTATACTGGAATATATTACCTTATAGCAAATTCAAAGAACGCGAATCTCTCTCATGTTCACAAGACCTCTCATAAATGTAGACTTCCCCATAAATGTAGAAAGCTCTTAAGCATTTGGAGAAAATTAAACAAAATACATCTTGCCAACAGCAAAATACTCAAAGGACAACTTTTGTTTTAATTACTGTGGACATAGAAAAAGGAGTTATTTAAGGAAGTCTGTCAACTGAAAGCTATATATAACTCCTGAGGAATTCCTTAGTGATTTTCCTGGTTAAACAGATTTCCTTAAAAATACATTTGTTTGCTGCACAGACTGGAATTATTGTAAAATCAAATAGTCATTTTTTCAAAAGTCTAATGTGACTTGCAGTGCTAGCACAGCACACACATTCATTGGACAATTTAGGTTTGTCGTATCGATCTTAAAAAAATGAGTAGGCATTACAAAGCCAGTGTTTTTATCTACTGAGAAAAAGGCCAGAATGAAGTGTTAACCACTGGAGTTGAAGCTCCCTTCCTCTCACTGATTTCAGTAAGCATTTTTCCAGATCCGAAGGCTTTCTGTTATGTTCAGTGGTATTCCATTCAGGGCTGTGATATCCACTGAAGCCAAAGAACAGCAAAGTTTGATCCCTTTAGAGACTCCAATTTCAGCTAAATAACGCAGTGGGCCGTTCTCCGAATTAGCACTGCAGAGTGTGTACCAGCAGTGAGGGCACTACTAAGCTGCAAGTGATCCGAGAGGTGCTCCACAACCAGGAGAGCAACAGACCACGCAAACCGCACAGTCCTAATCATCAAAATTACATTTTAAAAAATGTTCTTCTGGTAATTACCTTTGCAAAGATTTACAATTTACATGCAATTTATAATTGAATGCTACCTTTATTTTATAGCACAGTGCCGATCTGCACTGTTGTGAAAGACCTGTGAATAAATATTCATAGGGATGAATTCAGAGGTGATGGGCAACACAGAGTGAGAAAAAGGAGCCCAGAGAGTCTGTATTAAGGTAAATCATGAAAAGAGGAAACAGAAGAGGAAAAGCAGCTAAGTGAAAGGCATGTAACACCTAATCTGAAGCACATTTCTCTCTCCTTCAGCACATACAAAACTTTTACCAGTTTCTTTTTATGGTTATTGAATGCCCACATTACCTGAAAGTGGAATTTACTGTGCTGAGTGTTAAACTCTAAGTTTCACAAATAAGCTTCTTTACAAAAATATTTATTATCTGTAATCTACATCATCAGCTCTTACACTACCACTAAGTTCACCCCATTGTCTCCCAAGACGGTTACCATGAACATATGTCAGAATATATGTCAGCCTCAGAAATACACACTTGTACTGGAGTGACTATTTTCTGTTCCTTATTCCCTTGCCTCTATTTTAAATGTATGTGTATGTTTGCTTAGAACTTAGCTTCTGAAACAGAAGGACCAAATGACTGATTCTGACAGCTGTGAAAAGATTTCCATAATACAGAAAATCTAAATGCTTCTTCATTCAATCACTTTCTCAATGAAAACATCCCAGGATTAAAGAAATCCAGGGAGAGAGAAAAGATTAACCTAGAAAAGGCAAATAAGCAATTCAAGTGAACAAAGCTGGGTTTGTTGCTTCCTGCTTCAACAGCGTCCAACAAGATCTGGGCCACACTGCTACAGCTTTCACACGTGTGCAGGGTGGACACAGCTCCCCTACATGCAAACAGCGCATCAGCTTGTGTGAAGTGAATCAGGACCAGCACAATTGTTTGAAGGAGGAGGCATGCACGGTCCCTGGCAGCTCAGAAGCGCTTTTTCTCTCCGGTTTCATGCAGCTGACATACCGAGCAGAGGCGCCAGAGAGAACATGGTGCTGCTATGGAAATAAATGACTTTGCAGACCCAACGGAAGGAGGTGGGAGCGAAAAAGCATCCTCACCCCCCACCCCGGCAGCTGTGTAAATCTGTCCCTGCCAGGCGAGCTCCAGGAGGTGCTCATCGGCCGCCTCCCCGGGAGTCAGTGAGAGTTCAGGTGCTTACTGTGTCATCAGGCTTGACCTTCAGATGCGACACTGCCAGGACGTTTGTTTTCCCACAGCAGTGATTGCTTCAGTCAATTATTATTGCCCATCCTAGAGTGCAAACACATAAGGACTTGATTTACAGTGCAAAAATATACATCCTGAATTTGCTTCCTCTTTTGTTTTTGGACTGTCGTAGCATCTCCACCTTAAAGAGATGACAGCAAATTACTTCATAGGTAAATATATCTATGTATAGGGAAGGATAAATAGCAGTCGTTCAGGTCATTGTGGGATGAGCGTTCAGTATAGCTTCGGATCGGTTGTGTCAGACGTGGCAGTGTATTTTAAGCTTTTTGTTTTAAAATTTTTATTTTTCTGCTTTTCTTTGAAGAAATCATCATTAGCAAATTTCTCAATTTGGAAATCTAACCTCTAAATCCATTTTAATACAGATTTAAGATTGTGCATTCAGTTCTTTAAGCAATGTTTAGGTATTACCAATATACTGAAAGATAGATGAGACAGCCTCATGGTAATACAGCTTTTAACCTTTCCTCTCCTCTACCATGACGGGGGAGAATTACAGTAAATGATGGTTACCTTGTCTGCAGTATGGACAATTGATTTGACCTCACTGCATCTGATGCTCTAATGGACTTTGTGGCTGAATCCCTGGAGATATAAAATATGTCCAAGTGAATTGGGGCAGGTTAAAGAACGGACCTGCTTTTCATGGCTGGCTCAAGCTATAATAGATCTCCCGGTTGTTCTGAGAAGAAGATTAAAAATGATCAATATCCAAATCATTAAAAAAAATAAAAAATAAAATGGTGGCTTCTGTAAATCTGCTGGAGGTGGGGTTTTTTTCCTACTAAATGCCAGAGGGGGTGTCTGGGTTGATAACGTGAGTTTCTGTAACAAATGTTTACTTCTGTTTACTCTCTAGTAGCATGTTCCTTTTTATATTAAGAATCAGACACACAGATGGCGTGATTCAGCACTGCTTTCCTGAAGTCATACTTGTTTACACCATGAAGAGTCAGGCCTTAGGTCTATTTAGTATAGATAAAATAACAATAATATAATATATTTCCTGAAGCAGAAAATAAAATCAAGGACAGCTTTCAGAGAATGATGGCAACTATGATAACTGTGACTGTCCTCACAGTTCTGCTAGCCATAGTGTCTAAGACAAAAATAAAGGTCTAATTTAGTGAGGGAAAAAGAAAAAAAGATTTTCCTTGGCTGCTCTGAGTCCTTCATTTGGTAAGGTGCAATTCAACATCTTGTTTATCCTTTCCTACCCTCTAAGGAACATGTTCTGCTCTTTTCCTACCAGCACACAACTGAGCTCAATGTGAGTGTAAGTCTGTCCAGCCCCTGGAGCAGCCAGAAGAAAAGCTTTCATGCCCCACAGCTGGGAGCTCGCTCACAGACCTTCTTCTCTACATACAGCAGCAATGGGCCAGGCAACTTCAGAGGGCTTATATGTATGCACATGCTTAGCTTCCTGTAAAACCCAAGCATTAAGAAGACAGATCTACAGCTGATCCATTTGAGGCATGCGTGTATTGGTTTGTGCACTTATTCAGTAAACGTGAAATGCAGAGGAACCCAGATCTCTATTCTGGACAGTTTGAGGTTGTTTGGATCTGACATTTCCATGTGTTCACTGACAGAAATAAGCTAATTATGAAGTTGTGTTGGAAGATGGATGCCCTTTTTCCGAGTTTTGAGAAGTGTCTAGGCAAAGTAATCAGACTGCCCTATCTCAACTGCATCAGATAAATCGAGTGAATGTGAAAAATCTTCATTAGAAAGGAAGAAATATGTGTTTTTAAGTGCTAAGATAATTCCACATAACATTACGGTTTGCATCTAGGCCCACAGTACACAAAGAGATTCATGCAAATGTCCAACAAATTGAAAAGGCTTTAAATGTATTTTATCTAATTTACCTTTTGCCTTTCACAGGTTGTTTTGAAATCTGAATGTGTAATAACGTCTCTGAATGTTTTAATTTAAGCTAATGTGCTATTCCTTTATGTAAAAAGTAAAGGTATTTTGAAACTCTTTGCTGAATACTCTGAGATTGTCCGTACCCTGTGGCTAGCACTGAGCTGAATGCCTAGCATCCGTGCATAGAAGAGGGAACAACTGCTGCCCCTCCGATCCGGCTATTCTTGTATCTGGAAACATTGTCAGGTGCTACAAGCATCACGCCATCTGAAAGGCCAAAGTTGAGTACTACGTTATTGGAGTAGATGACACCTTATTCTTATTCTTCAACAATTCTAACAACTTAGAGTCCCTCGTTGTCCCTTTATGAACACAGATGTCATTATGAGGGGGGGCAGCCAAAATGACAAGAAGGTGACCTGCCAGTGAACTCAGGAGCAGGTGAGGCCTGTCAGCTTCTAATTTGAAACTGGTGTCAGTCCTGAGGAATGGCTGGTATAATCACATTTGTAACTGATATCCTATAAACGCTGCAAACATTCACAGTGCGCCTGTTATGAGTAATATGAAATTAACAATTCGTGTTTATGACACAAGACACCAAGTGAATCAAGTAGGTCTCCGTAACTGGATCAGCTCCGTCTGTCTTCTAGCGCACTGAACTGCTTCAGCCAAGCCAAATTACTGTGTGCTTATGTTACAATAGGCATTGTATTTATTTTGAAGACAAACTTTTGTAACTAGGTGTAAAGCGAGGACCTCAGAACTAGCTTCTAGCTCAAGTCATTGCATATAAAACTTCTCTTGCTCGAGCCCAGCCATTAAGATGTTCATGACTTTTAAGTTAAAAGTTTGGGACCTAACAAATCACATGTTGTATCTTACATTTTCTGAATAACTGAAGGGAAGGGTCTGTGTAAATCTTCTCTCTCAGACACATAAATTACCAGCTGCATGAATACTGCCATTAAGACATGCAGACAAGTGCAAGGGGTGGGGACAGGGCAGGATGCCCAAAAGAGGTGGAGTTACAGAGAAAACAAGGCATTTGCTCACTGAGTAATTTATGCCTAATCTGCCTTCACTGTAGCTGAGCAAGAATGAACGCCATGAGGCAGTGTGTCAGGCGCTCTCATTTCACTGCCATCTAGGCATTTTTCTGCACATTAGGTGTTTTCTTCCTATTTCCAGTCATTTCCACCTGAATTTTTTATTAGGAAAAGTCAAAATCATAGTATGTGAAACTAAGATTTGAATTGAAGTTACAGTCCAGGATAAACTGAAGCTCAAGTGCATTTCTCATTTGAAGACAGCAAAATCTCACAATCCTTTGCACAATTATTTCCAATCCAAACTGACAGAAGCCCTAAAGTTCAGCTCCTTTCCTGATTGCACTGCTGCTGAGCTTGGTGCATAGATTAGAAGGTCCTTTCCAATGATATGCAAAATAAAAGAAGAACCAGACAAAGAATCTATTGCAATTATTACACTGGGATTTAGTTAGCAGAGCTGAAAAAATGCAAGTCCAAATCCCAACTAGCTAGTGGAGCTTTCTGAGCAGTTCTGTACACCTTCATATAGGCAATCCAGTGGAGCTAACAGCCTGCTGTAGCACTCTTTAATGGTAGGCAAATACCACTCATTTCCATTTTCCACAGAAGAACTGCACCCCACAGAGTTTCAGCAATGTAACCAAGGCCAGGTACGGCATTACAGCTGTGGTTCAGACACTGACATCCCTTGTCCTCTGACCCAGCACTGACACATCACACTTCTAACACTGCCTAGTTTAAGTTGCTGGCCATGAATACCACCTAATTAGCAAAGTAAAAGTGCGATTTCAAAACCAACTTACAAAACTGCTAGAACCTACCTCCATCGTACCTAAGAAAAGGCCTAGCTCTAAATTTCACAATCACACTCCACCACCCAAAAACTCACCTGTGAGAAGCATCCTTGACTGTCAGGAGTCAGGGCTGGAAGCTGCACCCCACTGCAGTTGACGTAGACACCTCTCAACGTGTAGAACTTCTCACGTTACTCCAATGGCACTGCACAGTTGTTCAGTGTTTGGATAAAGTACTGTCTGGGAATTGTCGAGTCAAGGCCTGAACCACTGATTGATCACCTGAAGCAAGGACTGGGTCAGCTTTAGGAACACAGGTGAAGGTAATTCAGCTGTGTGACCCGGAGGAGTGAAACCTGGCTGCACCTCTCTTAAACCCCATTTAAGGGCTGACTAACACTAGCAAAGGATCTCTTTCTGGAGATCCCTCCTCTGTGGAGCCTTTCATTGCAAGGCTAAATTTTCAGATACAGGTGAGCATTCCTTCCCTGTTTGTTTCTTTGCTATCTCACTACAGTACTCTTTCCAACTGTACTTTGTTGACTGTACAAGTACAGAAAACTCTGGTGGCTATTCAGAGCATTTTTAGAATCTGGTAGCATATGTTTTAGTTATCCTCCTACTTACACAGGTATAATTATTAGAATTCCCCACATGGTTTATGAGGAGAGCTGGCCCTGTGTAACAAGGCCCAGCACAACAGGTTCCTGCAGCACCAGGTCAGCTCCAGGGGCTGATGGGCAGTGGCACCACCTCACGTAGCTCCCAGAGCTGGTGGGGCACAGTGCCTTAAACTGGATTGCTGCTGTAGCTTACCTGTAGGAGCCTTCTGAATCGCTGGTTGTATAAAATGCTCCTCTGCCAAATTGGTTATGGTTTTGACTATTGGCTGTAAATGTCCATTATCTTTTGATTTCCTAGTTAAGCAAGCTTGTGTGTGTTTGTCTTTTATGGTTTTCATTAGAGAAACACTAAGATCTGGCATAAGACCAGAACAGAGGAACTTATGATTATTGATAAAAACTAATCTTAGCTTCCCACAGACATTCCTTGTAACCCTTGTACTCCTGACAAAAAGGAGCAGCTGGCACCCCTCAGCTCAGCCCATTACCTGCAAGGATCCCCTCAACACATTGCTCTGGACATGGCAGTGCTGTAGAAATGAGGCTGCAGTGGGCAATGCTGAGCTTGTGCTTCCAGTGCTGGGCCCACGTGAGGCTGCCAGAAAACCAAAAGAAAAGATGAAGAAAAAAAAAAAAGCCAACAAAAAACTATTATCTTCTCTCAAAAGTAGAAAGTGGAAGAATGAGACTCTGGCCTTTGTGATCAGAGAAGACTGATCTGAAGATCTTGAGAAAATTCCCCATACACAGAAAGAAGCAGCAGAGCACATCTGTTTTCATGACAGAGTTTGGTAATATTTTGAGCACTGAGGTCCTGCACTTCCTCTTGACCTCACAGCACCGCTTTCTGTTCATACAATTAATATTGGGGAAGCCACCATTCCCACCAACTTTCATTTTGAAGATAAACAAAATCACTCCTTTCAGGGTAATCTTGAAGAAATGAACTGCGGCAAACTTAAAAGCAGGCTTACCCAGTGAAGAGACGTTGGAGGGAAAATGGGAATATAAATGTATGGCCTAATTTTAATTTCATTCATTTCTAGTACATTGGGGTAGGCAGAATTGGAGTAGGAAAAAAGGAAGTTTGACTTTTGGGGTCTTTTTTCTATATCATGCTGAATGGAGAGCAACGCTACACATAAGCTCGCTGTGTGGGAGATGGTACTTGAGCATGAAGTATTTTTCTGACCAGCATGAATCAAGGGCTTGAGCAGCCTGTATCTCATCCAGCTCCTGTAACTGTTGTCTTGTGGGGATTTTATCCCAAACTTCATGAATATTTAGCAAGGCTTCTGAAATAAACTGGCACTAACAGTATACACTGAGACCATGAACCAATGACTGGGGAACTAGTCTGGTTCAAATCCTTGCTCTGCTCGATTCCATTGGAGGTTTAGTGATGAGTTCATAAATAACAGCTCTTTGCTGACTGTATGGCTCCCATACACGAGTGCCCTAATCACTGAAGAATTTTTTTTTCTTCCCCTCTATACAGAAATTCCATCTGCTTGAGAACGTTTCCTCTCAAAACCATGCATTTACAAGGTTAGTGCTCATTTTGGTGACTCAGTACTTTCTTTAAAAAGAATACCACAGTATTTCAGTCAAAAACCATAATCAGCATGAACTCAAACAGCACAGATTCCTAAGCCCTTGGTTGCATGGCAGCCTGCATGCAGCCCCGGGGCAAGTTTGAGTGCTGCAGCAGTGACCAACAAAAAACCCTTGAAGCAGGAAGGCAGCATTAAAGCCATCCATTAAGCAGTGTTTATATTTACTGTGAAGTGAATTACAAAACTCCCTGGCAGTGTTTGAAATTTGAGGGCCTAGGAAAGCCATCACAGAATGGTACCTCAGACACAAGCTGTTGTAAGAGTAGCAAAATTGATGGCTGCATCTTACCTGCTGGAGCCCTTCTTCTCCTCCTACTTCCCCAGGAATCAGCACAGCAGAGGCAGTGGGATGCCCACGACTCACAGCCTTTCCTTTTTTTCTCACTGGTGCAGTCCTGCAGAAGGACAATATAGATTTATTCAAAGGGGACAGCATGGAAACAGGCCTGGATGCATGTGACAGAGCTGAAGGCATCCCAGTGTAATTAATGAGCAGTGAAACAAGTAGTTATTTATGTTGCACATTTCTAATGAATGGGAATTAGTCATGTCTTTGATTCTTAGGTGGCTATTTATGCTGCTTATCTGATATCTGAAAGGAAACTGTACTGAATATTTTCTAGTCCAAGGAGGACTGGGTGGCTAAAACAAGATCTAACTTGTGCTTCTGGCAAAACATTCGGAAATTAGTTTCCAATTTTGGAAGTGTCTGGATGTAGTTTTCCATATTTTTTTCTTTCTTTGAGTTTTCCTGACTTCAGTCAGGAGGTGAAATGCCAGAAATACCCAGAGACAACATATCTAACAAGACCGCTCCCCCATGGGCGTAGCAGCCCGCCGGGTGTTTTTCCAAACCACCCCTGAACTCTGAACCTCCAAATCATTCACAGATCTCTTCCACTGGAAGATGAAACCACATCGTTGCATGGCTGCAGGAAGGAGCGTGGTGGGGAGCCGTGAGGAAAGCTGTACTTTCCATTGCCTTCCTGAGCTGGGATGAGTGGTGGCCACGCTCACTGCATCAGCCTCTGCTTGTGCCGGGCGCTGTGAGGGATATGCACGAGCTGAGCAACATTAATTCTGTGGTAACCCAGAGCGTGAGCACTGCCCTGTTTTTGCTCCAGCTGAAGCCTGAATGGAGCTTAGCTGGGAGAGGCCTCCATTTCCCATTACACGATGGTATTTTCTATTAGACACTAAAGCCCTCTGTCCCTGATGATAAGCTGGTTTTTATTATGAAATATAACAGTTGTATTTTACACGGCTCTTCAGTACAATGCAATTTACAGAGTTGTTCTGGTGGCTCTGTCATTGACAGGGTGCCCTTTAAAGCAGGACTAGTAGCACACCAAAATTTTCATGATTCTAAGCTAGTGGGAAAAGAAATATTTCGATGGCTAAAAATTCCAGTTAGGTAACTATTATTGAAGTGTGTACAAGATTGCATGTCAAAACATTTTTATTGTTAGCTGGTAGGGATCACAATGACTGACAGCAGCAGTTTAACAACTGAACCACAGCACAGTTTGTTATTGTACCTGTTTCTCCATAGAACAGCTCTATATTTTAGCAGCTGTTATCATTTTTAAGTTACGAAGCCTGTCTTTAGAAATGCGTGTTCCCTCTCTCCCACCTTCAGTACCTTTACCAAGTTGGTATGAGTGAGTAATAAAAGGAATTTAAAGTGCTTTAATTTTGTCTTGTTATATGGCATTACATTAGCATGGCCTCTTAATAACATAACAAATATATAAAGGAAATACAGCTGAAGTGAATATGGAATCATTGGGAGGAGGAGGGGGTGTTAGGTTGGGTTGGTGGGGGCTGCCTGTGGTGGCTTTTTTTCCTTTCTTTGGGGAGCAGGAGGGGTGGAGAGGGGTGGAGGGTGGTTAAGATAAGACCCAATTGTGTTCCTATAATTATGCAGTTAATTGAGACACTCCAAACAGAGGATTAAGTGGAAAGCAAAGTTCTGCATCAAGCTGAGATATTAAAAGCAAAACCACTTGACAGAGCAGAAAAGAGACAGTCAACTTACAGCAACACAGTAGTTTTTCTCACAAAAAAGTTGCCCTTAAACCCCCCTGGCATTACTCACACATGACTTACGCTGCACAAGCAGGCTGCTGGCGCACTCCGCTAGGTGGCGGGCCAGGCGCTGCCTGCGCTGCAGGGATGGCTGCTAGCTTCCCTCAGCTGCTGCCTACACCTACTGCTATTGCACGTGTTCTGTGTTATGCATGCGCTCAATATTCGTGATTTGATTGTTATCCTTACATTAAAATATTACCTGCAATCACACAGCCGTCCTGAAAAATCCTGAATTCTTTTGCCTTGAGATTTTGCAAGCCATGAGTGTGGCTACTTACCAAAAAGTCTTTCATATGACCACATTTGGAGGTGGAAGTTACTCCGATCTGCTATGGGCTGCTATAGCATCTGCATATTTATTTTACTATTTTAAACCCCCCTTTCCCCCCCCACAAAAAAAAAGTTGCTTTCAATGTTCTTACAGTCCACCTCAGCATAAATATCACAACAGTAAAGCAGAATATTTGAAAGCTACAGAAACGTTCGGGACTGGAAATTTCTGTTTAGATGGCTGTACTTGTATTTGTTCAAGCAGGATGCTTTAACAGACAGTGATGCTAACTATGCTGCCGGCATTGCGCCCATGCCAGTTCTTGCTTCTGTCTGCTCACACATATAACTGGGTGCACAGTGGCCGCGACACATAGCTGAGCTGCACATCAGAGGCGCTGCAGCTGCTGGGCTCACCTGAACGTGTTCCCACGTGCCGTGCCCTGCTGGCACTCTCACGGCTCCACACAATGTCTGCCTTTCACCCGACATCGCACTTCAACACATGGCATGGCTGCAGCAGCTGTTGTTGGAGGACAAATAAGGAAAGGAAATGGGAAAGGAGGTGGTGAGCAGAAAAGTAAAGCGGTCTCAAATAAGGAAGCCCTTTATTTTCCATTTGTCTTTGAAAACTGATGAACGTGCACCAACTTACTTGCATAGCTTCCACAGGAAAGAACTGACTGTTTTGAAAAGGAATGCAAAGATTCACTCTTGGGCAGAGAGATTTCAAAGCAGTGAAACTGCTTGGCTCTTAAAAATGTTTTTTAAAAGCAACACTAAAAACTATAATAGGTAGCAGCACAAATAAGACAGCATTAATGAGTATAGTCCTTGCTGGTAAACCACTGCTGTGCTTTTGAAGTAAAAATGTCAAACTGTTTTTGTTTGTTTGCTAGGAGTCCATCTCTGGCTTCCTCTTACTTTCATTTGAATGGGATTTGGATTCTGCCTGTCACTGTGAAGTAGATTGGAGAAGAGTACTGTCAACACAGATGAAGATTCAGTTTGAATAAAATTAAAATAATTAAGTTCTGTTCAACATCAGTTTGGCTCTGCTTGAGTTGCCAGGACTCTTTACACAATTTGGGATGGGGGTTGGGGTTTTTTTTGGTTGACTGTGATTTCCTTGGTTGGAATGCTATGTCCAAAACCACCATCCAAGAGAATGAAGGTCTTCCACCCAAGGACAACATCTGTTATCTCCACATTCGGGATACTGTGTCCAAAACAGGAGATATCAGCTTTGGAGGAACGCGATTTCAGAGTGGTAAGCAATTCCAAAGACCACTTGGACCTGATCTCCAAATGTCTGAGATAGGTACAAGCCTTGAAAGTGACCCTCGACACCCTGGAAACTTCTGTGGAAAAAGCTGAAGCACCCAGGGGGTGTATCCTTGACTGTGCTGCTGAGTCAATTAATTACAGTGCTCTAAATGAAATGAAGCTTTGGTTAATGTAGGAGAAGAAAAAGTAGTACTAAGGTTGACAGTCCATGAACATGTGTATTAAACATATGCACGTCCCTATACAGCAGAAAAAGAAAAGGAGTTAAAGGAGAGCAATTTTATATCCTAGTGCCTATTATTTGGGCAGAGCAAGGAGCTGAGGAGACATACCCAGGAGCAGCCCACAGCTCTGCAGCGTTGCCAGCAGCCTGCTGGTACAGCCACGCCATGCTGATACGCTACTGCAGCCCAGCAGGCTGCCAGGGAACTGCTGTGGAAGCTGGCTGGGGCCGCAACAGAGCCCAGACAGCTCCCTGCCATCAGCAGAAAGCTCAGCAACACGTTGAAGCTGGCTGAACTTACACCTTGGGATGGTTCAGTGTCACATGCTCAGAAACAAGGAGAAGCTTTGCTAGACTGTCCCAGCAGCACAGAAATGCCATATGGACCCGGCAGAAGTGTGAATTTTGTCTCAATTACAGATGATCCTAGCACTGTGCAAGCAAACACCCTTAATGAAAGGTAGGGACAATACATTTTTTTGGCCTTGTTTAGGCATCGACATTTGGGTGTTTATGGAAAAACGCTTCACAGAAACAAAGATATGATTTAGCTTTTCCTACCTCTCTTCATTTCAAAATTTTCATTCCTGAACTTGCATAAACTATGACACCCAGTTCAAGCCTGAACAGTCACTGTGGCTCATCTACTGTATAAATGCTTGCAGATCACACTGTACTGTGTGATGTTTTTTCACAGCATTTAGAATGTGCAGCTGCATATGGGAATGTAGGAGGGGTCAGCACTGAAGGGGTTCACATTTAGCACTGCCTACTGGAATCCCAAAACTAAAAATGAGCCAGAGAACAGCAGCACTTTGTCTTCCATTCACTTATGGTCAACAAGCAATTCCAAGGATCTACGTCTGATTTCACAATTCTACACAAGCACCCCTGCAAATCTCTTTCAATCCACAGCAATGAATTTGTAGGCACCTACTGATTGGACTGAGATCTGAAATGAATATTTACTTTGGTCCATGAGGCGTGTACCAACTATTTATAAGCAGTAACCTAATCAAAACTATCTATGGATTTGAAGAATTCCGTTTGAACAGAACAGTCACAAGATCTATAAGCATTCTTAAATTTTTCTGCCTCTCACTGATTTCAGTACAGTCAAATTGAAGTTAGATCTGTAAATGCTTGTCCTTATTGTATTACTGCTACAGACACTAATGTGCCAGAAGTATTTAATAGTAAATAGACTTAGCATTAGGAGCATGAATTTGAAACCAACACAGTTAATTTACGTGAAGCCTACAGCAACTTTGTGATCACAGTTAACAAATCCAGAGCTTTCACCAGCAAGACAGACACCCAGGTCACTCAGCTGCTGTGGCTGGTTTGTTCGTGATTTGCCTTGTGAATTCAGATTACATGCCACAACACTCAGTACTCACGTTAGCGATAACTTCTGGGACAAGCTGCTCATCATATGACAGACTCAAACCACATAAGAAGCCTCAATCTTTTAGTCAAAAAGCAATTCTGTACTTTTTTTCTAAGGGCTGGGTTCTGTATGAAGTTCTTGACTAAGAATAGCTCACCCTGCCTGTCCAATCCATGGGCTGAGGCAGTGCTCTGAGTGGCCCCATACAACCATCCCCACACAGCTCTGCCACTCACCCGCTGACCCCAGGCACTCCCTGCTATTCCATCCATGCAGTACTGTTATCCCATATCCATGCAAACATATTGGGCAAATTCATCTTTTTTTTTTTCTTTTTCCAAATGTCACAGATATCTTCCCTGTTATTTAGATAGAGAATAACAGACACACACTGATGTGGATGTAGCTGTCTGTATCGCTTCTAAATACCTCAAGCAGCACCCCATAGGGATATGCATATGCCATAGTCCTTACAACCTTTTTTTATTTTTGAGTGCAACATGAATTTGGGTGTAATCAAGCTATGGTGAGGTCCCCTTGCAATCAGAGGAGCAAGATTAAATGTGGCTGTATAAGCCAGCACTGATCCACTGAGAAGTGGGCAGTCTGGACCACAGGTAAGTGTGATGTCAGTTTCCGTGCTATGAGTAATTATGTAATGTGCCCCCCCCACATGGAGGTTACCCATACTGTCCAGAGCTGCTAGCACTGGATTTAGCTTAAGATCCAGGTTCAGCTCCTCTTAGAATTGGATCCAAACTTGTATTTCATATCAAATCACGTAATCCCATAGCAATTCTAGCTGTATGGAACAAATAAGTATAATCTTACTGGTTAAAAAAAAAATAATTAATTAATTTAGTGGACTGTTGTTTCACCTTCACGGGAAGTACTTATCTTGTGATTGTGCTAGTACGTGCTCCTGATCATTCTGCAAGGTTGCAGTGTAGATTGTGGGTCTTAGAAAACCAATCTCCAGTCAAAGGGTCCCATCAGTGATTTAACATCTAACAAGAAAATGACATCTGTCAGAAGGTCATGAAGCCAAACTTGCCCCTTCTACATACAAGAAGTGAATGCTGTATTAACAGCTCAACATATCTTCAGGTATCTTTAATCCCTTTCCTTGCACTCTGTTCTTCTATTGGGCAGTCAACTAAAGTCAGACTCACCTCACTGGCCTAGCACAACAGCCTGCATTTAGAGGCAGAAAAAAATCCACGTCTTTACACTGTTGACCTTATTGTTCTACAGACTGTTGATTGCAAGTCATCAAGTTTCAGCAGTTCAGACAGATCAACCTCTGGAAAAGAGAAGCAAAAAGAAGGAATTAACTGATACACAGGATGAGGACACCACTTCAACTGACTGACAAATGCCACTCAATTTTGCATCATATGAATGTGCCCAGGGTCATATGGATGTGCTGGGGCTGCGGGGCAGCACTAATTAGCACTTCCAGCTATTTGATTGTTGGTGGGCAATGGAGAAGGGAAGGCAATGGGGGCAGGTGGAGCCCATGGAGGTGGGATGAGGCCACCATGGATAGACACCGTCCCAGGCTGAAATGTCCCTCCTTACAGGGGCAGGTGCCCAACAATTTGCTCAGCTCTAGTGCAGAGCAGAGGGAGCTGTTCTGAAAAGTTTAAATGAAGAAGAAAAATAACGTTTGGTTAGAAGAAGGAATTTACAAAATTTCATAAACACATCATGGGGATTTATTTAAATACTCTTTCAAAACTTGCATAACAAGGAAGTAGATGCAGATAATTTTTATGCATCTCACCAACACTACAAACAAGACCCATTTTTCAATCACAGTATTGAAAATATGTTTCCTCCCTTGAGTTTCACGTAGTCAAGATTGTCACAAGGGGATTTTTTTTAAAATTCCTTAAGCTGGGAATATTTAAGATAACTTTCAGAAGATCTCTGTTTACGTTTCACTGTTTTAAGTCTTCTTTCATAATTATGTTTAATGCAATCTCTGCAAAACAAATAAGATCACTCATTTCCCACAGGCATTCACCCACTGCAATGAGCTCAAACAAAGACAATGGAGAGATAAGCAGCTGAGAGTGTACAGCCATGTCCTTCAGCCAAGCAAAACCCAGAAAGTAAGACATTGGTTTTTGTTGGTCCTTTACAGTTCATCATTCAGAGCTGTCACACTTCTCACCTCACAGAAAGAAAAGTCCCACTGGAGGACTAGCAGCCTCCCCACTAGCAGCCCTCTGCTATGCACACAAGCCACAGCTTAATGCAGGTGGATACACTTCTAACAGCTTTTCCTTAAAGTACCTGCTTTTCACTGGCTTGGCTACTTTTGATGTTGTTACACTTTTGAAATGAAACTTGAGATTCTACCTTTCATTCAGAAGGGGGTAGAAATTCCCTAGGAAACTGTTTCATATTCTTTAGGAATGTTTGTATTTTCACAAGTGTCAAAGAAACTAAACATCTACATTATACGTCTAAGCTACATGTAATTTAACAAGGGTTGGATTAACAACAGAAATAATTCAGAAAAGTATATGCTTGTGATTTAATTATTCAATTATTCCCTTCTACTATTCTTAATAAATATTTAAATATTGCACACAGCAAGACAAGTGAAACATCAACACTGCAACATGGCACTGATTCAGGATGCACCATTGGATATTGGATTCGTCAGGCCTTTAGGACACAAGCTAGTCAGTGAACATCAAGTATATTTTTTGATGAACTATTTGCAAATGAGATGTATTCTAAATGTTTGCTCATTTAATTAGAACATAAAAGATGATTTCCTTGGCTGGACCTTGCTTCTGACCCTTCTTGCCTCTGTGTGGTTTGTACGATTCTTGGCTAATGAGATATAGGATATGTACTAAACATTTACACATTAAAGGCATCCTTCATTCAGCATGAAGGTGTTGATACATCAAGGATACCTCAAACATGCTGAGATTCCAGCAACTTGTCAGACAAATTAGCACCTTACCAATCGGGGGTAAAATTGAGTTTCACATTTCTCCCTGGTGGGAAGAAAAAAATCAAAAATCACTGTAGTTTAATACTTTCTTTGTAAATATGAACACAGAAGGCCTTATAACCTCTGTAGTGTAAATTATAGCTCTCACTGACTATCTGATTTTTAATTCATTGGTTTTAAATGATCCTAAGCAGTTTACAGCAAATCTATTGTGTCATTCCTCTCTTAGGGCAGACATTTTTCTTTTATTAAGTCTATCTCTTTTACAAATATTTAAACTCTGTATCTATATATATTAAAATGGAAGGCAATCAAAGTCTTAAATTTGTATGTTACATTAATATTAACTACCAGTGGCTTTTAACTCAAACTCTAAGGGGTATGTGGAATTAAACGACTGTATAGCAATGAAACTATGATGGTTTAATTTTTTTTCAGCTGACTAGTCCTGAAAATTAGTGGATAAAGATTAGGGTTAGGACTAGTACATAAAGATGCAGATTGCTGGCACCCTGCATGAGACATTCAGAACGCCAGAAAGACCTACTACCTGGTAATCCAGTCTAATAAAGTATCCCAATAGACTGAGAGTAAGGGTAAAGTCAGCCATAGGTGCATGAACCAGTGACCATCCAGTGCCTCTGAATCACCAGACATTACACAGCATGGACTGAGGAAACTACAACACATGCTGCTACCTACTCAAGATTTGAGAAGAGAAGGTTACTATCATAAACCTCAGAGATAGGAATTATTTATGCATCCAATAGCTTTCTGCAACTTACGTAGCTGAAACATTTACCTCACTGTGAACTCATTACAAAAACACATGTTTTCCAAAACTGTGAGGTCAGCAAATGAAATCAGCTTGTAACCTGTGCAGGAGGAGGCCTTAGCTTTCTAAGGAGACCAGGTGTGTACCCACAAGTCATTCCTTATTTTCCCCTCGCCAACTTCCTCATTCTCACTAGTGGCAAATTCAGATATGTTTATTTTTTAAATATGGGAAAGAAATAAGTAGAAAATCTTCCCAGTTGCAGCTGCTTGAAACTCCTTCAAAAATTTAGTAATTATCATCATGCTAAATGGATTTTGCCATCAGCCTCTCTCTCTTTATCAATAAACCCTAGTATCTAAACAAAACACACATCCCTCCCTGTTCCACAAGGTGTGTGACTGTGATCCCAGATCCTAACTTCTTACCTGGAGAAAACTGAAGATTAATTTTGTTATACTATATATATTTGTTCATCCTATATATTTGCATGGAACTCCAGAGCAAGGCTCCTACTCAGTAACATACACTACGTATATTAAAACACTTGCACGCTTTTTTGCCTTAGGGGTAAAAATATCCGAAAGAGATCACATTTTTAAATACTTAAGAGAGAAAGAAATATTGGCTCCCATGCACAGAGTGACATGATTTATAAATATGCAGTTAAAAAGAACTGATTTACAGACAACATAGTGAATCTGTAACTAAGTGCTTTAGCATTTGACTAAAACAATAATGGCCAGCACTAATTGCATGTGGTCTGTTGCACAGCTACTGGAATCAAATAGTAAAGAGGATCACAGTTCCTTATTAGTTAGGACCACCTAGGGTGATGGAAAGCCTGAATGATCAAAGAGAAGACATTTTTATGCTGCAAATGTTGATATACTCTTGAGCTTTCCAGCACAATTTAAGATCCGGTATGAACACTTGACACACTAACATAACATACTGGACAGGACAATACACATGATAATAGACTACACAAGTTTTACTTGCTTGAAAAAGAAGTGAATAATATTGAGTACTATTTTCTTGTTCCCTGTTGCATCGCAGAATTGTTCTCTATTATTACCAGAGTGGAATGACTTATTTTTCACCTACTTGAATCAAACCTAGACTAGCTTTTGTTCCTAACACTGTATCATGAGAGATCCCATCACTGCTATCCAGTGATCACTGGATAGATGATGTAAAAAAACAAGACATTATTTATTTGTAGAAATACAAAGTAATCCAGTGTGATTACTTACCATTTGTAACTTGGTCATCCAGGACTATAGACTTGTTTCTGTCTTGGCTGAGTAGCTGAAATGTTTGAAAGAGAATAATTTAGTGTTTGTGCGTTATTCAAGTGACTATAATTACTAAGAGAGATGATCATTTTTAAATTTATATCTGCACTTTGTTTATTGTTGTTCAGTCTCCTACCTTCAATAGATCATGACTTTTGATGCTGTAATTAAACAAAGTCTACTGTGTGTTATACAGAAAAACCTTATGGTTCAAGTGAAAGAGGTTGAAAAGAAAAAAGCGTTAAAAAACATGAACATTAACTTTAAATTCTATTTTTACAAGATATCATCTATCACTAAAAAGCAATCATTAAATCATAGCAGGAACCTAAGAGAGCTTTCATTTAATATAACAAAGAGACGTAAGAAGACAGACAGATAACAGTGCTTCCAATAAGAGCAAGTTTTACTGAGCAAAGAGTATAGCAGTTGACCTTTTTGCTGTAATAGAGGTGTGGGAAGAAGGAAGATTGCATAACTGGCAGAAGAAATACTGATTTCATCCTTGTATAATTATCCCACACACACTGAGTACGGTTGCATACCTTCTGCTCTGCTTTGATGCACTTATTAGTGTGTGCTTATGGTCCAGACACTGAGCTACCCTCCATTCAAAGCAGTTTAGCGTTTATCTCTGAAAGCTCTTCAGAACTCTTGACTTGAACACCTCCAAATTCTTCAAAATCAACTCTGAACCAACCCCATGTTTAAGGTTCAGATCTCGTTAGTTTTGGCTAGGAATGCTCTCTAATTACTAAGAGAGTTTTCTCGAGTTGCACTTTAGAAATTCATCTTTTTTTGTACGCTGTAAAGTATTCATAAAAAGCTAAAAATTGTGGGAAAATTAGCATTGATGGATGTTTTCTTACCCTCCATCAGGAAATGATGTACTTGAAACTCATTACAGATCTTCATAGAAACTCTGCTGAATGTGCCTTGGGCTTTGTGCTGATCAGCACACACTGGGCTTACTGCATAATTCATCTCTCTTGTGTCACATTTAATGTATAACATGCATTTCCTGTTAATTATGAAAATAAAGATGCGTTCTTTCTTTTAGAAACATAATCATTAAATTACTACAGAAATTAAGAAACACAGAGTTGTGTTTTACTCATTTTACATGAAACTTCTTAGTCAGTGCTATGTTTGGCTCTGAGAACTCAGCAAATGCACCTTGCTGCTCCTTCCCACATCAGGCAGAGCCTCTCCACTGCAGCCTCACGGGGATAGGTGAGTTGGAACCCTGACATCCTTACGGCCATCAGGGCTGCCCTCCCAAATGGAGCCGTGGTTTTCACAGGGCCCCCTTAACTTTCTTTCTTACAGGGAGTTTTGAATGACTTACGTTTCTCAACATGGATGTCAATGAAACACTGGCAACCTGTAACTCATTTTCCTCATTCAAGGTTGAAGATTATTCAGTAATATCCTACTTCACTTCACCTATCCATCTTTGTAAGTCCATTCAGCCTCCCTTAGCAAACGAATGAAGAAACAAAAATCCTACCTTAGCATCATAACCACACCAATATTTATTATTAAGTCACATCTTCTGCCACCTCAAAAGATAGTAAAGTGTAAAAGTAGTAAAGAGCAAGAGAAGGAAAGCAATACTATGAACTTGAAAATTCACCGTTCTTCTTTGGTATAATGATGGTGAAGTAGGAGGCTCATCAGTACTCCCTGGTACATTCAGTTCCCACGTTTCACCAATGCACTCATTATTCTCCTCTGGAGAAAGAATCCTATGCTGGGATTATTTGCTCTGAGGCTGGTGAGAGAACTGGGTTGACATTACTTTCATAGTTTACACTAGCATTAGGTCAATTTGGGGTTTTTAGAGTTTTTTTACTAACTACCAAGGCAAGGTTGAGTTAGATGGAACAGAATCACAGATGCAATAGATGTAGTATATGTTCTAATTGTAATATTGTATTGCCTCTCTTGGAATACACTCGACTATCACAACATGCAGATACCTACATCAACATCTGCATTTTCTCATCACAGGTACGAGTATCACTTTTGGAAATGCAAACACATGTAGACTGAAGCTTACCTCAGATGCTGTGTCTCTGTATGTCTTGTTTAATGGGGCCCTAGGGAATGCATTACTCCTTACTGCTGAGGTGGCCCCAGAGCTCTCCCAAAACCAAAAACGTCTCTTAAATATCACTGGTATAAGCTGTCACTCCTTCCTTTAAGGATAGTTGAAGAATGCTACTTCACGGTGTTTAAAAGGTGAAGATGTAACCCTCCATTGAATTATGTAAGCAAATATGTAACAAATTATTAAAAGAAAAAATCATGAAGTATTCTTTCATGAAATGCAGGGATTTACAGTCATCTGACAATAAATGCTTTTCCCATCACTTTAGCATTTCACCTCAGGGCAAATTTGTGGTATTTTTTCAAGGTATTGAATCTTTTGTGTATCTTAAATGAGATTTAAAAAATAATTATTTGTGTTTTTTCATCTCTAGCTCTGTTTTGGAGTGCATTACCTTGGCACAGCCCATTTCACAATTACATACTACACTTGTTACACATTCCTTAATAAATAAGCTTTTTTTTTTTTTTTTTTGGCCATTAAAGAGATTTCTTTTAGCACTTCTTATCCGTTGTTAGTTGGTTTACAACATTAGAAAAAAAGCTATAGAATAATTAAGACACATTCGAAGCTAGAAGTCCAGCTGTTCTAAATGTTAATCATTTTTCCTTCCAAGCTTAAAACCTTGCACTGTTGTATTTTTCAACCTCAAGTTTCTTTCACTCTTCAATGCAGCAAACAGTGGGACTGATATTTTTTAAAATGTATCTGTGCTGATCATTTGTCCTTTGAAGTACTCTATCTTATTTGTTAGAATACCTTAGATTAGAGCTAAATTATTGATAGAAAGCCCTGACATAACATTTAGGACCAAAAAAAAAAAGTTATTATATTCAACTGTATTGTATTATTTCCAGCTCATCTCATGGAAGAGTGGGATTTTTGCAGTTTTGATCCAGGAGATTCAGAAACCTGACAAATTAAATCAAATTAAAATGTACTCCTCATTAGTTCTGCTGAAGAAAGACTCCACTAATACCTAAATTTAAGAGGAAAACAAAATCTCTCCTCTCTGTAGAAACAGGCAGCTCTCCTGCCCCCACCTTTTAAATTTAAGAATTCCTGGCCTACGTTACTCTAAAAGTTATGTATATATTGTAAATCTTCTACACAGTGTGTGCTTGAGTGAGTTTTAAATACAAATCAGTAGAAATGGTTCTCAAAATAATATTTCTTCAACACTGTCCAAAATTTCTGTGCACTTCATGCGACTGAAGACAGACAAAGTCAGGAGATCTATCCAGACCCCAAACAGCTCCATGCAAAAATGTTCCATTTTCCAAAGAATCCTTGCATTCTTTTGGCTCCAATTTAAATTTGCTATTAAGAACAATTACTGAAACGAGCAAAAACACACAATATGATTCTGAACCTATCCAAGTTTTACCTTCAGTCTTTTCATGGAAACAAATATCCGTAAGAATAATGGTGCTGGGTCAGACTGCAAGGGTAGATAGTTTAGAGCTGAGTCCAGAGCTGAGCAGCAGTTGATCACCATGGAAATATCTATGGAAAGGCCTATTCTTTGGTCAGATGAACAAAGAATCAAAACTATCCCAACTACCAAAGACAGCTGACAATCATTTGCTCCACCTAACCAGAGAACACTACTAAGACTCTTCATGCAAGTTTTCTGCTCAATTTATTTCACAGATTTTTCTAAACAAAGCATTTCCTCTGCCATTATCATGAAAAAAAAAATTGCCAAATTTTCCTGACTCATTATAGGGCACCTGTCCTTAATACACATATTGGCTTTCATATGTTAGAAAACAGCTGGGCTTCAGTGTAAGTGCTCTGCAGAGCATGAAGGCAAACCTTCTCACAGATCCCTAGCACCTCACCTTGAATTCAGAAACTCCTAAACACAAATCCCAGCAGTTAATTTACTTGCTTTGCCTCCACATTAGGGTTACAATGCCTACATGCTTCTCTTTTGAAAAGAAGAAAATAATTTGGAGGAAGATCAGAAAAGGCAGCTTTGTTTGATATGGGAGTCCTTGCCTTGGCAAATGGTCTGTCCTTCAGAAAAGCATTAAGCAAGTCTTTCAGAGCCATTTATTCAAGAGAGATGTACCAACAAAGGGTGATTTAGAAGAGTTGGATGAGAGGAATCCCAACTTCAGTATCATAATAAATAACCAGAATCTGATGCCTCTTGTGCCAGATTCGTTCTTCCTCTTGGAACAGCACGTCACTGTGCATCATGGAAATGAAACAGCAGATGTTTCCAAAGATAGAGCAAGATTCACTGTGCTTGTCAGCTGTCTTCCTGGACTGCAGGCAGACATTGTAATTGTAGACAGAAAGCCACTTCTAAAATACCTTGCAAAATTTGGGAAGAGATCTAAAATTTTAAATAATGAGGATATTCCAAATATTTGTAGCTGATATTTGAAAAGCAAACAGTGCAGGAGGTAATATCATTCCTCCAGCAAGACCGTTCAGCTAAATCCCTGTACAGAGTCCAGCTGAATGTCTGCAGAAGAATTTGACACTAAATTCTACGGTAGTCATTCAGTGGGTGCGAGCTGATGAAAGATATGGAGCTCTCAGAGTAAGAATCCTGTTGAAAATCTGTGGCAGCTTTAAAAGCAAAACCAGGTAACGGTTTCCAAAAAGGAACAAAATATAACATGAACTTGATACTCCTTTCAGTTTATAGTTAATCTTTAATCCATGAACCCACCCACAAAACAACTCCTAGTTGTTTTTCATTGCATATCTTGATGGAACACAGAAAGCATTTGGCAATATTTGTGCTTTCACTATGTTAGAAATAGCTGAGCAATTTGGAAATGGTGGACAGAATGTAAGGTCTTGCTGCTTAGGACTATCTGTCTTCAGCCATATCCTGTGTGTCAGATTATTGTTTGTTCAGTTAGGAGGTTTTCAGATTAAAGATGCACAGAGAATAAATTATTTAAATTAAGATTGATGGTGCAATTACAGGGAGAAGTAATACTGGAATTACAAAGGGACTGAGCCTCACAGTTTGCACTGAAACAAAATTCAAGATTCTCGGGACTCCCAAAACATATAACTTTTTGGCTCCCCAAGTTACTTTTTTCACTAGCTCTGAAGTTAAATGAAAATCTCATTATTCCAATTCCAAGAAGGTAGCACCATGAATTTTCAGCAGGGCAAGAGCCACCATGGGATATCGTTTACTGAATGACAGAGCATACTGAGCTACTGTCACTACTGGGAATAGACTTCAGAGTGGTCTTGTGTAAAGGGTGAAAAGACAAGGCAAACCCAGGGTAGCTGTAAGTGCAAAATGTCAACTTCTTATTGCCATTGTGTCATTTCTCAGACAGAGTATACTGCAAAATACAATAATCTTTGGGACTCTCAGGATGACAAAGTTTCACTTAAACATGAAGAAAGCACACACTATGTTGTGAAGGACCATAATCTCTTGTCATTTATAAATATGCTTGCTCAAGTAGCCCCCTTTTACTAATGTTACATCTATTCCCTCTTTTTTGTAACAGTATTTGTTAGATTTTAACTGCAATGTTGGAAACAGGAAAGGTTTTTGTTGTTCTTGGTTTTGTTGTCATCATCCCACAATGAAGATTTAGCATTTATTTAAACGAGATGACCCAGTATATTCAGTTCAGCTGCGAGATTGACTGTCACTGAGTTGTCAAATGCCAGTTATGAATAGTATACAGAAGGAGAACAAGTTGACCTTGAACTCACTAAATGTTTTATGAATAGTACCCATTTCCAGAAAAATATGAATATGTTTTCCAGATTTGCTCTTTTTGCTTTCCTTAAGGCTGTTCTCAGTAACAAATGCCTTTCATCTTGCTGAGAGGCTTGTTACACAGAAGGTTTGGGAAGGGTAGAACAACATTTTAATGATGAATTTAATGCTTGTGGATTGTAAAGGATTGATTATATTGTAGGCTGAATTCCTGGACCTCGCCAAAGGCTATGGAGAATATTGTAGCAATAATGCTAACATTACTTCCTAACACTTGTCAAATTCAGTTTTATTATTTTCCATTATTGGAATGATTTGGTCTTGACAACTATTCTATCTTCTTAATTAGCATTTTTATTCTTAAGAAAGTAAGAGTTGATAATGCTATTTCAATAGAATAAATGAAAGCAAATATAGTTTTGATCTATCTAACTCATACAACCCTACACGTTATTTCCAAACATCAGAACATGACCTTAGCGCCTCCAGCTGGTGCTGGAAACAAGGAATTCTCATGCATATGCCAGAGAAGATTGCAGGAAAATGGGGTGGTTAGTATTATACGACCCAGGTCACAGGATTCAGTTTGTAACCGACAGAAGCACTCTAAATAGAATTAATTCAGGACACTTGTGTTCAGCACTAGATTTTGATCAAACACTTCAAAAGTAAAAAATAGCAGCTAATTTACTCTGACATGAAATATATTGGTTCCTTTTCAAATACACTGGTTCCTTTTCAGAAGGTACTTTCAGCTCTTTCAGAATTTGTGGACAAAGTGGTTTCTAGCTAATATATATTTTTAAATGCTTTTTAGAAAGCCTCTTGCATAAGAGTTCATAGCAACAGCTTCTGCTACCGATTTAAGAGCACAATAAGGTTTAATAAGAAGGATATACTTGAGCTCATAGATTGCTTGTTTTCTGCTTCACTTTATTCACCATAATCCTTACCTCCTCTGAGTAAACAACAAAAAAAAAAAAAAAAAAAAAAAAAACCCAAAAAACCCCAAACAGTGAAAAAGGCAGTGGCCACTATTGATCTCTACCCCAAAGTAGGTCCCCTTGATCTGGATTGAACCTGTCTCTGTCAGTAACAGTTTTTCGAGGAGACCGTGCTATTTAAAATGTTTCACAGGGCATCTAGTTATTTGTTCATTTGTTAGGAATGGTGGAAGAGACTATAATAGACAAGCAGCCTCAGCTGGCTGCTGGACGTAAGACTAGATCTAGTCATGTCACAAAGAGAGAATATACTTTCTGTGCACTGTGGAAAATAGTTCTCTGATACATCTTGACCCAAGACTTATTAAAAAAACCATTACTGATATAAATTGAAATTCAAAACGCCCTCTGGAATTTCACCACAAACATTTTTTCTCTAATGCTGGTTTTGATGTTATGAGCAAGAGATGAGTGGTACAGGCTGCAGAACAGTATATGCATGGCAGTTATCCATTCTACACTACAAGATCAATCTTATAGCTGAACGTAAAAGGAAATATGTTTTCCTGCAGAGCACAACTCCTGTCCTCTGTACCATATATTCAAGTACATTTGGGAAAAGGACAGAGACTCTCATTATAATCTTTTTTTATCTAATGAAAACTATCTTTGTAGTTTTTAAGGCACTTCATCTAAAGGATAGCTTTGATGTACACAAATAGTAGAAAAGAATGTGAGGTGCCAAGTGTAGTCCTGACTGTCCTGTGTCACTAGTAATATCAAGGATCACTAATGTCACTTAGAGAGGCATTCAGAGCACTCATCCCACATAAGACATGGTGAGAAGAAACCCTAGACCTGTTCCTTTTCTTCTGACACACTTACAAGACAAACACATGCACCATTAAAAATAACATAGCTCTGCTCTGATACGTTTCCCTCCCATGTGTCCAACTTAAAAATATGCCTCAGTTCACAGTGTTATGCTTATTAAGATATAATATTACCGCTCTGCAACGAGCCACTTCAGAGGACGCAGCAGGGAAGCTGGATCCCATTGTGCTGAAGAGGGCAATCCCTTCAAATCCAGTACTGGAGCAAAGCATTCTCCTCTTGCAACACTCTCTTGTCTTGGAGCTTTTCCTTTTTTTTTTTTTTTTTTTTTTTTTTTTTGCCTCTCTTTTTCTCATTTTATTATTTTCTTGAGTCATGCTGGTTCCACCTCTGAAAAAGTATAGTGACATAATTGACAATCCCAGCAGTTTCTAGGGGAGCTAGAAAGTCGTGTATTATATTTTCTTTTCTCTGCACGGGTCACTGAGCATCCAGCCTGATTTCAGCACACATTGTTATCAAGAGCTTTTAATGCTAATTTGTTACCTTTATTTAAAATAGTCTGTTGATGGGGCGAGAACCACCATGCTGCCTTAACTTATTATTTTGATCTTGCTTTACTCCCACAGTAAAATCTGATCACAGGTTGCAGGTGCGCTGTTACTCATACGCTAACAAACAATAGGGGCAACCTCGATCCTAACTGTAAGTGAAGGTTGAGGGCATGGAAATGATGTAGGGTTTTGTTTTCTTCTTTTTTGGTTCATCTATATAAAGGAACTCACATGTGTCACTGATCTTTTTTTTTTTTTTTTTTTTTTGCATTGAAAATGATACATCAAAATACTGTTATAAATAATACAGAATGTCACTGAACATGTGGGGCCATAACCAAACCTTGCAGTTGAAACAATAAAAAGATTGACGTAATTAGAAATATGATTCCAGAAGAAGTAGATTGGAAAACTATTCTGTTTGCATCTTAGTAACAGAGACGTTTTACTTGGGTTTGTCACCTGTTTTTTTTCAATGAATATGGCACACTCCAGGCTGGCGATGAAGGGCTGGCAGTTTTTCCCCAGCAGGTTAGCTAGTCAGTTTCCTCACACTAAAATTACCAGTGAACAGACTGACCCCTGGGGTTGGATTGCTGTCAGGGTGGTGCCTCTGAATGCTTCCAAAATTTAGCACTTATATGCATATTAACTCATCTTAATTGTTTTCCTTCAAAACACCAACAGAAAAGCAATTAGATAAATTTAGTTTTAAAGCATCACAGGTTTTTCTGGCACTTTTAAAAACTTTATGCTTCTGTAAATTAAAGGGTACGTACAAACTTTCTGCTCTGATAAAATTTATCACAAATTAAGAATATTTATTGACTTTTTATAAACAAAACATTGCTTTTCTTACTTCCAGTCTAAATTACTATTATCACTGAAGGCTTTCATTCAGCAAT
This sequence comes from Tragopan temminckii, assembly GCA_028571105.1. Lineage (NCBI taxonomy): Eukaryota > Metazoa > Chordata > Aves > Galliformes > Phasianidae > Tragopan > Tragopan temminckii. The sequence goes on from JAOWBP010004015.1 coordinate 6,952,798, forward strand.
GACCATTTATGATGGAAGAACTTCCATGAAATAGAGCGGCTGAAGCTTTGGCCTGAGTATTTTTTCACTGCTTACCACATCCCGCTTCCCATCTCAAAAGAGCAATGCCTTCACATTCACGCTCTATGTGAACCACATTTTGAAACTACCACGTCTCTTCACTCCACAACCATTGGTAACACAATGCAGATCTCATACATGCAGTCCAACATCAACATATTGATGTTTCTTCAAATCTGTACTACAAGTTTCTGTCTGCATCAAGTCCCTTTACTTTGGACATGCACATAAAGGCTTTTGGGTCTGCCCCAGTGGGGATTCACACAAGGAATTTTTATGTCAATTTATGAGCTAGGATAAGAAGGTTCACAATGCAGGGCTGAACAACCCAAGGTCTCATGCATATTAAATGGTTTTATTCTCACGCAAAAGCAAACATCAGCTCAGGCATAACTGGGAACGGTTCAACTCTGCAAAGTCAATATTCATTCTGGAGACTAGACCACAGTAAGAAAGTAAAAAGGTTTGTCCTCCCCCAGGATTGTCTCTTAAGAGCCAAAACCAAAAGAGATCCTTCCTCTGCATCCAACCTCAACTACAGCAGTACCCAGCAGATCCACAATGGGGCATGCCAGCATGTCACTGCATCTACAAAATACTGTCAGCGTATCCAAGTCCAACTGACAGACTAGTCCAAAATAATACGCTTGTAAGACCAAAACAGAAAGTTTTCAGATGAGATTTAAGAACAGAAATTAAAAAGAGCCAATGCTTTCTTGAAATAAGAAGGAATAAGAAAAGAGAAGAGGCTGTGATTTGGATGGTACCAAAGCCATTGGCAGCAGACAAGACAGCTAGAAAACCATGATGAACATGAAAGGGTGGTTCAGTGTTGTGTTTTGTTTTTTCGAAGTGCTGAAAGTATTATTGAAGATACAACAAAAGAGAATGAATGCATCGTAATAGTCTCACACTTTGAGAAAATATCCAGAGCTCCGTAGGCTGACAGAAGAAAGATATTCAGGAAGTCCAGTGGGGTGAAATTACATCCATCACGTAAGGAAGCAGTAAGGATGTAACTGAAAATCTGAAGAAAGGCAAGGGCTAAGTGTAAGAGATGTGCATCAGCAGTAACTGGAAGATGCTGCTGTGCAAGTGTTCAGGCAAGAAATGTGCAAAAGCAAACAAGAATCACAGAATCACAGAATTGTAGGGGTTGGAAGGGACCTCCAGAGATCGAGTCCAACCTCCCTGCCAAAGCAGGTTCCCTACATCAGGTCGCATAAGTAGGTGTCCAGGCGGGTCTTGAATATCTCCAGAGAAGGAGACTCCACAACCTCCCTGGGCAGCCTGTTCCAGTG
>JAOWBP010004015.1:6954258-6977315 GCA_028571105.1 Tragopan temminckii
CCCAGGTTATGTTCTAGGAAGAGAAAGGGATGGCTTCCTACCCGGAGCATGAAGGTGAGAGCACTGATATAGCCCCACCCTGATCTGTGCCTGCCACTCTTGAGAGGGTGATCAGAAAATTGCTCTCAATCCCAGCTGGCCACTGAATGGAGTTATCCCTTGGGGCTGCTTAGAGAAGACTGCCCAAACTCACCGTTTCTAGTCATCCCACTCCAATCCTTATATGTATTTTTAAAATAAGAGAAAGACAAGTAAACAAACAAGTAAAGTAAAATAGGTATAATTATATCTTGAGGTTGTTCCAACAGGATATTCTCCAAAGATCTTTTCTTTTTTGTTTTGAATAATGGAGAAAGTTATGACCTAATTGCTTATTCCAATGGTAGGCTATGTTCTGTGCTAAATGCACCCCTTTAGCAATAGCTCCTGTTTAACTCAGTACTACTGGCTGTTAAAAGCTGATTTAAAAGTTAAAAGGAACAAACTAGTTTATTGCTTTGGCCTCAAGTAATCAAAGCAACTGAAAATTCATAATGAAAAAAGACATTTGTGTTTGTCTTCCATGCTAATACAACTGAATTGATGTTGTCCATCCTTTTTAACCCCCACCTGTTTTTTTCTAATATAATTTTCTTTATATTTTCCACAGTGTTCTGTTGTACCAAAAATATTCTTTCCAGCAGTGTTTGTTATTCCAATTCTAGGCAAAGTCATACAGTTCCGAAGATTCATTCTGCAGCAGGACAGCTTTGTTTCAGGCTGCCCTTTGAAAAATACTGTAATGCTTGCAAGTTCTGGGCCCTGAATGTTTCCATTTTCCTGCTAAGCACTGCACACAATTCCAGAGATGTTTGAAGTTCTTGGGCACTGGAATTTCATCACTCAAAGTTCTGCCTCCTTTGCCACATTTTAAAGTGGCAAAGTAACTCCTTGTATGAAACATAATTTTCAGTTTGATTTTGTGTTTCTCTTATTCAAGCTGAAGGAATCCTACATCTGCCTTTTCTTTTTTTCCTGTCACTCAGTTCATTATGTTGCTGTGTATATAACTGACTCATCAGTCCTCCTGATCTGAATTGTACTCCTTAATATGTGCATTTATATCTGCATGAGAAATATTTTGAAAACTGTCTGGAAAACACAGAAGCACAGTAGCTCTAGAAAAATAATTTTAGGAGATCCAAAAAAGATTTCAAGAAGCAAAGCAGCTGCTTTTGCATTTTATTTTTCTGAAACCTCTTAGTCTTTGGGCTTGGAAATTTATGCTGTGTTTGAGATATCTTTTTGGGAGAAACAGCATGTGTAATGGTGACAGAATCAGTGCCAGATTTAAAAATAACCCCAGCAGCAGCAAAATGCTATCCCTTGCAATTCATCTCCCTGCTCCAGCATTCCTTGTATAATTTCAGTTATCATCTTTCACAATTAAATTGTTATAAAATGAATTTTAAGAGAACTTAATGTGATTCTGAGTGCACCAAAAAGCATGTGTTGTATATCACACACACAGCTTGCTGAACTAAAAAGAGAAATTATCAAGTTAGTTATGTGGAAGCTTTCCACAGTCTCCTTACGTGACCTTGTGCAAGGCCATGAATGTTTGAGGTCAGAAGGAACATAAATATTCATTTCTGCATGACTCATTCTGAATACTCCACTAGACAAATTTTAAAATAATTCTAGTTAACCAGCACTGAAAGCATTTTGGACATCGAACATTAATGTTCTACATGTTGGTTTGGCAAAAGAGTCTTTTCCAGTGTTTTTCCTACTGGAAAACAAAAGCTTTGATCAGACTGCCCCCTACAGAAAGCACAGCAGTGCTGTTTTAATGCTATGGTGTATTGTCAGAGATAAGGAGGACTCAGAACAAACACGTCACAACACTGAATTTGCCCTATAGCTTCCAAAAAAAAGCAAAAATTAGACTAATAACTATTTTTCAAAATATTTTATGTTCCTATTTTTGGAGGTGTGTGTAAATATTTATTCCCTTCAGGAAATGTCCTTAAAATGCTGCTCTTGCACTCCTAAATTAAGAACAGGCTGTGGAAGCCGTGTTTTCTATTCTACTGCAATCTGTATGCTTCTTTTTCTTCCCTTTTTTTCAAATGAGAATCCATTTTCCAGACAGAGCCTGCACATGTATTCACTGACTGATAACCACTTCAAAGTATTTCTGGGTAGTCTTGGGAAGCTCACCTTTTAATTTTTCCCCTTATTATTGGATAAAAAGCACTTGTCAATGATTTTCATGTCATGAGCATTTTCCCCCTTTTCCACCAGTGTTTAAACTGTCTCCCAATAGATCTATGTATGGCAGAGAAAGATCCCTGTGACATTTCATACAACTAGAAGTGAAGGTTTTAATTCAGCTTTCACAAGATATGATTTCAGCATTCAGATACTTCCACATACAAGGTAAGTGGGTCACTCTGAAAGTAATGCCTCTTATTTATTTCCATGGAAACTATAGCTGGTACATTGAGCACAATAACACTATTTGAGAGTGCAAATTCTCAACTACCAAATGCTATTTTTCAACATAAGCATAACCATTAACTGTGCATTTTCACCAGCGATGAGCAGGAGCCTGCATGCTACGCTTATAACAATCTGCACCAGCAGAGGTGACCCAGGGTTGCTGTCACCGCTGCTGAAATGCACCATTCATTGCCTCACTGTGCTCACATTCACTATTTGGTCTTCAGAAATGTTCAGCAAGCGTCAGTGAATGTCAGTGGGTGCCATTTTTTCCCCTTGGAGGAATTCAGTGACATACTTTTGCATCATATGCGCTTCCATGTCAGACACCATTTTGTCACACTGCCCCTCTGCAGCCATCTGTCACACAGCAACTACATGTAATGGAATACTGGCAGGAAGGTTCATCCTCTACTGCCATACCACCAACATACATCTCTGACACTGTGGGCCAACATAATAAAATAGGAGGCATTACTTTCAGAAATGGTGAAATGTAGTGAAATGCAAATTTGGATGTTGGATAGAATGAACAAGACAAGCAGCCAGCATTATGAGTTCTGGTTCTCGTTGGGCTAAGTGGGGGCTAAGGTTTCACCTGTCCATTTGAATAGAACTCTGACAGGGCCATTAAAAACTTGAACATTAGCTCCAAAATCTTTCCATTTTCAGACTGCACTGAGCAAAGGTTTTCCATTTGACAACAAAGACTGAGGAAGTAGCATAGACCTGCAAGTTTTTTGCATGAGCATCAATAAATCTGTGAAAGAGGGAGAATGCCATTTCTAATGGTAGACCATTTTTTTCTGGTGTTTACAGAGAAGCTAGAAAGACTGTTGTCTGGAAACATTGCATGTAATGGATAGTAAATAATAACAAAAAAGAAGCTAGTTTTGGAGGAAAGTGTCAAAATGAGACCTATTTTCGCCATCTGACAGTGCCTTCCCCAGAGACTGTCTGGCTTTTATGACACCCCTTGCAATTCCAAGTCCCACCAGCTGAGCAGCGGCAGCAAGTTTCTCAGAGATCATTGCCTTTCCTACTTTTTTTTTTTTTTTTTTTGGCTGTATAGTTTCTAAGGCACACCAGATCCTGGCTTTACATGAGATACTTTCCAAAAAGAGTCAGTGAAAACACTGAGTATTTTCATTATGAATTTGGATCCCTTGAATATTTTGAAAAACTAAATTATTCAGTTAGATTATTTATTGAGGTAGGGGAAGGCTGTTTCTGTCCCAGAAAAAAAAGGAATAGGTGACCTATTTCCAGATGGACCAAAAACCAAATGGATTCTGTCATTAGTCCCTTTCTGCTTTGTGAGTTTGCTTGGATCTGGAAAGAAACGACCCAGACATGTTAGTGCTTATTCTCACACTAAACATCCATTGTCTTTCAACATCCATTATGAAGAGAGAAACTCAAACTAAGTATGATGCCAGTGTCTCACATCTTGATCAAAATCATTTCCAGATTTTAAAAACAAAACTGATTCTCACTAGGAAACTTGGTAAAACTGAAGATACAAAATGAAACATCAGGAGACATCACCAAACTGAAGCCTGTTGGATATTTGTAGCAGTTGGATGTTTGCAGCTGTTTCTTTAGTCCTGATTAAGGGGGATTTTCTGAGAAGAGCTGCACAAGAGCAGTCTCCATTCAAAGAAGTCATAGCTGAGGGTATTTGGCAATTGAATTTAGGGCTCCGATTTATATTTTTAATTTGAATGACTATGATTGAATAATATATGATTTTTTTTTCCTACTTGCATTTTGGTTATTATGATTTATTATGATACTCTTACATGGTTTTGAACTACGTTTATAATGATAAATAATCTTTTAGCTTAAGTATTGGATCTACAGATTGCTCAAAAATCTGGATGAATATATAATACTGTGGGATTTAATCTAACAAAATTCCAGCATTTTTAAAGACAAAGTCTGGCTACTTGATTTTTAATTCCTTTGAAAAACTGCCTCATTTCCTTTTATTTTCACAATTTTTTTACGTTATGTTTCTAGGCATGGGCCCATTATTCCATCTATGTTCCTTAATGGTAGAGAAAGATTTGTTTTAGAAGTGACATAAGAATGTAGTAAAAAGAAAGGAAGGTCAAATTTTAATGTAATGTATGGAAGGCATTAGTTCTCCAATAAATGTAAGATATTATGTCAGTGGAAACGGAGTCAAAGGGCCTCATTACTTTTGATCTTTTAGATAGTTCTGCTACAGATTTCTTTAACTGTATTCCCACATTGTGTAACTATCATAAAGTTTGTCTTGTTGGAGTCTTGCTTTATAAAAGATATATTTTGCAGAAATGGATTTTTTCCATCTTTCAGTTTAAAGTGATTCTTGGAATCTCCAGAGGCTGTTTATGCAAAAGTCTAAATTCTTGCTTCTCTTTGTGGTCAGGCTTGTAGTTACAGTGTGATAACAACAACAACAAAGTAATTCTATCTTTTTTAGTATTTGCAAATACTTTTCTTCTTTCATTTCTTCTGGGAAGGCTGAATAAATAGGTCATTTTTAAGCGAGTTATAGTTAAGTGGAAAAGTTTTGTAATGGGGTGCTATGCTGCAAAATGTGATTTAATGGGTTGTTCCCACTAAAAACACAGATTTTGCATATTTTTCAGATAGGCTCTACCAAATAATTTTGATATATGCAAATTCTGCAGAAAAGATCCTCACAATTTAGCTCATGACATCAACTTTTATACTATCATCATGAATATTAACATGTTACATTAAGTAATTACTGCAATTAACAAATTAATCAGGATAATTCTTTTGAATGTATTGAATTGATTGAATTGATAATTCTTTTGAATGTTGATGAATTTTGGCCCTGATTATCACAAAATACATATAAATTATTCAAGGAAGACAATAGGGAGGCTTCCTTCATTGATCCATCTCAGGGATTCATTGTTTGCTTAAATTCTTAGGGATTGCTGTGTCTAAGTATTTCTACATTTCTACCTTATCTCTATAATAAGAGACATTAAAAAAGAAAAAAAATATGCAGTGAGTTAAAAATACCTTAAGCATGAACAGAAACTTTCTTTTTTACTAGGAACGTTTTTCATTAGCATCAGAATGACCCTTGTCTCATGTGTGTATTTCCATCATTTTCCCTTCTCTGAATACTCAAAGATTTCAACCCAAACGCCATGTCATTTTCTGTAATTCAAGTTAAATAATATATAAATAGATTTATGTTTGTCTTGTAAATTAGAGTTATAATCTTGGCAGCAAAATTAAGGAGCTGGCTGGTGGAAAGAAAAAAAAAAAAAACAACTTCTTCCTTCCCTTGTTTTGTCCTAGCTCCTTCCTTCCCTTGCCAACAATCACAACTCTTTCTTCAAAGGGAACACACGGTCAGAGAAAGCCTGACTTTTCAGTTTCTCTTTTGCATTGAGCAAGCTGAAGCAAATGGAGCAGTGCAAGTCCAGTGCTAGGCTCCTAAGGAAGCTTCTATGATGTTGTCTATGATGTGTGCCAAAATGGTTTCTTAAATTACACCTCCACTACTCTAAGAGAAAACATTTGTTACAAAGTCTTTTTCTCAGCATTTTAAATCTGAAATACCAAAATACCTCGTTTCATTTTGCAAAACTGTAGGACATTGTGGCTCAAATACACAGATTACATTGCACAGATGCAGATGAACTCTTACAGACATGCAGCTGTCTATTACAGCTGCACAGAGTCAGACTTCTGGCTCAGAACTCTCCTTGAAATATAAGGCAAGTCTACCTTTTTGTTGGTTGCCAATTGCCAGAAATTCACAGATAATTACAGGAGGGTGAGGCGTTACCATGAAATGTGGCAGGACTGACTTTTCTAATATACAATCAGAGATGATGTTTCAGACTTTTTCTTTCCTCTTTGATACCTCAAAGATATGAATCCGGTCCTCATGGACACATCCCACAGGCATACATCACAGAAGGCTTCATAGGACAGGGCATGGATTGTTTTCTCTAGCAGACTGTGCCACATCATAGAGCTTTGTATTGCATAACTTTTACTGTTGATTAAAATCAACCTTCGTCCTTATTTTCGTAACTGCTGTTTTATCTTAACTTTAGTCATCACCTTTGAGTGTAAGCTACTAACTGGATTAAGTAGGATGAGAAAGGTGAGGAATAAGTATAGTATTTGCAAAAGGGAATAACTGACCAGTAAACTATTTTTTTCCCAAATGTGGCTTTTATTTGTTAAACTGTATTCATTTCTGATTTTTGAGTATCTAAAATGCAGGCACTATGCAGTATTGCAGATTCATAAAGCAACCAGATGAGCGCTGGTTAAAATATGCACACAAAATTACTCCTCATTTCCAGTATTTTTTTCTCTCTGTTAATCTTTTCCCTTCCATTTGAGACAGCATATCTTTTATTCTTCTCATTGGTTGCAAGTAGAAAATAAGAAAACAATGAAGTCTTAAGCTACGTCTGCAATGCAATTTCTTCCTTTTCTGTTTTTCATACCAATGTAAGCCTCTGACAATGCCACTTGGGATCGTAAATGTAATGGAAGTTGGACTTTTACTGAAAGTAGAGGATAGCACTTCCTAAAAACCTGATAATGTGCAAGCATGCATGCCTGTCAGCTGACCATGCTCTTATCCATTCCCTGACATGAAAGAAATGCTCTGGCAGTGCTGCTTATCAAGAGATACCTAAAGACAAGGCAAAGGGGTAAAAGCTGCAGTAGAAGTGTGTGAGATAAGGGGGAGGAAGTAAATGGAAAATCAGATTATTACATTTTCTAGTTCTCTGACTGCTTGCAGACAGCCCTAGACAACTTGCCAGGAAAATGTGATTGCTAGTCCTAATGAGTCAAATATTTGTGAGGAATGCTGATTATATAACCAGCCAAGGCATCTGAAAGAGCACATTTCTTTCAACTGTGCAGCAGAGACGGACTGGTTAAGCAATAATAATTAATATAATGTGCTTAAAAAAACAACATTCATCCACTAGTGCCAAGGAACGTTTGCAATAGCCTTTGTAGGCTTTCGTTCTACAGTCACGGGATACTGAATAAATAGTAAACAACTGTACTCCAGTTTTTACAAGTTGGAAAGCCAAAGCAGAAAATTGTGAAGCTGGTCAGACTTTAAAAGCTTGAAGACCATTCCAGAAAAAAAAAAAAAAAAAAAAATCAGGATTATTATTTGTGTTGTAGTAGCGCTCAGAAATTCTACTCCTGAGACAGCACGCCCATTAAGAACACATTAGAAATATGAGTAACTTCATGTGATGCGTAGATCAAGCAACTAGTTCTGAGTGTGCTTAAATAAAGGTCATTGAAATTTTGAGTCTGAGAGGCCAGCTAACGGTAGGAAGCTATTTTACCTCTCAATCTTGTTTTATTTTATTCTCCTCTGACTGGGTTCTATAGCATATGACATATGGTCTGCTTAAATTAGGCAGGCACTCAAAACCTTGTTCCTTCATTTCAGTGTGTGAAGCCAGGTTGTCTATTAATAGGAAAAGCCCTGGAAGAATGTGTATGCAGCAGTCGGTCTCTGCATGGAGGAAATGAAAGCTATGATACAATAGGGAATAAAATGAATTTCTTGTGTATTACAGCCAGAACCACTATAAGCTAACACCGTTCCAAGCAACGTGTAGAATTGCTGTTATATATGCATGTCTAGGAGGTGGCATGCTAGTGACCTGATGTATGTGTTATCCAGCATACAGATTTTCCAGAGTGATCTCCAAGTTGTAATGGACAACCTCTTTCCTGCCAGCAGAGCCCAGAGAGGAATAAACCAGGACCACCAGCTAAGTCATTGCGTAGTGTACTATGGATATGAGCATTGAATGCCCTCAGGTACTGTGTTTAAATTAAAGGCTTTAGCCAAAAAAAGAAAAGGGATGCATATAAAAAGGATGTTAAGTATATCATTTTCTTCTTTTAGAAAACTTGAATTTTTACAAGAATGTTGCAAAAAAATCTTATGAGAAATATCCAACAAAATGTCCACTTCACGATGTCACTTGCTTCAAGTTTCCAAAAATCATTAAAAACAATTGCGTTAATTGTAAGCTATAAAATTTACTACATGATGATTATTATGCAAGAACTAATATATATGTAAAATATCATAAAGCTCAGTTGACTGCTGCAATATCCATTCCTCTGGTTTTGACAAATGCAGTTTTTCAGGGATGAATCTACACTGCATAGCACTGCAGAAATCATACTCCTAGCCCATCGCTTTGACTGTCAAATATAAAACTCTTTTTCTATCTGATATAAGCAGCTTGTCTTCACTTTCAAAGCCATTCATAGCTTCCCCTCATCCTACCTATCATCTCTCATTCAGGATCAAGAAACCACTCCTTTCACTGATTAGCCCATGATGCCAGCCTCCTCCATCTACTTCTTAGACTTTCAGTCATTCCATTTCAAGCTTTATCCTATGCCATGCCTTACATGTGGGAAGAGCTCCTTCAGACATCTGCGAAGCTACCTCATTATCTTCCTTCTAATCCCATCTGTGAGGTTTCCCTGCCATCGTGCCTTCAAACGAAGTTTCAGAGTTTGGACTGTATTTATCTAGTCATAATGAGCAGCTCCCCCCCCCAAAAAAAGAAAGATTTCTGGATCAAATTTGAATAGATCATTCCCAAAGATAAGAAGGCTAGTATTTCCTACTGAGATGCAGCACTGTTGTTTCTGTATGTTTACTAGTGCCTTGTGTTCAAAGATGCTGCCTTGCTGTTTCAGGGGGGGCAAATATTTCTGCTAGAAAACAGAATAGAATGAATGTAAGGGTGATCTGTCTGGATTATAGGAGCAATTGAGGTAGTCACTGACATTTCTGAAATGAGAAGATGCTCCAGGGGTGACTTGGCCTTTTACTTCATGTGGCATGTGATTGACAAGAAAATATATGGTTTGTATCAGCTAAGTGAAATAGTGATCCTGTGGCTGGGCACAGACATTAAAAATATCCCATATTTGTGAGGACAGATTGGATAGGCATTTTTAGTTTTGGTGACCAGTTTTGGGGGAATTTGGGGACAAAGGGTATTGTCTCTGGTTTGCTCAGATTTCTATTGTGGAATGAATGAGTCATGGGAACCACTGTATTGCACTGGGTCATCATCTTAGCCAAGTACATTTTTCTTTGAAGCAATTAAATCTGTAGCCTTGAACATGTTTGTGTGTTGTATCACTTTGTATTTTCATCCTCAGTGGCAATGACTCAGGACCAAGTTGTCCTTTTGCAGGAATTACCTGCAAAGGAAACTGGGAACTCCATGGCATCTGTGTCATCCTTCCCTCCAGATGGTGCCTCCAAATCTCTTCTGAAATGGTGTGTGCAGAGCAGAGTAAGTACTTCTTGTCTTGCTATACAAAGCTCTAATTTTTATCAGATTTACTTTCATGATGCTTGAGAAAGGTGCCTGCCTCCTCCACTTTCCCACACGGTCCTCTTTGGTGTACGAAGGCCCTGTCATGGGTCCTGCAGAGACAGGAGGCCACAGTTTCCCCAAACTCCTCATTTCACCTTGGCTTTTCTTGGGCCTCTTCTATGTAACCATCAGGGTTCTCATTTCCCAGTCTATCAGAGGTTATAACTGCAGAAGTATCTGCATGATGCTCAATTACGCTGCATGAGGATGCAACAGAAGCATTCAGAACTCTCCATTTATTGCAGAGCACTTTGTTGAGCTCACGTTTGTTTGGCTGCAATCTTCAAACACATCTTAGAATTTTCAAGTGTTTGAAATGTCTTCTAGAGAATAATGACTAGATCCAGTTTGGGAATCTTTAGCACTGGGAAAAAACATTCTTAAATCTTTGTCTTTGCCCTTGTCAGAAGTAGATCTTAGAAAGTCAGGCTGGGAATGCTCCAAGGCACCAAGTGGATGTAGCAAGACATGATCTCGTTCAGAATTTCAGTCTAAAAATACCCACAGAGCTGTGCAGATTTCCCAAAACAAGAAGTAAAATTGCTCCCAGACTGAGCTTTTCTTTTTCTTCCAAGTTTCAGCAGAAAACTATATTTTTTTAGGCAAGCTATAAATCTCTGAAAATAAGAGTTTATGTGGAAATGCTGATACAGCCTTAGTTATAGCACTGCTAATGGCTATAGCACTCAGCAATGATTTGACTCTGAAGGCCATTAATCCCAAAGAAAACTTTCTTGGAAGAAGTTGAACTTTGGAGGTCAATGAGATCTCAGAGGAAGCTGGACTGAAAACTGAGAAAAGCTGCTTTTGTCCATGTAAATCAATTGTTATTGTTTTCCTGTCTGAGAACATTTTAATGCAAAGACTAAGGATTTACAAACAGGAAATGGGAGAACTTCAAAAGGTCTTGTAAGAAGTAGTGATTCACAACATTATTTTTTTAGATAGTGCTATTTTAAAACCTTGCTCTGAAGCCGTATGACGGGTTAACTGAAGGAAGAACTACGTAATTCACTCATGTCCTGGTTTTAAGCTTACAACAATTTTATTCCATGGTAGAGTAATTAAAAATTCTATTTTACAAGAACCGTCATGTTTCAGCAGACTTTGCAACGATAAACAGAAAATAAAGCAAGAAAATAAAGCAAGAAAAAAACAACACAGGCTAGGCAATCTGAGGAAATATTTTTAAGACTGTTTTAAGACACACACACACACACAGACAAATCACTCTAATCCAGCTTAAAAGGAAGCAGTAATAGCACGCGGCTTCACAATAAGGCTACATGAGACAGAAGTGCAAGTCTTCAAGTGTAGCACAAGGAGCACACTTAAATTCTACCAGGGATATCCAGGGCTCTTATGACATCCAGACTTCATGACTAATTCCTTAAGAAGCCCTCACTTCAGGGTTTTGCTAGTGGTCAAACCTGCCATTAGGGTCTGACACGCTTCCTGGCATTAGAACTGAAGAATGCTTGAAATCATAGCACTAAATGCTTCCCTGCTACTGTCTGGTAAATCAGAGCCTCATTGAGAGCCTGAGCAAAATGCAGGCAATGAGGACTAATTATTTTGCTACAGGTTGTTTGTTAGGCTTCTGATTCCTCATCAGTCTAATGAACAGGATCCTGCTATGTCCATTCTTAGTTTAAGAACTCTAAATTTTGGAAGCAATGGCAACCAACCAGCTCATCTGCCAATTAAAATAATACCAATGAAAGTATTTTGAAATTTGCCTTCTTCTATTGAATTCATGCAAATAAATTACTCACTAACTTTTGAGACTGTGTGAGTGGGCTTATAATTACTAATTAATCACAGACAGTAATTAGTATGTCTTGCCTAGTGTGTTTTCTTCATTTTGTATTGTTTTCCTGGTTATTCCAGAAACATTGAAAATTTATTTAAAAAAAAAAAAGCTGCTGAGTAGAAAAAAAGTGTCATACTTAAATGGAAGCATGAGTAATGCATCATTCATTAATAAAGGAATGCTCGTTAGCACTATCCAGCTACTCCAGTAGGAGGCTCTGCACAGCACTGCCAATGTCACAAGTTCACAAGCTCACACTATCTGCACTGGTCAGTCATCGCGATCATTGGAACTGTGCAAACTTTGCATATGGTGGTAGAAGAGATTTGGAAGAGCAAGTATCTGCTTTATACCTTGAACAACTTTTAAGCTTCTGTGAATAATTCTTTCCATCTCTAAAATGAAGATAATAAGACCTGCCTCTTTTAAAAGAGCTATGCCATGCTGTCCTGTTGCTGGAAATATTACTTTACCTACAGAACTGTACTACTGATCACATAGCATTGCTACCTTAAGTTTCTGAAAGCAGGAATTTTTATTAATCAGGCTGCAGTGGCATAAAGAGCATAAGTACCACACACACTGATGACCGAAAAAGGTGCATATCTATTTTTTATCTATGTTTAACACACAAGCCTGAAACATTATTTTTTAACAATTTGCACAGAAGGAAAAGGTTAGAAGAAAGAAAAGCAGAATGCTGTATCACGTGGAATAAATTTTAATTGTTGATGATACGGATAAAAATAAGAAACAAAGTTGTACAAAAATGCTAATATCTGTCTCAACCCTGATCATAGAATCATAGATTGGCTTGAGTTGGAAGGGACCTTAAAGATCATCCAGTTCCAACCCCCCTACCATGGGCTGGTTGCCACCCCCACCTCAGACTGCCAAGGTCCCCTCCCAGCCTGGCCTTGGGCACCGCCAGGTATGGGGCAGCCACAACCTTTGGTGGCTGTACCAGTGCCTCACCAGCCTCTGAGTAAAAAAAATGTTCTCCTAAGATCAAGTCTAAATCTCTCCTTTTTTAGTTTAAAACTATTTCTCCTCTTCCTATCACTATCAGATCGTGTAGAAAGTCGCTCTACATCCTGTTTATAAGCTCCCCTCAAGTACTGGAAGGCTGCAATGAGGTCTCCCCAGAGCCTTCTTTTCTCCAAGCTGAACAAGCCCAGCCACCTCAGTTTTTATTCATAGCTTTCTTCACAAGGGAGGTGCTCCAGACCTCTGAGTGTTTTGAGATCAGTGTTTTTTTTTCACCACTACTTTTCCTAACATAGCTGATGCCTGACAGTTATTAACAATTTGGAATAATAAAGTAGGAATTAATTCTTTTGTAATCAAATGAACAACCAGGACAAATAACAGCTATATTTAGCAGGCATGATTGGGACAATATTTTGTAGCATCTCTTGTTCTTTCAGTTTGATGTAAAGGAAATGAACATTTGTTCAAATTGTACATTCATTGCTATGCAGCTTGCTGAAGCTGTCTTTCCTATTGCTAATTTCAGTGTACACCCAAAGCTAGTCTGCATTTAATGTTTGGATGGCACAGTGTGTTCAGCGTCTGAGCCTGCCTTCTCTACTAATTCATGCCAAGGAACAATTCCACAGCTTTCCCCTCCCCCCCCCAACAAAAATGTTCATTTTGTGCCATTCCTTTGTTTTTCAGCACAGAGTGTCTATCACTCAGCCCTGTGATGGCAACTCAACTCCAGGACAGACAGAACACAAAACCAAAAATAAGGACTTGCAAACGTGCCTGAAGATGCCCAGAGAGTCGTGTATCTAGCAGCCAGAGAGAGACAGATGACGTAAGCAAATGACAAAAGTTTAAGCTGTTCCTCTGAAATGGTTTGACTTGTACTGTGTGGCTCAATAGTGATTCTTTAAAAAGAATATCTGAAAAGGCACTGATGCTTAGTAAGGTGTTTTAAACTAATCACAAGATGTAGGCTGCACACAGAAGAAGCAGGAGGCACCTAACCCTGTAAAGGCATGTTATGTACTCATCCAAATTGATGTTTGAATACTCATGTCATAGAGACGATGCATTCTAAGAGACTACATTTGTCTTTTACTTACCAAGAATATTTTGTGTGAACTGATTTTGCTTTTATTCAAATAGGAGTGAATTTCTGGAAAGATTAAAAAAATAATTAAAATACTAAACACTTATTTTACTTATAGCACCAATATAACAGATTGTCAGAAGCTTTCTCTACAGAAAGACGGACTTCTGTTTCGTGGCTGCTAAGCAAGAGAAAAAGCATTTTGTCAATCCTATCAAATGTCTCAGTTTTCAGCACTGAAATGATGCCTACCACTGTTTCCCGCTGGTAATGTTTAAATCAAAAGATGTGCCTTTCAACCATTTCTGTGTACAGTCGAAGTCTGTATGGCTCGTGTTTATTCTGACCTTTGTGCTAGAGGAGGTGACCAAAATCATTAAAAATTGATGTTGCAACATAAGACAGTACAACAGTTTAAGATGAACCCGTTTTAATATCTTTATTGTGATCTTTTTCCCCTCAGAGTAAAGCAGCAGCATAATACCCAGCTGCATGATAATACTGGCAAGCAAGGCCATGAATTTCAACGGCAAACCCTAAACACTGAATGTGCTGTGCTTTTTAAAGAAATCCCCTTTTGTACCAGATATGTAATACCCTTTTGTGTTAGAGTGGTTTGCATAATAATAGTTTTCTTTAGTTATTCTTTGTGGTGTGATGGAGCTGCAAAGTGAGCTGGGCAGTAACAGCATAAAAGACAGTTTTCCATTCTTCTCTAATTTTTTGGAGATTTTCTTGTCTTTTAAAATGTAAATACTTGTAACTATTTTCAGAAAAGATATCCAATTATTAACGTTTCAGATCTAATTGTTACTTTTCTTAATATCCACCTTCCTATTTGAGCTCTTCACTTTCAGAAGCAGCAGCAATATTACATCCTTGGCATTTATGGGGAACCTCAAGCATCTTAATTTAATTGGGCACACAATCATCTGGTGTAAGTCAGTGTAACACTGTTCAGAGACAATGATACCATGCCCAAGACCCTAACTGTAGATTGACTTGATTTCAAAATCCAACTAAAATTCATACTATAAACTGTCTGGCCCATATAGGAGTTGTACATACCTTACACTGCACCACTGCTGAGATAAAGAGGGCTGGCTGACTGAATTCATCTGAAAAAAAATAACATCTAGGATATACCTGTGAACAAGCATAAAATAAAACTTGAAGAATTTACTGATAAGTTTTCCCATGTGAAATTTTTTAAGATTCCTCTTGGGCTTTTCAATGTGTTCTGATCTGGGTAGTAAGGAAGGAATATTTCCCAAAGGAGATATAATTACGTTGAAATGGAGCTCAGTCTTATTCACAGTGAAAGCTACAGAGAAGGACTAAAACCAGGGGAAGTTCCCCAGCTAATGTTCAATAAACTAGGCATTATTCTAACTGATACTATCAAGGGATTTTTCCTTTGAAATCGGTGGAATTATGCCAAGTTACTCTAGCTGTGAGTTTGGCCATAAATTACAAACGGTTTTCAACCCCTAGCCTGCAACCACTGCAAGGGACCATTTCCAAGAAATCCCTCACAAGCAACAAAGGAAAGCAAGGCTATTACGAATTAGCTTAAATTCAGAGTGCAGAGAGTTCGTAATCTCACTGGAAAATATGTAGAGGTTTGTGAATCGATAAAGGTCAAAAGCAGTTGGGCTAGATTATTTCAGATGAGCTGACAAGATGGATTAACATACAACAATACATTATCACATGCTAGCGCTGCAAAGAATACCCAGGAAAAAAAGAATGCTCCGGAGCCCAACAGTCACTGCTGTCACAGCTCCGTGTGTCGGAGACCATTACATGTAGTACCCTGCAAAACCGAGATGAATACATCCTCATATCTCTTATCAATGCAACAACTGTGTATGCCTGTTTACTAAAATATCTAAGATCTGTCTTTGCTAAATAGAGTAACAAGAAATTTCACAGCTCGAAAGAGTGAACATACCATGGATTAGTACCAGAGACAGAAATACTTCTTCTAAAACCATGAAGGAAGTCCCAGAATCTAGGTAAGAGAGTATTGTAATTATTATACAGCCTGAAGTCTTGTAATACAGAATCTCACAACACAGGGTTCTGTCATCTTAGAAATGTGAGTTGCCTCATGTCAGCTGGATACCAGATACCGTTAATGCACTGCAGGTTAAGTGACATGTTACACTCAGTGGTACAGAGACATATCAGCTTAGGTCATTCTCCTTGACTATTCAAAATGGAAATGAAAAAGTCTTTCAGAAGGAAAATATTCAGTGGAGTTCTCTGAAATCTTTTACTAGGAAAGTATAGTCTGTGCTTCGCTTCCTATGATGTTACAAGGTGTCCTGAACTTTGCTGGAATAAGCACTTCTGCCCCACAGCCCGTGAGATACAGCCCCTTTCTCCAGTATCCCCACTCCCCTCCCTAGGCTTCTGGGATCTGAGATATTTTTCTGCTCCCTAACAGATGTAGCAAGAATCTTATGTGCTCCTCACTTCCATTTATTTCTTAAGTGTTGAAGTTTTTGTTCACAGCAAACTGAATGAGAATTAAATGTTTCTGTTAAAAAATCAAGTATGCCTATTTTACGTGAATATTCCAAAGTGATGCAGATGGCAAAGACTGAACGAAGTACTCATGAGTTTTGTTTTGTTTTCCAAAACTGTTACTTAACTCACAAGGTAGGAACCTGTCAAACATAGGTAGCACTCACCTTTTTCTGTTAACAAACATCCTTCAGATGGTTTACCAAATCCATCTAGGTCTTACATGGTTTATGCACTTCTGATACTAGATACTAGTCTAGATTTGACTGATGCAATTCTCTTGTATTATTTATGAATCAGTTCCAGAATTAAATCCTGGTACTGCGTATTGAGACTTGGTATAAATTGGCACCTTGGAAGAACCATCTATCAGTTACAGAGTCTAACTGTAAGAGTGACAGCTTAAACTTCCATTTATTTCAGTTACAGTTAAGGTGCAGAAGCACCCTTCTGTCCTGTGCCATCACTAACGAGTGACAATGCTGGTCTTTGTCTGTCTCACACATACACATGCTGAAACCTGGACTCTCTGGGAAAATTTGTATGTGGATCCAAATACTGTTGGTCATTTTTTCAGCCTTATCCTGTTTACTGCGTGCCTCCTCTTTGAAACGGTTGTGGCTGACTGCAGTGTGAGAGAGAGGTGGGCTACAGAAATGTTCCCACGCGTTAATCCCTATGACACTTCCACTTGTAACAGCTGCCATCTGAATTTCTTATGTCAGCTTTCTACTGCAGTGAAACATTTCAATATTTTTAGGTAAAAGAATACTCATTTGTTTGGCTGAGGATTGCGAATACATCAACTTTACAATCTCTCTGCAAACCAGTCAGCATGCAGTAGTTCGGGAGACCTGCAGAGGTTCCCTGTACCCCTGGAATGAGCCCAAAATGGGGAAAAAAGCACAGGACATAGCCTGTAGATACAGTGGATAGGGTTGCACGGAAAGGATGGACAAAGACAAATTTATTCCTATTCTCAGTGACAACCTAGTAAGAGTAGGGCCCAGTTTCAAGTAAATTGAGCTTGCTCTGTGGTCTCTGTATGTGACAATGCAGAATTCACCCCAAAGAGACTGCTAGAGATCCAGTCGCTAGGAATGCTTTCCAACAGCCAGGGCCTGAATCTTAATGAATTTTTAAAAGCTTATAAAATATTTTTTAGTTATGTATGCTTTAAAACAAAAGGTTTATTCTTACATGTTGACATGCCTTTATTGGCACCATTTATTTACTTTTTATAGGAGTGGGAGCATGACTACTCCTATGCCAGCATATTTGATTGTGTATGACTTGCTTTACATTTACAGGGATCTGTTATTGCTTATGAGGACAAATAAAATTTCTGTAGAGTGTTTAGTTAACTCCCTGTTGAAGTTAAGCAAGACTTACCTTTGGAAAACTCATATAAGATTATTTGTAATGGTGCCAATGGGACCCTTGCTTTGCTTATAAAAATGTATGTGAATTTATAATGGACAAAGATACAATTATCCCAGAATAGCTTCAGGAAAAATCATCAGATTTCTTTCAGATGAGGTACCCAGATAGGGATTGCAGTGTATGTTACTGTTCTCTGGGCAGGGCAGATAATGGCTTGGCTTCTATTTTCACCATGAGATATATTCTGTTACCACTTTGAATGGTCAGGAATAATTCCCTCTAAATCAAACTTTGGCATTTCCTAAGTAGAATTAGTCCTTATTTATATGAGTATGAGACAAAGAATAATCTTATCTGGGGATTTTAATATTGCTAGTGATGAAAAACTGAATGATTGAAGTCTCTCATACTCTCAGATCTTTGGAGTCTTTCAAAGTCTGTCCCAGTTTAATCCAAGAAATTGCAAACTCAGTCACATTCTAGCACAAGAATCTAAATTCATCGTCTTTTTTCTCTTTTCTAGATCAGGAATTCTTACCTCTGCATTTCCACAAAAGCTTTTATGCAAAGTCCTTTTAGAGCCGAGGAAACCTTGTTAAAACTTAATTACAAATCCATGCTGTATTAAGAAAAGAGCATCTGGAAGGGCACTTCTCACAGGCTTGTGTTTAATTATTGACAGTTATTTCTGTTGTCTCCCAGCTACC
Organism: Tragopan temminckii; assembly: GCA_028571105.1. Lineage (NCBI taxonomy): Eukaryota > Metazoa > Chordata > Aves > Galliformes > Phasianidae > Tragopan > Tragopan temminckii. The sequence goes on from JAOWBP010004015.1 coordinate 6,972,700, forward strand.
TTATGAAGTACATTTTCTTTCTCGTGAAGAGTAACTCTCAGATGCACAGAACCGAAGACTTTTAGAAGATCCTCAGTTCCCCCAGCATCTGAGCATGTAGAAACTTGGAGGCCTGGCTGTCCTTCTGGTCTGCACACCTGGTTTCACACCCAAATTCCTACAACAGCATCTCCACTGACAGCAAAGCACTTCTTCAGTAGATGTGAGCTTATTGTCTAGGTACTGTTGCTAGAAAAAACAGCTCATATAGAGGGCTGATGTAGCAACCACCTGGTGTAGTACATGCTTGATGAATCTCTTATCAGAAGTTCACGCACTTTCAGGATTCCTCACGATCAGGCTTGATTTATCAATATGAAAAGAGCCCCATTTTCTCTTCATTTCACTTACCTGTTGGAAGCACCTGTCTAGAGCTAGGTTTTAAAGCTTGAGAGCCATGCCCTGCCAGCTCCTGCTATTCAGGCCCATCACACAGTGACAAACAGATGGAGCAAAGGAAGCCCTAGGTTGTAAATTGTTTTTTTCTTTTTATGTCTGTTCTGTTGATGTGAGCATGTTAGCTGGCTTTGAGCTGCTTTGTTATGCATGCACAAATGTGCACTCCTTGGGAGACCATTCAGGTGTTCAGTGAACTATGTTATCTATATTCCGAGGATAAGAACACAGGAAAATAGGCCAGACCAGGAGTAAAGCAGGGACAAGGCCTAGGCATAATATTCATCTGCAATTGTCTTCTCCCAGGCAGTATAACTGATCAAAAGTTTCAGTAGGAGTTCATACACAAGGCACATGCATTATTATTTTCGTTCATTAGCTACCAGTTTGTCTTAATGCTATTTAAGGATGTGAAATCAAAGATTTTGTTTTTTTTTACTTTTGATTAAAAAAATTTATTTATTCCTATTATGTATATCTTATGTCGTTTGCTTAAAGCAAGCAATTTCCATCAGCCAAAAGGGTCTAATTATTTCTTTAACTCATGCAAAATGGCATTTTTTGTTCTGTACTGCCAACAGAGATGACCAAAAAACCCTTTTATCTTGGAATAAATCTAAGAAAAGTCTGTTCTAAACATACTAATAGCTTGTTCATCTGTTATTTAGCATTGCTGGTCATTTTTTGTAGCTGCTTTGTAGAATGGAGGTTAGGTCTCTAATACCTCTTAAAAGTCAGTTGACAGATGACATTAGATTGCTATGGCAGCTCCTACACCCTTCCATCAAATAGTTACTTAAGCAAAGAGTTGGCGCTCCCCTTAGCCGAGAGCTGTACAGCTTGGCAATTTTTAGCCTTTGAAATGGCTGCATCTTGACCTTGACCATCTGGGTGCAACCCAGAATGCTCTCATATGGACACCCACCTGAAGAGGAGGGGCCTTTAAAGGCCTTATAAAGAAACCAGTTTGCAAATCGGTTTAAATACACCTTGCCAACAGGATATATACTTCATGTTGACTCTGTCCTTTCTTTCTGTTTATAGCCCTTTACCACTGAACTGCTGTGGCTTGATTGTGTGAAACTGAGTTTCAAGATGCAAGATACTGTTCAGATAGTTCTGCAATATATTCTTCAGCTCCAGCACCTTTGGCAGGAGAGAGCCCATGGTGATGGAATAATCAGATCTCTGCGTCCATTCTGTGAGAAACAGATCCTTTCTTCTGGATTCCCCGGGATTCTCCCAGCAGCCAGCCTTGTTTACAGGTGATCTTTGGATGCATGTCTGTTCTCTTCACATGCCTGATTGCTTTCCCCTTAGTACTTCCTTTGTTGCTAACTTCTTCATGGCTTGCAGAAGGTGATCATTTTCTGTGTGTCTTCTCTGCCCTTGCACTCCTCACTCTGAGTGCCTCCCGCACTGTGTGCCCTTTTATGCCTTAGTCATTCTTGCTTAGTGCTACACAAAGGGCATCGCTAACCCTGGAAAATCTCTTTCTGTAGCATGCTGATGTATTGTGATTAATGCATTATCAACAATGACAAGACTGCCTCAGGAAACTCCAACAACCTATAGAGTTGAGGTTTTTTATACAATAGCTCCTTTAAAAACAAGTTATATCCCACAAAGAGGGACTTATTTTCTTAGATTTTCTGCAGGAAGGCTCAGCGTGTTGATGCTATACATAAAGATAAGGCAACGGGACATCGCTCAGGTGAAACAAACCTGAAAGTAGTACTAGCAGCGACGAACTGAACTTGTATTGTCCCGTCCTGTAACATTGCAGAGAAGTTCATGAACGTATGCAGCACACAGCAGAAAGCACATTCTGTGTTATCCCTGCGCTGAAGGGGAAAGCCCACCCTCATCCCTACACGAGGGCTGTGCTGTAAGGTTCCACCGCCACCACATTTGCATGAGAAAGCAAGAAAGCTGAGGCCCTGTTGTAAGGCTCCGGGCTCTGCTCTTGCTGATTAGACTGGAGAAATAGCAGGAGGCATTTCAGAGAAACGTCCCATTTCTTGTGCAGAGAGCTGCAAGACTGCCAACTTGCAGTTAAATTTGAGTTCCTACGGGTGCCAAACACCTCCATTCTGGTACACAGGACTGCTGTCCCCAGCAGACTTTTTAGTTGCTTTTCTTTATTTTAAGAGTCAGCGTTTTTCCTGATAAATTATTGGCAGTTCTGTGACTTCTGACATAAGGTCTGCCAGTAAAAATCAAATATGTATTCTTCTAAATTATAATGCAAAATGATCATATCTTATAAATTGTGATTTAATGGGTGATTCAGAATAATCCAGAAACAAACCAATCTTCCAGGTAATCTCACTTAGTTTAGAAGTTTATCACACACGAATTTTTAATCTTCTTGCAGTCCCTTTTCAGACTGAGCTCACATATAACCCAACCTGCTAACTGGCTGAGCGCAGTCATGGTGCCAGCAGAGAGAAATTCAAGTGCACGGTGCTCTTCTGTCCTCACAGTGAACCTGAAACATCTCAGCTTTTGGACCTCAGCCTGAGCTGCTCTGCAATCTTCTTTCCTCCTAATCTTGGCAGCACCCTGCACCACGCAGGAAAGCACTTTGTTTCGCAAAGACCTCTGTTTTTGTGTATCAGGGAGATTAATACAATCTTAAAACTTAAATATTGCTGCATGTTTTCTCTTTATTTCTATCACATCTTGGGTGTCCAACCTTTTGGCTTGCCCGGGTCACACTCAGTGAACAGGCTTGGGCCGTGTACACAAAGGTCACTCCCAAAGTAATGCCTTTTATTTATTTCCATGGAAACTACAATTGATACAAAGAGCACAATAACAGTATTTGAGAGGCAGGGGCTGGGCCACATGTTGGACATGCCTGTATTATACCATGTGTCCATACAGTCCTCTAGGAAACGGGTACAGACACTTCCTGGAGCTAAGGGAAAGGGGAGGCTTATGAGCCACATCTTTTGTTAAAAATGAGACTGTACAGAATGCTGTTCGATTATTCACACAGCAGATTGAGTGAGCTGAGGGATGCAGTAGCCCACTCATGCTTTTACATGGCAGAAGCCTCCTTCCCATTGACTGGACAAAGCTTATGCCTTGAAAATTACCCAGTAAAAGTAAATCCACAGGCGACCATTTAAGCTATTTAATATTTTGCATCATGCGTCTCATTCTTTTTATCTGATACCACAGTGAAAGGAAGTAAACTAATGCATGGAAGTGGGAGGGGGGCCCGTGTTTGATAGGTAAAAAAAGAAAATACCACCACTGATGTATTTTCTCTTAACTTTTTTTTTCCTTCTCTGCCTTTTCTGAGCTCAGAAGTCAGCAGGAATAGTAACAGCTCTTCACAAACGAGCCATGGAGGAACCTTTTGGGAAGGCGCCTCACAGTGCTTTGTCATCTGCTGACAAACCGGTGCCAGGACCAGAACTTCATAATAAAGTCTTCAGAGGAAATTTTGCAGCAGATCAAGGAATCTCGAAGGTATGGACCTGCAGTAAAACCGCTGTAAGAAATGATTTAGTTACCTTTTTTCATCTCCTTAAAGGCTGAAAGCTGAGCTTTGTGGCAAGCTGTGATACCACCTTCTTAGTTGCGTTATTGTTTTTCATGTTTTCTGGTATTCAAAAAAAAAAAAAAAAAAAAAAAGCTAAGGCAATAGCAAGGAGTTATTGGCAGTTTATTTCCCAGTGATATCTTCAGGTTTTAAAGCCTCTTGGGCACCTCTGTTGTGTTCCCAGGGCAAATTACCTGGGCCATAATGCAGGAGGCTGCTATGCCACTGATTCTCTGCTCCCTTCCATGCTGCAGAGCTGGATTCATGGCAGCTGGAGGTGCCGCTCTTCTCCAGAACAGCAGCAAATTGGCACCTATGTATGTTAAAGAATCACAGGGGACACTGTGCCTTGCTGAAGCACATTGCTTCCAAGGCTGAGGTGATGTTTCTGCCACCACAGCAGACTTCCTATTCTCATGTAGGAGCCTCGGGGGACTGGCTTGTTCTGCTTCCCTCATTGAGATAAGTGAAAAAGAGCTAAATGGACAAAACCTCATCATGTTGTTGAAGATCAGGACAATAGGAGTTGATACAGAACAGTTTCATAAATAATGGCTTTTTTGAGCACTGACACTTTGGAGTAAAAATGTAAATAGCACCTTGGTTCTAGAAAAATTAACATAAA
>JAOWBP010004015.1:6977415-6988528 GCA_028571105.1 Tragopan temminckii
GCACGTGGCAGGGGGGTTGGAGATTTATGATCCTTGTGGTCCCTTCCAACCCTGGCCATTCTGTGATTCTGTGAAGAGCTCCATTCTCCCTCCTAACTGATACGTGCATACTTGTCAGATGTGGCTTTCCCAGGCAGCCTGTAAGGCAGGACTCACTCCCACACCATTCATCCCCAGTCCCTCACCTGTGTGCTTTTGGGGCATCACATCAGACACTCTCCCAGCTTGTGTCCTCTTGCTCTATTTTGTGCCCACCTCTGCCCATATTGCTACTGTAGTCAAATTCCTGTTGTGGTTTATGCCAGAATAAATATGGGCTAGCATAAATCTTCAGGCTTGGAAGGCATTAGTCTGCCTTTACCGTAGCACAATCGACAGCTGTACCTGGCACCACAACCTTATTCCACCTCAGAGCGGCAGCATCCAGAGCCTCGCTGCATTGGAGGAGCAGAGCCACATGCTTGCTGAGGTTTGTTCATCTGGGCTGGCCCTGAGGATGAGAACAGCATGCAAACACAGATTCTCAGCAGGAGCAACTATTAGTTCCAGCTTTAACCTTTACTTAAAAATATGAAGCTGCTGAACAAAAATGCAAAGACTTTGTGTTCAAACTCATGCCTAACTCAGAGAGCTGGGCTCCTAGAACCAACTGTGAATTTCAGCCTAGCGGCAAGAAAGTTTATGTTCAACTTCAGTTTTTCTTCTAGCAATAATGCTCATAGGGAGTACTTCAGTATTCAGATACAGGAGTTATGATATATTTACCAGCTGAAAAAGTGCATTGGAGTTCTTGTACCCTTCCGGCTCCCCAACATGGCAACTTGGAACTGTATCAACACAACTACAGATCATGAGTGACCACTGGCAGAGTCATATCCAAAACCTGCAGTTAAATATCTGGAAAAATAAGTTAAAAAACTGAGGAAGATAACGAGAAGTTCCAAAAAAAGACTAAAACTGTATCTCATTCGTCATCGCGATGGTCTGACTACATCTCCCCAACATGTCTTTAATGTTTCTATTTCATGTAAGGACTATTTTTTTTTTAGAAGTTCTATTAGAGTTCATGATCTGTCTTGCTTTTTGTTAGGGAGATGGAAATAAACAAACAAACAAACAAAAAAACCACCATTCATCATAATTCTTTGGTATTGCTACTATGGCCAGGAGAAAAGATGGCTTCTGCTAGTTCATGTACAAGTCAAAAGAAAGGCATATTCCTTTCCCCACAGGATCTCAAGCAGAAGAGTTGGTGGATGGATAAGATAAAAATGGGTATAGATTGTGAGAGACAGGCTGACAAAAAAAAAGCGTGCATAGTTTTTTCACTAATCTAGAGTAGTAATTGTACTTTGCTTACATGCCTGATCATGTTTAGGTGCCGGTTTTCTTTCCATGTAACAAAAGAGGTGACTTTCATGAGAATAATCTGAAGGAGGTTGTGGTGGGTGACTGTTTTTTTTTGGTTTTTTTTGTTTTTTTAATGCAGAATGTTTTTTATCAGGTCAACAGACCAATTTCTCTCCATTGTTCACAAAGCTATACAGTATTTTTTTTCCTTCCCACTGTGCCTTGAAAAAACTTTTTGGCTTCAGTTCATGTGTGAAACCTTTTGCACAACAAAAGTGGTTTCTTGTGGCCAGTAAGACTAAATGTTCTGAGCATTCCAGGAAGCATATAAATAGACTGATACTCTTCCTAAGGTTATGGAGCATTCTTTCTCCCTTTTTTCTTTATTTCTCTTCCTGTCTTACTCCCCTACCTTCAGTTATGCTCTCTACATCTAGGCAAAGATCAGAGTGCAGTGTTTGAAAACCCTGACTGTCATTTTCCATTTTACTTGGGCTTGCCTTAGTTACATATTCTGAATAGAAATTGTTCAAGTAAATGCAGCACAGTAAATTATCTTAAATTACTTCTTACAGTCCAGACTAGTATTATAACATGAAAATTGTTACTTGGAGTCTCCCACGCCCCTGGCTGCTGCAGACCTATGTCTCCAGGCTGGGGAGAAATGGATCACAGTACTTACCCAGCAGAGCCTGCAGGCCAATCCACAATGTGGAAAGTGGAGCTCGCATAAAGGAGGTCTCTTATCCTTTCCTCTCAATCCTGCTAGATACAGCAAAGCTGTCACAATGGTCAAATATAATTAAAATGGTGATCCACCACTGAAGAGTAGGCCAATGTCTATGCAGAAACCAGATGAGAAATTATTCAAGCCAAAAACATTAAATATCAGCTCATCTGTGGTTACCATAAAACAGCCATCCTGCTTCTTTGATCTGTGATGAATTTGAATGTGTGTTAATAAGACATATATGTTGGGCATCAACATCGTCTTCTGTTGAACGAAGGTAAACATTGCATTCATCTCTGTGAAACGTACTTCAGTAGTTGGGAAGAAAGTGGAGATTCATTATTTTTGCAGTTGTAGAAGACATTCAGCAGCTGTGTTTATACTGGCAGACAATTTGGATATTAGGTGGCAGGACAGAGAACTGCAGATGCACAATCTCGTGCAGACTTTGTGCACTTACAGCACATTTTCAGGGAAACATGTTATTTTATATTTCCCTTGGTGTCATTAATCACGTTTCATGATGTATCTCACTATTTCAACTCATTTCCCTAGATTCATTCATTTTTTGGCCTGTTTATATAATAGTTATTGAGCTCCATTTCAACAAATTCCATCTTAACTACAGATGATAAAGTTCCTTTTGCTTCAGGGGAGAAAATTAAGATGGCTCTGTACTGATTTCAGAGACTACCTGTAATAATCAGCATGTCTGCTACATCAGAAAGATATTTTGTTTGCCTTTGGTCAGAAAAATGTTCATGCTGTTCTTTGCAACTTAAAAATTAAACTCATTTCCTGAAAGTAAAAATACGATTCTTATCTTGAACTATAACGGAAAACAGCTGCACTTTACTCTGTTCTTGAAGTTCTCTAATCTCTTTGGAGGCTTTGTTCTGGTTTTACAGGTGAATCCCTTAAACTGCAGCAGTGATGATGGCTCATCCTTGGCAGAAACATGCTGAGAAGCAGCTGGGAATCCCCTGCTCGGGAGCTGCAGCCTGAGGAACTTCAGCATGTAAGAAGTGTGTAAGAAGTGCCTTTGAGGTGAGGCAAAATCTCTTTTTTTTTTTTTTAGCATTAATTTTACACTCAAATAACGGCAATACATGCTCACAAGTACATTTTGGCATGGAAGCGCTACAGAATGAGGGGTGCAATCCAGCTTACTCTGGAAGGGTCCCCTGGTGGCAGTGCGCTCCTCCTGCAGCTCCCAGCCCTTGGAACAGTTCTGACACATCTCTGGCTGGGGGAAGACAGTATCTGTTTCCATTACAGCTGACCTCGCTGTGCTGGAGAGGAGCTGGTAAGGGACACAAGGTAGGTGCCAAAACCTTTGGTTTCTCCTGGTAGAAGGACTCACTGTGCCTGGGGCTGTACAGGAGGTGGGCAGCTCCCTGCAGGACTCAGCTGGAAGCGACAGCCCTGCCAGGCACACTGCTCCCCTGCTAGGCATGGCTTTCTGTTGGTAAACAAAGAGGAGGAGTTTGACGGATCTGTAAAGAGAAGCAAACGCAAAGAACTCGCTCGTGAGGAATTAATGGCTGTGTGCAGGGGATGGCTTACCCAAGATGGGATGATCAGCAGATTGCTTGCAGAAACCACGAGCCCTGCCCAGTGCCCCTTCTCGTGACTGGGTTAGAATGCTAAATATAACCAGGCTATATTTTTCTTAGGGATAAATGAAAAGCAGAGAGAAAATTGAACTCTGTTTATATTATGTGTGGCTTAGCCACACCTAAGGAAATGCGACCTACTTTCACCCATTTTGTTTTAGAGGATTGCTGTGAGGAGGTTCTGTCCACTACATTGGAAGTGGCAAAGCAGTGTGCTCTGGGGAGTACTGTTCCTGAGATGCTGCAGCTGTGTGGGAGGGCAGGTCCCGAACATGTGAGCTGAGGCTGAGGTGATTTGAGGCTGCATTCAGAGCTCTTCGGAATACTGAAGTCTCAAAAAGAGATTTATTCTCAGAAGATCATGGGGTTTGGATTGGGGACGAGAGGACTCTGGTGATCAAATTTTTATTTCTAGAAACTAATAATATATATTCTCAAAGATTGAGTGGCCTGTGAAAGTACACTGGAAGCTGGTGGCAGCTGGTGGCTGGAAAATTAATACAGTTCTGGGGAACTTGATAGAAGTGCTTTAGTCTAAAAGTCATTTATGCAAAGCAAATAAGATGTCACTATTGTTTCTGCTTTTTTGAACCCCATAGTTTTGCCTTCTCTAAAATGCTTATTCTTTCCCTTGATGCTTTCTACCTCCCTCTCTCTTTCCCAGGCACCCAGGTAGAGCTCTCTCACATGGTGATGGTTATACATCTAATGCTGAACCCAACTTAGTGGAATCTGTCTCCAAGCAAATAAGACTGGCAGCAAGGCTGGGAGTGCAGTCACCTGCTGACATAATCCCTGGTATGAATTTTCTTGTATACAGTATAATTTAGTAAGGTGTTAAATGACCTCTAAATGACTAATACAAGTGTAAATAAAACAGATTAATGAATTATCCATTAAAAACTCTGTCAATATCAGATGTAATTCCCACTGCCTTCAGATGTAGATCTCTTTTCTCGATCCTTTTTCTTTCTCTTACTTTCTAACCTTCATACTTGGAAAGCATATCTTTGTACTGCAGATAGCTCAACAGCACAATCAACAGCATGTTTCTATTGTCCCTGGCCTTCAGTGTGGTCACTGCTGCTAAGCCATCACTGTTATACAGCTGAGCAGCTTAGGAGGGCTGTTCAGGGAAAGTGAACAGGTCAGCCTGTCTCCCTTGCTGTGTCTTTGCCAACCCCAGTCCCAATGGCTCCCCTTCTGCTGCAGAGCTGCTGCTGGCAATGCTTGTTGACAGAGATACAGTAGGCTGAGCACGTGGGGCACTAGTGTCACGTGGAGGCAGCTGCTCTGCTGCCACCCATGCAGGCATCCTTCATTTTGGAGGACACTGGGATGTGCCATCAGAGAGGCATTCCCTTCCCTGCATGGGTAGCTCAGGCAAGTCATCATGCCTCTCAAAAACAGAGTAAATTAAATTTCTTACAGGGCCTAACTGAATGATCACTGAATACCACACCTGGAATCATTTAAATTCTAGCATTGCTAGGCATGTGTTTTATTTATCCTTTTAAAATAAATGTAGGAAGTGGTTAGATTAATGCATACAACCTTAGCCTAAAGGATAAACTGCCAAGCCAATAAATAGAACGCTCAGGCTCCTGCCTATTCCTGTCTATACATGCAATCATCTATAGCACCTGTATCCTCTCTAGTGGATGTTTTATGACCAACGCATTAAACTGTAGAGAAAGAGAAATGTTGGTCAAGTGTAATGTATTTAAGTGAATTTTCCCCTAGGAACCAAAACATTTAGCTGATGGTTGTCAGTTCATGACAAACGTTTTTCTTTCTAATTGTGGAATTGAAATATTGTATTTGTCTAGTTGTTTGAAATTTAATTAATGTGAGTTCTTAGCTTAATGCAAGGGACTTTCTGTGCTTAGAGTGCTTAGGGGAAAGGTGGGAGAGAAGGAACAAAGAGAGCAGCTTCAGTATCTGTGTCCACGTCAGCTATTCTCACATGCCTTGGTTGCCGAAAGTCTCCAAGAAGATACTGCAGCAATGGTGCCCAAGAGGAGGTCAGCCTAAAGAAACAGGCTGGCAGCCATTACACTGCAGCAGCTATGGACTGCAAAGAGCCTGAGCAAATGCCTGCTTTGACCCCATGGCTGTTGATTTCCCTTTACTGCCACTTAGTAAGATGAAAAAACTTCAAATGCGTACTGCCAGCCACTTCAAGGCTTATCTGAGCAGCAGACAAATTAGACATAATTGTGTTTCTTTCCTTGTCCCATGCAAATGCAAACTATCAAGGGAGGACAAGGAGGAGATAGAGTTGTAGCTCTGGTCTTTTTTACATGAACTAAGATATCAGACCTGGAATAATAAAGGGGAACCTTTCCTTCCTCTTCCCTGAAGACACAAATAATTTCTTTTTGCATGATTCTCTCAGAGCAGCATATGGACCCTGTTGTTTTGTATGCTTGAAAGGCACAGAAACAAAAATGTGAATTTTGCACTTAACAAAAAATCAAAGTGTATCTTCTGACAGGCGCTATTCTAGTTGTGAGATGTGAAATTGTATACATTCATTACTTCATAATAGGGCACAAATAGGCTCTTTGGTATTTTTCATCCAGAGTTCAGAAAGTGACAGTGATGCTGTATTGCTGAAATTACAATGCTTATCACTCCGATCTGCTGCTGTTATTTCCTTAAGTAACTCCTGTATGTACGGAGATGTATATGTAACCTCTAGTGAGTAAAATGGCAGAACCGGTCCCTCTTCATAGTCAAAAGAAATCACGGAATGTGTTATTTTTTAATTAGGTTCTGGGGATGTGACCCAAATATCTTCAATTGCAAGTTACATGTAATATCTGTTATTTCACACCATGCAGTGTAAAGGAATCAGTATAAAATGACTTTCAGTAGTTTAGAGGAATGCTACTAGGTCTAATAGGGAATGATTGGAGGTGATAAATTTGATAAAAGCTGAATTTTGAGTGCTCCAGTGACCCAAATGTGAGTAAAGCAGAAGGAATCCCACAGGACAGCCATTCGGCCATTTCCCCCTCACCCTGTGTGAGCTGTCTCCACGGAGGCCAAGGGAGAAGCAGGCAGAGGAAAGGGAACTGTGGTTAAGGCCGTGGCTTTGGTGACCATCGACTGGATTCATTTTCTGTCCCTGCCTGAGAAAGTCATTTAGGGGACTTCTGTGGCACAGTGCCATTCTGCATTTAGTCTGGCTACTAAAAGTAGCTCCGCTCACTGCGAGTAGCAGCAGACAGCTTCTTTGACAGCCTCTCCATCCTCTGTCTGGGAAGTGGGAGGCATAACATCTCCTTTCCATCGCCCTGCTTGTGTGCAATCTTCTATCCAAGCATATTGCTACTAACAGCAGACTGAGCTCATGGGTCCAATCTTTGGCACCTCCTGGCAGTGCTTGATTTTGCTCCATGAATAAATGGTACCTGGAGTTATTCTTTCATGGTTGACAGAGGCAGTGAGTGTGCTCTTAGTTTGCTCATGGATGATGACTTGTGCTAACCTGTGGAGCGAGCGAGCTGTTCATCCACAATTAAACTCACATCTGATTGCAGTGTGCTGGGACTTTCAGAATCCCTTTCATGACAGTGACCAGATCCTTGTATGTGCTGTAACCCTCTAAAATGAAACAGCATCCAGCCATGGTTTTCTTGCTACCTAGTCATAATGGGTAGAACAAAGACTTGCCTTGATTAATATGTAAAATTCAATTTAATATTAATTCTGTTGTAATATTTAATTCCAGAGGCATATCTAGAAGCAAATATTAATGCATTAGATTATTTGAAATTATTTCAGCTATTTTTATTAAACATACTAGAACAACTATAGAGCATTAATCTTTAAATTTCCATCACCTGTCCTTAAAAATTGATAATATATTGCTGGATGTTACTTTGTTACGAAACTTGTATTCCCAACTGAATCATCTTCATGCCCCTAGCAGCACGGCTGGTAGAAAACTATTAAATACTGTTTTATCAGTCAGATCCACTACACTAATGAGATGTACCTAACCCAGCCATGAAAAGGCCTGCTCAGAGTTTAGGTAGTGATCTATTTTCCCACCCAGGCAGTAACTGATGAAACATCTGAATGCTGTTGCTCCAGATGAACTGGGAAACCCCTTTTTGAAAAAAATAAAAATAAAACCTGGACATGTCTAAACATGCCCAGTGCAAATACTGGAAGTGCAATGCAAATACTGGGACAGAAAATAGCAGTTGGGCTGTTTTCCCTGTTGTCCTGGATTTGAACACCCACTAAGAGGTAGAAGTATCTTCATATGTAGGAAAACCTGTGCAAGACAGAACAAACAGTCCCTTTAACTCTCTGGAGGAAACGTTTACAATTCTGGATTCTGATAAAGCTGGAAGTATTGACCTTTCATCTTTTCAGGCTATGAGGTTCTGTCCTCTATGTCGGTGCTTATGATTTTATTTTTCTTAAGTACTGAGTGGGACTTACAGGAAGGAAACTGAGACAGATGGGAGTAAGCAAGAAGGAACACGACTCTAGGGTTGACTGTTTAAGGCACTCACCTGCAGAGAGAAAAGGAAGGAGGAGAAAACGGTTATATTCTGGTCTCCCTTTCAGAGAATATCTGTCTTTTATCATAAGATGCTGCTAGATAAAAAACAGAAAAATTTTAAACCTTTAAACTTAAAAATAGAGCTGGTAGTAAGAAGTATGTGGCATGGTCACATTAAGTCTCTTTGGCTAATTTTCATCTTATCTGACTTAATAATTAAGATTTATCTGTTTAAATCGTAGCAGCTTCTGCTTTATCAGCATTCAAAAGACTTCATTGGGATCTTTAAAAACTGCACAGATTCATGACAGAATGCAGTCTCCATGGACTTCCATGTGTAATCAACTTCCAGTTATTTAACTATCATCTTTGCAATCACATCCTTTAGCAATACACACAGCAAATCGCAGCTCCATTTAATAAAATTAACTTTGGTTAATCAATCCTAAAGTCCCTTTAAACAAGTATCATATATTTCTTAAAAACAAGAATATGCCTAAATGATGTAATTATTGTGAATGTCTAATTCTGAATAAAGGACAGAACTTACAATACATGTCTTAAATACAACAATAAAAAGTTAATTGAAATAATTTTACAACACTCCCATTATTCTTTTTCTTCTAATTTAATTATAGGCCCACATACACCAAACCTCATATAAGTTAGAGATTAAACATGCCTCTAATAACAAAAACAGAAAGAGCCTAGTGTTTTTATCCAACATCCAAGCACCAAACAATCCTTTACTGGCCTACAAAGACCTGAGGTTTTTTTCTATAGCAAGAAGTATGATTATTTTGTCATTATCTCAGTTTGATGCAGTAGGTTTATCTAATTGTTGAAAGCCCCACAAAGACATTCATGAGACAATGTTCACACTGCAAACTACATAGTTCCTTGACAGCATCTTCCCAAACTGCTTGCTGGTACTTGTAGCAGTTTTACCTTTCTTTCTTGCTCTAGAGACGCTTTGATTAAATGCCACATCTCTGGTCAACCATAGTGCTCAGCCAGAATCTGCCCTTTGTTTTTTGTTTGTTCCTGAAACAAAAATGTTAGCATTTTGCATTAGCCTCTTAGTAGGCTAACTGCTTGTGTGAGAGACATGCTGAAGAGCTGGGTCTGTCCAGGGTTAAGGATGGGGAGATAGAGCATCAGAGAACACGAGGGGTCAGGAGCCTGAAACAACATGTTCCAAGGAGGCACAAAGGGCAGGGCTGAGTGAAGGCGTGCATGGTGTGCTGGGTACTGCCTCATTAACACTAATGACATGAAAATGTCTTAGAGAAAGCACAAGCTACCCATCCATGTTTCCATCAGCCGGGTAGAATTTTGCCTTAGGGCACCAACATGCTCCCCCATCGTGGCAGACACAGCCAGCATGCATGGGGAGGGGTAGTGGTTGAGCCTCTGCCTTGCCTGTCTGACAGCCAGTGATCCCAGCATGACAGATCTCGACTTGCCCTTCTCCGCTATCTATCCTCTTCCATTAACTATTCATGCAGGCTCCCAATTAGGCTGTGGAAGATAAGAGCATTAATTGACAAAGTCATATTCCTTAGCATCTGACAAAAACAATGTTACTCTTTCATTTTTCAGGTAGGTCTTCAGCATTTTATGCTGTGCTTTATTTCTTCCATGTTGAAAGTAGGTAAGAATGGATAAGCAATTACTGTACTGCTGATCTGGATTTTAAGTTGTTCTTTTTGATTTAGAAGCTTTATTTCAGGATATTAAAACATTTACCTTAGTTTTCTATTTTGTGGTATTTCCCCACTAAGATACCGTTCAGCTGATGTAACATGCTTTAATACCTTAGCAGGATCAAACAGGCAACTCCTAGCTTTACTCGTGATGATTAAGGATGGGAGTCATGCTGTGAAAGAGTGACTAAGTGCTGTTATTGAGAGCTGACAATTTTCCTGGAAGATGGATCTGATAAATCCCTAGCAAGCGTTTCAGTAAAATGATCCAATTTTAGAAGATTAGTATATTTTCCTAAATACATAAATATAAAAGGTTTTCTAAAAGTGCTCATGTCTTCGAATCTGTAGGACTCTTCTTAAAGGAATTCTAAAAAGGGAAACTCAGGAATGCCTACCTGACTGTCCCAGAGAACTGCCATCCAAAGGAGCAGCCTACAGCTGCACAAGCATCTCATCTTCTGGATTTGTGGAGACGTGGGATTTGTTGATGCTGAAGGCAGGAGAAAGTCAAGGGAGAAAAAAAGAATTCTGGGAGGTAAGCAACAGACAACGTTTTTCCTAGACAAGTTGATGCCAGATGAAGCCTTGAGTTTGTCTTACTTGTGTAATTACTGTAGCCATTATAGCTAATAGTTTTTATGATCTTGGAGAACCATCTCACTTGTGTAAATTAATTGCACAATATTTTGCAGTTGTTTTGCTGATATAGGTTAATAGACCTTTAGTAGGATATAGGTATAACTAATGCAAATGAGAGTTACAGTGTAATTGCGTAGTGGATAGCCACAGGCCTTACGAAACTGTAAGAAAACAGAAAAGCTTTAAATAGAAATGAAGTGCCTTATATGATTTAAAATATTTGCAATTTGTTATTATTTGTAGCCATAAAAATGCTTTGCCTAAAACAAGCCATTTGAAACTCATCTTTCTGTGTCTGAGTGGAAGTTTAGCTGTGGTCTTCTGCTGAGAGAGGATTTGGTCCGTCATTTCCCGTCCCTCCCCCCCCCCCCAGTCTTTTTCACAGTTGCAGAGGGACTTACATCAAGAAAATGAAACTCTCTCCCATATAACAAAGTTAGGGCCAACTGGTGGCCCACATCTCAAATTCAGCATCTGAGATGCTTCCACTGAGCCTGCATCTTTTCTTGGGGGGAGAGTAGTTCAGGAAATAAAAGTTCCCAGG